>CM023540.1:62732100-63062811 GCA_013350335.1 Chimonanthus salicifolius
TGTGCTCTTGAGAATGGATCTAACCATCCGAGTTGATCCGTGCTAGAACAATGGCTATGAGAATGGATCTAACCATCCGAGTTCAACTATGCTTTATGGCTATCTACCAATATGTTTTGATTCAGAAGATAAAATGAAAAGGCACCAAAAATTCAAACCAGATTTAAGAAAACGCCAACACTGGATTGTGAACTTAGATTCCAAGTCTCACAATGATCATGGTCAAAGGTGTAAAGGAACTCACATTTGAAACATTTTTTGGAATCACCTTGTATCTTGCCTTCAATACATTGTCTTGTTAGATTGTTGGATTGATCTTATATAAGATACTTGTATGTACATGTAGGTTCGCACTCTAGTTTTGGATTATGAATGTTTGATCAATGTGCTTTGTGTTTCATTCCAATATTCATTAGTTTATACATTATGTGGAATGAATTATGTTCATATATGCCTTGCCTTTGCTAAAGCTTGAAAATGCCTCATCTCATGACATCACACACTTGGGCAATATGATTAATTTGTGAATTAAATGTGTCCAAGAATCTTAGATTGATTTCGATCGAGGAAAAGAGATCCATAATCCATGGTCTGTGCCTATCTTCAGAAGGGTGAATTAAATATTCAAATGGCACAAATGTAGTGTGAATATATGTATCATCACTGGCATTAAAAGGTGTATAAGCAAAGCTCGATGAATTATGAACAACGCAAGCACACACACACACACACATACCTAATTATCCTTCAGTTGAAACCCAGGTCGAAGGATAGACTAGTCAGAGGAACAGACAAGTCGTTACTATTGGATTTCAGGACACTATCTGAAAGGGGGAAAATCGAAAGAGGATACAGGTCGATACATATCGACATATCGACACAGACAGGTTGATGGTCACGACCGGTCAGTATATTAGAAAGAGTAAGTTAAAAAGGTCTCTTTTTGCTAAAATGATAGATCATTTCAAAATCATCATTTCTTCTACCGCTGAGTTCTGGCGATTTCTTATTTTTATCCCGTGCCCTAGGTTAGTCGTTAGGACCTCTCGGAGCGAAATCTCCCAGAGAAACGTAAGGTTTTTGCTTCTCTCACTTCCAAAAGCAAGGGTGTCACGATGTTGGTGAGATTTAGTGTTCGGAAAAGCCTTGGTTAGCTCTTCCCTAGCAACCATTTCGAAAAATAAGACATCTAAATCTCGGTCTTCGACCACCGGAAAAATCCCTGATTCCAGCTCCCATTTCCTCAGGAGATCACCTAGGTTCGTCCAAAATGTTCCCGAATCTAGCGTTGATGGCTCTGCTCCGAAGAGTACCTGACAAAAATCCTATTCCCCTCCATCATCTCCTCCTCTGGATGGCTCTGCTTAGGTTAGTTTTTCATGGCCTATGTCTCATATGTTGGAAAAACTATGTTAATGTTTTGGCTAAGAACCCATTTGCCCCTCCTCCTAAACCATATGTCTTGATTTGTTTATCAATGAAATGATATGGTTTAATTTATTGTATGTGCTAATCTGATGAAGTGCCTTATATCTCTTATTTATGTGTAACATGGTATTTGTTAAATAGACTAACATGAATGGATGAATGAGTTGGTTTTGTATTGGCATGTTAAAGAGATAGGAATCGGGATGTAAGAATGCACACATCACTGAAGTTTGGGGAGCACAAAATATGTGCTGATTAGCACTTGTCACTGGTCATGATAGCTTAAGGAGGAAGGTGAATGCAAGCTTGGAAGCTTGATGAAAAATAAACTCAGAGGCAGCTGAGTTTATGGGAGAGCTGAGCAGAAAAAACTATAGAAGGTAGCTTGGAGGATGGGGGAGAAAAACTCCAAAGAGGGAAGCTAGGAAAATGGCTTGACCCACGAGAAGGAAGGAGAAAAACAGTTATGCATCAGATATGCATTAGACTATAGGGAAGAATAAAATGAGTCGAAAGAAAAAACTCGTGGAAGCACTAAATGCAAGAAGCATGGAGGAGTGCTTAAAAATCGATGTCGGCCTACTAATCTTTGTCAACTGGATGACAAAATGGGGGAGAATTAGTAAAAGCTAAAAGACATCAAAACCAATAGACATAGGGAGAATATCTATACTTGGATTTTGGGAGATCAAACTCAAGAAGATTAGGGGAGAAATCTTCTCAACACTAATAGCTTGGATAAGCTATGGGTAGTGTTGATCACTAGGAAATCAGAGAGTAAGGGGAAGCTTGAATACAAATCTTGTTTAGTTCATGAATAAATATTTATGTTTTGGGACCAACCCCTCTAATGATTTTCTACTGTTGCTTGCTTATGTACTTGAACAGGAAGAATGAAATGAAGCAAGCTGAACAAGAACATACGAAGACCATAGTCTTGTTTTCCATTTGAATATGTACATGTAATCATGTAATATTTTGTATTTAAATGTGTTGTAATAAGGGTGGGATTGTAACTGGGTTAGCTTCTAGGTTTTGTCATGAAATTGACAAAGGGACAGATTGTTAGTGCCATGGTTTGGCCAAGTCCCTACGTTTGTCAATTCCATAACTGGAAAGAAGCACTTGCTGGAAACTTGAAGAACCAAGATGATCATGAGTAAAGATCATGCTCCACCGGATTGAAGTTCATCATTATGGCAATCACAAAATAGGTATTATGGCCTACCCACACCTTAGAGAGGACTTCCTAGGTTTAAAAGAACAAATGGTTAAAATCAGAAAAAACCTAGTAAGGGTGCTTGACAATGAATTGAAACCCAACTTGTAAATATGTATTTGGTTTCACTATCAACACGACTAATTGTTTTCACCAACCCCTCGGTAGAGACAAGATCAACCCATCGTGGTGAAGGACTGGTCGGCCAAATTGACATAGGTTGTGGAACATTGAACTGTCAATCTGGGTATGCCTCTGATCGAGAGTCTCGTATGCACTGACCCCTCAGTGAAAGGCTGAAATGAAGCCTTCATGGTCAACGACTCCTCGATCAAGATCTTGAGTTCTGAAACCTTGAACTCATGTGGACTCTCGAAAAAACAGACATATCAGCAATCAAAGACCGATCGAGAGTACCAGGACCAACCCCTCTGTAAAGGGCGACAGGTCGTTCTGAATAATAGGTTTTTAGAGATGAAACTACTGTCAAGCATATTTTGCACCAGAACGAGCCTCAAATATGGACCGACATCTCGGTACCATAAGTGTCGACCCATCGGCGACAACGACATGTTGATCGGGAAAGAATATTATCATTGGGAGTGCACTTAATGCACAACGGTCGGGATTGTAACGGTAACATTTCTAGTCACCGATCTCTCGGTGTGACCGACCTGTCGGTACATTACCGTTACTACAATGGTTGCCTTCGCTATATAAATCAATCTTTATGCAACCAGTTGGTACCCTTCGGTAGGATCAGTTGGACCCTCTTCTTCACCAATGAGCTTAAAAAGGGGCCAACAAAAGGATCACTCTCTCTTGTGCTTAGACTTGGGGAATCAAATACAACCAATCAGATGGATTGAGTTGTGAGAAAGAGAGAGGAAGGGAGTAAACTCATAAACAACCAATCTAAGGATTGAGTTTGAAAGTGAGAAACAAAGAAGAAATAAAGGATCATATTTAGGAATCATTTGGTAAAATCAGTTTCCTTGACACCCTAGATTGTGATTGCTATATGTTGGCTAGAAGGTGGAGCGTCAGCACCAGCACACATTAGGTGGGATCTTGAAGAAGTACACATCATGAGAAAGAGATTCAAAGGCAAGTACTTCTTGGTTTTAATTTTCTTTTAAAATCTTTGTTCCGAAAGTGGATTAAGAAAGCTTGGATCCAGAACCACTATAAAAAAATCTGGAGCGGAGTCTCCCGTACAATGGTAGGTGGAATTCCCATCCAAATGGATAGGTGAAATTCCTATTCGACAGTGGTGGGTGAAATTCCTAGCCGATTGAGTGAGGTGGAATTTCTACTCTGATTGTGTGGGTGTAAGTCCCCACTTAGTGGATTTTGGGGATAGCTCAAGGTTGAGCGAGTCCTAATAGTAGATGTAGGTTGATTAACTAAACCACTTTAAATTGGTTTTATGGTGCTTGATGTTTGTGTGTTTTTATTTACCATTTAAGTATTGTTCTTAACACACATCGCTTTGCATATTAATTATCTTATCTTACACATTGTACACAAGCATCGATAATTAAACAAAATGTAAAGGTCATAATCTTAGTAACATTGCTTAATGAAATTATCACAGTAAACAAATCTCTTGATGAATGTTCCGCTGCACTTTAAACATTCAAGAAAATTGTAAATACCATGAAAAATGAGATTAACCTATTCACCCCCCCCCCCCCCCTCCTTCCCTCTTCTAGGGTCAATCTTGTTGTTCTAGCACATTGAAAATGGGAACTATCATACTTGTCCCTGTATTTTTTACAGTGGTTTTGACTTCATTGCCTTAGTCCAATTCACAAAGATGAATTGAAAATAAAATCACAAAGAAACGCTTGCCTTTGAAGCTCAACCTTGATGAAGATGTGTTTCTTGAAAAGTTCTCCGAAAGATCTTGTTGATGATGAAGATGTACCTCTTGATTAGAGCAATCACAAGATAGGGAGAGAGATTCTAGGATCGAAAGATGTGCAAATGAGAAACCTAGAACTAGTTTTCTTCTTCTCTCTTGATCTCAATCAACTAGGTGATTGAATCTCTAAATAATTTACCAAATGTATAGATTTGAAAGAGATAGAGAGATAGATTGAGTATGAGTGAGTATGAATGAGGGAGGAGAGGAGTCTTTAGATTTACTTCAATTTTTTTGAGTTACAAATGAAAGCTCTAACTCTCTCATCAAACTTCTAACCTTAAATAGAGATCTGAAAAATCTCGACATGGGCGATTGATCGTGGCGTGGCGATCGATCGTGTATTCAAATATAGTTGTTGTTATGTGACCGTTGTGCATTAAATGTTTTCCAACGGATAGAAAATGATCATGTCCTATTGATCGTGACACACAATTGATCGTCCATGTTTACTCTCGAGTGATCGTGGCAAGAGAATCTATCGGCCTGAGACTAACTGTATTTTTGAGTCTCAAGTCTCATCTAGGCCCAGGGCGATTGCTCGTGGGACCAATGTGTTTCTTCCCTATCTCGCCGATAGGTCGTGCGACTAATTGATAGTGTTTTATACCACACGAAAGGTCGTCGCCAGACGAATGCATTGACCTGAGCTCGACAGTAATTTTCCAGAGGATGTTCTACTCAGGGTCTTGGCGATCGATTGCGAAAGTGATTGGTTGGCCCTGTACCTAGACAACGGATCATCTACACGATTGGTCTTCCAGGATATGACTGTAAATGACAGTCCAGATTATATCCTAAGCCCCGCAGATAGGTTGTAATGCACTATAGTACCCCGCCCCAGAGGGGGGGCCTGGCCGAATGGACCAGAGGGCCACAAAGGAGATAAAATCGCAGTATGGGATGCCTAGGTGTTGGGCGTGTTTCCTCATAGTCCCACATCACCCAGTATGGGTGATGGATAGTGGGATATAAGTGATTGGCTTCCTTCAATCTAGCACAAGGCCTTTTGAGGGCTCCCCTAGGCGTCAGTCCTCAGATGCAAAGCCGTGCGGGCCCGGGTGATGGACCAAAATGGATAATATTGTGCTAGAGAGTCGGGACAGGTCCTTACAAATGGTATCAGAGCATGGTTCAACTATCAGCTGAGGGTGTGGGCTGCTGCAAATCTCAATCGGCTGTCGAGCCGGGGACGGCTCTGGTCTTAAGGGGGTAGGATGTAGTACCCCGCCCTAAAGGAAGGCCTGACTAAATGGACCAGAGGACCACAAAGGAGATAAAATCCCCAGGATGGGATGCCTAGGCGTTGTGCGTATTTCCTCAGAGTCCCACATCCCCCAATATGGGTAATGGCCATTGGGATATAAGAGGTTGGCTTCCTTCAATTTAGCACAAGGCCTTTTAAGGTCTCCCCTGGTGTGGGTCCCTAGATGAAAGTCGTGCGGGACCAAAGCGAATAATATTGTGCTAGAAGATTGGGGCAGGTACTTACAAATGCTATCAGAGCACGGTTCAACTCTCGGTTGAGGGTGTGGGCTGGTGCGAGTCTCAACTGGTTGTCGAACTGTCGGCAGCTCTAGTCTTAAGGAGGGTAGGATGTAGTACCCTGCCCTAGAGGGGGGCTTGGCCGAATGGACCTGAGGGCCACAATGGAAATAAAATTGCCAGGATGGGATGCCTAGACGTTGAGCGTGTTTCCTCCCACATCGCCCAGTATGGGTGATGGGCAGCGGGGTATTAGAGGTTGGCTTCCTTTAATCTAGCACAAGGCCTTTTGAGGGCTCCCCTGGCGTGGGTCCTCAGATGCAAAGTCGTGCGAGCTCGGGTTCTAACACCCCAGATTTTCATCACTTATAATATATTGGATTTGGTCTATTTTGAATTACAAATTGATTGAATTTAAGATTAATGGTTGAAATGGACCTTAGATGGGTAAGGAGTTGGGTCAATAACCCAATTAAAACCCAATGGATCATGGATAGGATTTGATTTGAAAGCAATTGGGTAAATGTAATTAAATGGGTCAATTGCCCAATTGGGACCCAATGGGTCATAGATGAGCTGATTCTAAGGTAAATGGGTAAGGTTAATCTCATTGGGTCAACTATCCAATTAAGATCCAATGCATGAATCCACCTCATCAAGCGAGGTGGCACGTAAGTGACATGGCAAGGATGGGACCCACATGACATGTGGTGACCATGTCACCACATACATGGTCGGATAGGTCATGGTTGACTTGGTCAACCATGTAACGCCTCATCCTTTTCACTCGCTTTCCGAAAATCAGAGTCTATTTTTTTTTAAAGAGTGATAGAGAGCGGGACGTCACAACGAGAGCTAAGTCCGAATTTCTAAAGTCCGACCCTTAACTGGCCAACCCTATGTGTGCATGGACTAAATCCATAAAAATGGTTCACACATAACAATATAAACATGCAGATTAAAATCATAGCTGCGGAATTATAATAGAACTTAATTCTATTCCATTTTAGATAGCAAAGTACGTCAAGTCTTTAATCATAATTAACATAACATAATTATCCAACTAAACATCCAACCATAGCAAATTATATAAATTATTACATGCCCGAAGTCTAGTTACTCAAATTACAAATTCATAAGTAACTTAATCAAAATAAAAACTAAAAGCATCCAAGCTCCTATGCTTGGCCCCTTTCGTGTTCATCGTTTCCCTCGTTTCCTGTATCATCCACTAGGGTAGAAGTAGGGCATTAGAACAACGCGCCCAGTAGGTATTCCATTTAGGGCTAACACATGGTTAGTACAAAACATATATAATAATATCATAATGTCAAAAACCATATAAACCATGCCATGTCATGATGTCAATTGCAATGAGTCCCACCCATCACAAGTACATATAAGTACCCCCACATAGGTCTTTCAGACGCCCCAACGGAGTGTGGCCCCTCCGGTTTCTTCTTGATGGAAATGCACATCAAGGTATCCCCCATAGGTTTTTTGAACGCCCCGACAGGAGTGTGGCCCCTCCAGTTACATATCCTTCACCCCATGCCATGCATGAGATGCTAATGAAACACATGTTATTCATCTTATAAACATAGCATTAAAACTCACATTTGGAACATATCTTTTACAACAAAAATTCATCAAAATAAGATAAAAACATTGTACATAAACCCATGGTTTCAAAGAGGCGGAATGTTACCAATGACCACTAACGTGTCCTTGCGCTTTCGTCCGGTAACCGCTCACGATCGTACACCGCTTGCGAGGTCCCGTTACCTTATAATATATCAATCAATTAAAACCATGTCCCATTTGATTTACAATTATGTCCAAGTCCATAAACCCAACTTGTGGGGTTCGGCCATACACCATGGCCGAACCTCACTTCTTTGGTTTTAGTCCCTCTTTTGATTTATTCAATTAATTCCACAACCATGCCATCCTTGGTTCATGAAACCAAACACTTATAGATTAATCGTCTAACCTTATCAAGTCCATAAAATCCATAAATCATTCCCCATGGGGTTCGGCCATACACCATGGCCGAACCCATGGTCTATCATTTCCTCCTATTTACAACTTTGCCATTGGTTTAATCCTTAGTTAACCTTTCATTCATTTTAGTCTACCATACATAGGCCCTAGGTCCACCAAATAATTCCCATGGGGTTCGGCCATACACCATGGCCGAACCCATGGTCCCTTATTTCCATTTAAATTACAATATTGCCATTTCCTCCATCACTTTATGTTTAGGTTCAAAACATAAGTTCATAAACAGTCTAAGTCCACCAATAACTCTTCATGGGGTTCGGCCATGCCACATGGCCGAACCCATGGTCCATAGTTCTTCACCATTTGCAATGTTTAAGACCATTTAAATCATTAACCTTCATCTATTATTTTCATCCATTAAAATTATTAAAATAGTCCACTTAAATTCAATATCTAAAACCCTAAGTCCATATATACTCCTTAGAGGGGTTCGGCCATACCACATGGCCGAACCTCACCCTTTGGTTTTGTGCCCTTCTTTCAGTTCTTGATATCCATAATTATTTATGGGGTTTAGCCATACCCCTTGGCCAAACCCATGGTCTAAGGTTCTTCACCAACAACCTTCCATTTAAACCCTTTAACATTTTTATAATGTTCCATGGTTTTCATCCCTCAAAAACCCATAAAATACCCAATGTCTTTCCATGGGGTTCGGCTATGCACCATGGCCCAACCCTATGGTTCATCCTTCCCATTAAAATTACTATATTCATCTCCCAATTTTCTTCCATGGGGTTCGGCCATACACCATGGCCGAACCCTATGGTTCCTTTCTCTATACAAAATTATCAAAATACGTACAGGTTCCGCGACTCCTTCGGTTTTCCTTCGCTCTGACTTGTTCTTCTGATCCGTTCCTTCCTTGCACACTGCCGAGAACACCTTCTTGCCAGAGCACCCAACGTCAATCCCTTATTGATTTTGTGTGTGCCGTGCGCCCCTTCCTTGTGCTGCCTTTCTTTTATAAACCTCCACTCGATCCTATCTTAGAAGGTGCCGAGCGTCCCTTGCAATTTAGCAATTGCCTAAGTGTTGCTCTCAACAAGGAAAGGGACTCCCTTTGGCGCATCAACATGGATATGAAAATCCCACACACACGGCCAAGGCAATCTATCTTTAATTTTTAGACATCTTCTTTATTTACCAATCCCCTAGTGTCACTCTTAACCAAGGAAAAGACACCTTTTTTAAAAAGATTCTAGTTCATATCTTATACACGGCCATGCACAATCTCCCATTCCTAAAATCTTTCTATGTTCCCTCTATGCGCATGCCACTTAATCTAGATCCCTTATTTTTAGATATATTGCATTACCTTTTTAATTCATCCCCATTTAATTTAAATTGAACCTTATACCATAACCGTTGGGTCCTAATTGGGCATTGACCCAACACCTTACCCATCTAAGGTTCATATCCGTTAATTCACAATTAAAATGGCAAATCAGTAAATATTGATAACATGGAATTCCTGAGGTGTTACAAACCATGAGTGAGCTCAATTGAGTTCAAATTAAATTGAGTACAAGTGTTGAGTTTAAAAGAATTAAAGTTGCTTCAGTTAAGTAAGTCCAATTGAATGAGTTCAAGTTTAGAGTTCAAGATTAATTACTTGAGTTGAAATGAGTTGAGATGGGAAGATGGAGGGTTTCCATCTCTGTAACGCCCGCCCCTTTTCACCGTAAAATCAGAGTACATTTTTTTTTTTAAAATAAAAGTGACAAAGGGTGCGGACGTCACGACACGAGTTAAGTTCCGAGCTTCTAAAGCCCGACCCTTAACTGGCCAACCCTACGCGTGCGTGGAACATAAGTCCACGAGTACGGTTCACACATAGCAAGTAAGCTCACGGAACATAAAAATAAGTGCGGATGATCATAAAACTATCCTACTAGTTCTTCAGATAGCAGAGAAGAAATACCCAATTAATTACGAAAATGCCATTATACTGTATTATCCAAAATAATACCTAAACATAGCAAACTACCTAAATTATTACATTTTCGACAAGTTAACTATACAAATACATCTTTTCCAAAATAAAGTAAAACAAAATAATTAGTCCGCCTCCCCAAGCTCCTAAGCTTGGCTTCCGTCTCGTCCTTCCGGTCCGCCATCTCCTGCATCGTTAGCTAGGGTAGAAGTAGGGCGTTAGAACAACGCGCCCAGTAGGATTCCGAGTAGGGCTAGCACATGGGTTAGTAATAACCACATATAGATAATAACACAGTGAAACTATAAACCACCATATACTGAAATATAAGTAAATGATATGCCATGGGTGTCAATGTTATGAATCCCACCCCATCATTCTTGCCATATACTGTCATATCCCTCTTGACGGAAAAACCTCGTCAAGATATGTCCCACCGTAAAATATCCCCCTTGATGGCAAAGCCTTGTCAAGGTGTCCCCATGCCTGTTCTCGGTCGCCCCGACGGAGCATGGACTCCGGTTTGTTTATTTTTTTCCGCCCATGCCATGCATGAGATGTAATGCATTATGCTATGTACTATTTATAACTCATAACCTTAAGATATCATACATAGCCTTAATTTATAATGCATAACCTTAATCATAGTTCATAGCCATTAAATAAAATCCATCTTAAACATAGCATCCATAATTGTAAAAACCCATCATAAGATAAATACTAATCAATAAAATATGACAAAAATACCATCACACATCCATGGCTTACAAATAGGTAGGAATCCTACCGAATACCGACTCGCGTCCTTTTTCGGCTTCGTCCGATAATCCGGCTACCGACACGCGTACCGCTCGCGATATCCAATACCTTATTACATACAATAATTAGTCCATATTTTAACCATTTCTAAGCCCATACATCATATCTTAGTGGGTTGCTTCATTTTTATCAATATTTACGGTTTTGCCACTACCTCCCCTATAGTTAAACATTAACTTAATTATATACATTTCTTTGTCTAAAAATTCATTCATGGATTCAGGTCCATTAATGACCCATCACCCATATCTCAAGATCATTAAATCAGCCACTTAATTGAACCTAAACTCCATTAATTTAATCATATACAAACACATTAACCTTAGGCCAAACAAGTCTACATACATCACTTAGTTCCATCACACATTTGACTTATCATTTTTTTTATCATCATAAACTACATTTTTGGAATCCATGAATGTCCCCTTTTATCATGCCATATTCCTCATTTACTAATCCATATATATACACCTTCATCTTAGTCCTTAATTGGTTCACACAAAATGGGTCCATTGGTGTCCCCTTAACCATAATATAACAACACTAGAATTTAGCCATTTAAATATTCTAATCCTCATTCATTTCCCACATACATAAAACCAAAATTAATCATAAGTTTACCCACAAATAGGTCATGAAATCCATTTACAAATCACTACATTCAATCATTAACTCCTTAAAAAAATCATAAACCCTCTTTCCCATGATTTTTCTTATAAAACCCCTTCAAACTTAATCACATTTAATCAAGAAATTTAAAACCCTAAACCATCCTCCATGGTTTTCCATTCTTCGTAAACCCTAATAAATCATTAAAATGCCCAAATTACTTTGCATATCCTCCATTCCTTAAAACCCTAAAAAAAATCATACATTAATTATATAACCCTTAATCCATTTTTTTTTTCCCTAACCCTAACCTATCCATTAGAGTTTCCTCCACTTTCCATCCTTCCATTTTGATGGATTTAAAATCCATGGCACAAAATTATTTAGCCACCATTAAATTTAACCAAAAAGAATTCCAATTCTTAAACCCTAAAAAAAATCCAAAACTCTTGTTTAAGAAATACTCACAATCCGTCGTCTCCTCCGACTTCCGCCGCTCCCGTCGGCTTCCTTAGCCTCCTTTCTCCTTCCTTTTAATCTTTGGTAAGTCAAGATGCTTGATCAATGGTGGAAACCTCCAAGCTTAGAATTGGCCAAGGTAGGGTTTACTTGAGAGAGGGAAAGGAGGAGATGATGAGAAGAAGATGGTAAGTCTTGACCTTAGAATGGTGGACCATGCTTGCACCTCTTCTCTTCTTTCTTCTCTTCTCCTCTTCTTTTCTTAATTTTTTTCTTCTCTTCTTGGAGTGTGGGACGGTGGTGGAGAGCAAAATGGGAAAAAAATGAAATGAGAGAAAAGACCATCGATGGAAGAAGATGGTTAAAAGAGATAAAGTTTATCTCAATTGGGTGGAGTAATCAATTCCTCCCACCAACCCCACATAGATATTTTCCATGCTTTTTTGACCCCAACAACACTTGCCAACGCTTTTTGATGCCTTAAGATAAGATGGCATTTGGTTTTCCACTTTTTGACCATTTGACCCTCATTTGATTATTTTAATCATTTAATAAATTAACTAATTACCTTAGGTTAATTAGTTCCCACCTAATTTAATTCCATTTCTTAACTTCCTTCTATGAATCCACCCATGGTTGACCAAGTCAACCATCGTGGCCGGCCCCATCAAACCTTGGCCCACATGCCACCTCACTTGATGAGGGGGAGGTGGGTCCCACTTGGCCACACCACCATTGTTTAATTCCAAATTACTTAGGGTGATTGAATTTCATTAAGCCCACTCTAAATGGATCACCATTGGGCCCATGGCCCAATTACATTTCCATCTAGCCCATTTACCTTAGAGCATAACCATCTTGACCCATTGGGTACCAAATGGGTATTTGACCCCATTTGACCATTCTTGACCTATTTAAATAAATTTAAATCCAAACCATAGTCTATTGGGCCACACTTGGGCCTTTATCCAATTTTGGCCCATTTACCATTTACTCCACCAATTTTCTAATTTCCATCATTAAAATAAATAATATTCACATTTATATTAATTCCAAAATTCCAAGACCTTACAATACAATCCTCTTTTAAAATTTTCGTCCCGAAAATTCGAGCGAAGTAGAGGTTCAAAACATCTTACAGAAAGAGTTCCGGATGAGAGGCTCTCACTTCCGACTCAAGTTCCCAGGTGGTTTCTTCATTATCATGTCGTTCCCATACCACCTTGACAAACTGGATGGCACGGTTCCGCAGCACTCTTTGCTCGCTCCCGACTATTCTGACCGGCTTCTCCACATATGTCACATCGCTGTGCACATCGATGTCTTGAATATTCAATACATGTGAAGGATCAGGGTTGTACTTCCTCAACATAGATACATGGAATACATCATGTAATGATGATAACTGTGGAGGGAGCGCCAACTGATAAGCTACCCCCCCCACCCTCTTCAAGATTGGAAATGGTCCCACAAATCTAGGTGACAGTTTCCCCTACTTTCCAAATCTCATGTGTCCCTTCCGTGGTGAGACTTTCAAAAACACCAAGTCCCCCACCTCAAATTCGAGGAACCTTCTCCTTTTGTCGGCGTAACTCTTCTGTCGGCTTTGTGTAGTGAGTAGATGTTGCCGTATCAATTTAATCTGCGCTGTAGTTTCTGCAACCAACTCCGGTCCAATCAGCGCAGGCTCACCGGCTTCTGTCCAACACACTGGTGATCTACATGGCCTACCATATAAGGCCTCAAACGGAGCCATCTGTAGGCTTGACTGATAGCTGTTATTGTAGGAAAACTCCACCAGTGGTAAATGATCCTCCCATCCACCCTTAAAGTCTAGCATGCATGCTCTCAGCATATCCTCCAATGTCTGTATTGTCCTCTCCGACTGTCCATCAGTCTGTGGATGAAATGCTGTGCTAGTTAATACGTCGGTCCCCATAGCCGACTGCAAGCCCTGCCATACTCTGCCGGTGAATCGGCCATCCTTGTAGGACACAATAGACCGGGGAATGCCATGTAACCTGATGATCTCCCGGATGTACCGTCGACCCAAAGTGTCTAATGAATCCGTCATCTTGATGGGAAGGAAATGTGCAGACTTGGTCAACCGGTCCACTATGACCCATATCGCATCGTTGCCCTTGGATGACCTTGGCAACCCTGTTACAAAGTCCATGGATATGTGTTCCCATTTTCATTCTGGCACCGGTAAGGGTGCGAGTAAACCCGGTGGCTTCCGATGTTCTGCCTTAACCTGCTGACAGGTTAAGCAACAAGCAACAAACTCTGCCACGTCTTTTTTAACTCCATGCCACCAATAGTGCCTCTTAAGATCATGGTACATCTTGGTGCTGCCCGGGTGAATAGAGAGTTTTGTTTGGTGTGCTTCAATCAGCAACTCTCTTCTACAATTCTTAGGCACATATGTCCTACCTCGGAACATAAGACCCTGTCCCGGTCGTAATTCCCATTCCAATACAACTTCACCGGTAGACATCTTAGCCCATATCTCATCCACCTCTGGATCTATTCGTTGTACCCATTCGATCTCGGAGACCATGTGGGATCGTATGATCAGATTATATATGGTTCCATGATTATTCAGATAGAGTTTAAACTCTCTGATGGTATTCAACACCTCCCATTCTGTTCTGATCATACTGGCTACTGCCGCAGGTGATATGCGGCTGAGAGCATCAGCCACTTTGTTCGCCTTGCCAGGATGATACCGGAGTGCGAACTCATAATCTGCCAAGTATTCCATCCATCTACGTTGTCTCATGTTGAGTTCCTTCTGATCAAATAGGTACTTTAGGCTCTTATGGTCTGAGAATACCTCAAACTTCTCACCATAAAGGTAGTGTCTCCAGCTTTTAAGAGCGAAGACCACTGCTGCCAGTTCCAGATCATGTGTGGGATAATTGCGCTCATGAATTTTCAACTGTCTTGACCCGTACGCCACCGCCCTATTACCTTGACTGAGCGTACACCCCAGTCCCTCTCCTGAGGCATCACAGTACACCTCATAGTTTCTGCCTCTTTCCGGCAAGATCAAAATAGGAGCGGTTGTAAGCTTCTCCTTTAGCTCCTCAAATCTCCGGTTGCACAGATCTGACCATTCAAATTTGACTCCTTTTTGAGTGAGTCGGGTAAGTGGGGCTGCAATCTTGGAGAAATCCATAATAAATTTCCTGTAGTAACCGGCCAATCCTAGAAAACTGCGGATCTCGGTCACATTCGTCGGTGCTTTCCACTCCCTCACTGCCGCTACCTTAGCCGGGTCTACAGCTATGCCTTCCTCCGATATAACGTGCCCCAAGAAATTGACCTCTGATAGCCAAAATTCACACTTGCTGGCTTTGGCATACAACTGGTTCCTCTTCAGGGTGTTCAGAACTATCCGCAGGTGTTCAGCATGTTCCTCCTGACTCTTGGAATAGATCAGGATGTCATCAATAAATACAATTACAAACTGATCCAAGTAAGGACGGAATATCCTATTCATCAGGTCCATGAACACCGCCGGTGCATTAGTAAGCCCAAACGGCATGACTACATACTCATATAATCCATATCGTGTCCTGAAGGCTGTCTTCTCGATGTCTTCCTCTCTAACCCAGATTTGATGGTATCCGGACATCAGATCAATCTTGGAAAAGTGAGAGGAACCCCTAAGCTGATCAAACAGATCATCAATCCTGGGTAGGGGATATTTATTCCTAACAGTCAACTGGTTCAATTTTCTATAATCCACACACATCCGAAGGGTACCGTCCTTCTTCTTAACAAACAATACCGGGGCTCCCCATGCGGATGTGCTGTTCCAAATAAAGCCCAGCCTGAGCAGTTCATCAATCTGCTTTTTCAACTCAGTCATCTCAACCGGTGCCATCCTGTAATGAGGTAATGATACTGGAGCTGCGCCGGGGTATAATTTAATCTCAAAGTCTATCTCCCTCTTAGGTGGCAAACCAGGGAGCTCTGTTGGAAATACCTCGGCATAATCTACTACCACCGCCGGGAGTTCAGCTATTGGTGCCTTATCTAATCTGAGGGTGTTCAAGGCAAGATGATTCAATTCTTCCTGCAGCCTTCTAGGAATGCCCTGTCGGTCAGCGGGCACTATATACCGCCTTCCTTCGGGTGACCAAAATATCACTCTACGAAGATGGCAATCAATATGGGCCTGATACGTAGCCAACCAGTCCATGCCAAATATAACATCGTACTCAGCCATATCGATTACTAAATAATTGAACTCGAATCTGAATCCAGCGAGTTCAGTGTTCAGTGCCGTGCATATGAGCCCCAAAGATGTGTCTCCGACAGGGGATACAATAGTAAGTGAGGTGGACAGATTCTGTACTAATGTGCCCGTAGCAGATATGAATGCAGCAGATATAAATGAATGGGAAGCTCCAGAATCAAATAATGTAACTGCATAAGAACTACCAACTACGGCCATACCTTGAATCACCGAGCGGTCCACTGCTACTGGAGAAGGTATAGCAAAAAGTCATCCTGATCCCATAGGGTTTGGCGCCCGTCCTGCCTGATTGTATGTTCTGCCCCCTCGCGGCGGAGCTGATCTAACTGAAGGGCGGGAGGAACCCTTGAAGTTAGAGGGTCTGCTGAGCTGCGGACACTCCCTCTTGAAGTGACCCTAGTTGGCCACACTGATAGCAAGTGTTCCCACCTCTAGGAACCTGGGTAACTGATGTTGACTAGGAGGGCTAATTGGGGCGAAAGCCCCCTTTAGATCCAGTAGAGGATGAGGGTCTGCTGAAACTCGGGCGGAACCTCTTATTGGGTTGAAATGCACCCCGCCCACTCTGCCATCGGCAGTTGTCATGCCGCGCTACCTCATTCAATTCTCGCTCCACTATAGTGGCCCTGCCGACCACCCCTGCCAATGTAGGTTCCTTGAATACTGTCACCCTAGTTTTGATGCTCGGCCGAAGGCCCCGTTCAAACTTACGGGCCCTCCGGTGCTCAGTGTCCACCATGTAGAACGCGTAGACAGATAGTCGAAGGAACTCCCGGTGGTACTCTGCCACTGTCATATTGCCTTGCACTAATGATATAAAAGCTTCAGTCTGACTCTCCCTTTCTTCCTCCAGGAAAAACTGCTCTAGAAATGTGGCTGAGAACCATTCCCAAGTCATGGCAATTCTTTCCCTTTCCGGCACCAGTGATTGTTGTTTTTCTACCACTTCCCACCAATTACCGGCATCCTCAATCAGTTGAGATGTTGCCAGTAAGATTCTGTCAGCCGGACTGGAAACCTGAAGCAGATTTAAGATCTGAGTGATCTTCTTTAACCAGTGATCTGCTCCTACAGCCCCTTCTTTTCCTCTGAAATAGGGAGGGCGCTGTTGCTGAAAATCTTTGACCATCTTCCGTTTACTAGTGTCACTAGTAGTAGCATTTCCGTCGCTAGTAGTCGCATTTCCGCTCAAATGTTGCTGAAGAGCAGCAGCAACTGCCGCTTGAACTACATCTTTTAGCTCGGGAGGTACACCTTGTATGTTGATATTATTCTGTTCCTCCTCCCGATGGGGTACCTCCTCTTCCTGGCGAGGTGGTGATACCTCTTTCTGGTTGCGACGAGTCCTTCTCTTCGGAGCCATTTCCTAGTCATCGAAAACACTGACTTAGTTCCTTTTCAAATGAAGGACAAAGAAAAGAAAAAAAAAATACTAAACAATATACTTTGTTTCTCATTTTTGGGGAAGATTGCCAAATAAGCACACTTGGTTTGGGGAAAAAATTCCCAAGTATCTATGTTTTGTTCCATTTGATGAAATCGGGGAATTCTCTCCTATGTTCAATAAATCTATCATTATTCCGTCAAATTTGGGGAAGACCTAGATTTGTTTTCTCATGTCGGGGAAATGTAACCCTACTTGCTGTGTTTGATAATTCCAACTTAAATTGATTTTTCTTCCCTTACTATCATCCCTTTCCGTCAAATATTGTTCTCAGATAGCACTTCAGTTTAAGTCAATCGAAGTAAATTAACCCGGCCCCTGTGCAGCGGACTCCGAAGAGTCGGTCAGTTGGGATTCTTAGCTGCCAGTGAAGACATGCAACCGTCTTAATCTTACTTCGAGAGATTCATTCTTCCGATATTCGCTCTGATACCAACTGTAACGCCCGCCCCTTTTCACCGTAAAATCAGAGTACAATTTTTTATTTTTAAATAAAAGTGACAAAGGGCGCGGACGTCACGACGCGAGTTAAGTTCCGAGCTTCTAAAGCCCGGCCCTTAACTGGCCAACCCTACGCGTGCGTAGAACATAAGTCCACGAGTAAGGTGCACACGTAGCAAGTAAGCTCACGGAACATAAAAATAAGTGCGGATGATCATAGAACTATCCTACCAGTTCTTCAGATAGCAGGGAAGAAATACCCAATTAATTACGAAAATGCCATTATACTGTATTATCCAAAATAATACCTAAACATAGCAAACTACCTAAATTATTACATTTCCGACAAGCTAACTATACAAATACATCTTTTCCAAAATAAAGTAAAACAAAATAATTAGTCCGCCTCCCCAAGCTCCTAAGCTTGGCTTCCGTCTCGCCCTTCCGGTCCGCCATCTCCTGCATCGTCAGCTAGGGTAGAAGTAGGGCGTTAGAACAACGCGCCCAGTAGGATTCCGAGTAGGGCTAGCACATGGGTTAGTAATAACCACATACAGATAATAACACAGTGAAAACTATAAACCACCATATACTGAAATATAAGTAAATGATATGCCATGGGTGTCAATGTTATGAATCCCACCCATCATTCTTGCCATATACTGTCATATCCCTCTTGACGGAAAAACCTCGTCAAGATATGTCCAACCGTAAAATATCCCCCTTGACGGCAAAGCCTCGTCAAGGTGTCCCCATGCCTGTTCTCGGTCGCCCCGACGGAGCATGGACTCCGGTTTGTTTATTTTTTTCCGCCCATGCCATGCATGAGATGTAATGCATTATGCTATGTACTATTTATAACTCATAACCTTAAGATATCATACATAGCCTTAATTTATAATGCATAACCTTAATCATAGTTCATAGTCATTAAATAAAATCCATCTTAAACATAGCATCCATAATTGTAAAAACCCATCATAAGATAAATACTAATCAATAAAATATGACAAAAATACCATCACACATCCATGGCTTACAAATAGGTAGGAATCCTACCGAATACCGACTCGCGTCCTTTTTCGGCTTCGTCCGATAATCCGGCTACCGACACGCGTACCGCTCGCGATATCCAATACCTTATTACATACAATAATTAGTCCATATTTTAACCATTTCTAAGCCCATACATCATATCTTAGTGGGTTGCTTCATTTTTATCAATATTTACGATTTTGCCACTACCTCCCCTATAGTTAAACATTAACTTAATTATATACATTTCTTTGTCTAAAAATTCATTCATGGATTCAGGTCCATTAATGACCCATCACCCATATCTCAAGATCATTAAATCAGCCACTTAATTGAACCTAAACTCCATTAATTTAATCATATACAAACACATTAACCTTAGGCCAAACAAGTCTACATACATCACTTAGTTCCATCACACATTTGACTTATCATTTTTTTTATCATCATAAACTACATTTTTGGAATCCATGAATGTCCCCTTTTATCATGCCATATTCCTCATTTACTAATCCATATATATACACCTTCATCTTAGTCCTTAATTGGTTCACACAAAATGGGTCCATTGGTGTCTCCTTAACCATAATATAACAACACTAGAATTTAGCCATTTAAATATTCTAATCCTCATTCATTTCCCACATACATAAAACCAAAATTAATCATAAGTTTACCCACAAATAGGTCATGAAATCCATTTACAAATCACTACATTCAATCATTAACTCCTTAAAAAAATCATAAACCCTCTTTCCCATGATTTTTCTTATAAAACCCCTTCAAACTTAATCACATTTAATCAAGAAATTTAAAACCCTAAACCATCCTCCATGGTTTTCCATTCTTCGTAAACCCTAATAAATCATTAAAATGCCCAAATTACTTTGCATATCCTCCATTCCTTAAAGCCCTAAAAAAAATCATACATTAATTATATAACCCTTAATCCATTTTTTTTTCCCTAACCCTAACCTATCCATTAGAGTTTCCTCCACTTTCCATCCTTCCATTTTGATGGATTTAAAATCCATGGCACAAAATTATTTAGCCACCATTAAATTTAACCAAAAAGAATTCCAATTCTTAAACCCTAAAAAAAGTCCAAAACTCTTGTTTAAGAAATACTCACAATCCGTCGTCTCCTCCGACTTCCGCCGCTCCCATCGGCTTCCTTAGCCTCCTTTCTCCTTCCTTTTAATCTTTGGTAGGTCAAGATGCTTGATCAATGGTGGAAACCTCCAAGCTTAGAATTGGCCAAGGTAGGGTTTACTTGAGAGAGGGAAAGGAGGAGATGATGAGAAGAAGATGGTAAGTCTTGACCTTAGAATGGTGGACCATGCTTGCACCTCTTCTCTTCTTTCTTCTCTTCTCCTCTTCCTTTCTTAATTTTTTTCTTCTCTTCTTGGAGTGTGGGACGGTGGTGGAGAGCAAAATGGGAAAAAAATGAAATGAGAGAAAAGACCATCGATGGAAGAAGATGGTTAAAAGAGATAAAGTTTATCTCAATTGGGTGGAGTAATCAATTCCTCCCACCAACCCCACATAGATATTTTCCATGCTTTTTTGACCCCAACAACACTTGCCAACGCTTTTTGATGCCTTAAGATAAGATGGCATTTGGTTTTCCACTTTTTGACCATTTGACCCTCATTTGATTATTTTAATCATTTAATAAATTAACTAATTACCTTAGGTTAATTAGTTCCCACCTAATTTAATTCCATTTCTTAACTTCCTTCTATGAATCCACCCATGGTTGACCAAGTCAACCATCGTGGCCGGCCCCATCAAACCTTGGCCCACATGCCACCTCACTTGATGAGGTGGAGGTGGGTCCCACTTGGCCACACCACCATTGTTTAATTCCAAATTACTTAGGGTGATTGAATTTCATTAAGCCCACTCTAAATGGATCACCATTGGGCCCATGGCCCAATTACATTTCCATCTAGCCCATTTACCTTAGAGCATAACCATCTTGACCCATTGGGTACCAAATGGGTATTTGACCCCATTTGACCATTCTTGACCCATTTAAATAAATTTAAATCCAAACCATAGTCTATTGGGCCACACTTGGGCCTTTATCCAATTTTGGCCCATTTACCATTTACTCCACCAATTTTCTAATTTCCATCATTAAAATAAATAATATTCACATTTATATTAATTCCAAAATTCCAAGACCTTACAATCTCAATGGAGATGAAACCCATGCACACGTTGGGAAGGTGGAAAGACTCCTTAGCTTAAGGCAAGTGTCCTCTTGGTTAAACCAAGGGCCTCCTTGGTTGGACAAAATATTAAAGAGGGGACGTGAAAGAGTTGGGACTGGTATACAAAGGGGCACACTCCACCCCTTGGCTGAGTTTTATCTTTTGGAACAAAGAGATCCCTCATCTTCTTCTCTATCTCTCTTCCACTTACACCATCGATACTTAGAGGATTTGCTGAAGAACAAAGAAAGAAGATAAGGAGTAAGGAAGGAATACATACCAAAAGAAAAGAAGGAGATGGAGAAAAGGTATGTTTTAAGTATGAGAATAATATAGAATTAAGATTAAGAGTAAACCATAGCTTTGGCCATGTTGTGGCCGAATCTAAGATTCCATAATGGATGAAATGGAATAGCCAAAATGTATTTAAGGCCATAGAATGGAAATCCATTTAAGGATTAGTTTCGATTTGAAATGAAAGAAAGGTGACATTCGAATCTATGTGTTAACACAAAGATTGAATAGTTATGAAAAGATTCTAGCTTTGGCTAGAGGGTACAGAAAATCCACTAGGAGTTATATGAATGATGATATATAAATGTAAGAATGATAATGAGTGGATTTTATGAAGAAAGGATGTACAAAATAATCAAACAAAAGAGACTGACAAACAGTCAGTCGACTGAATCCCAGATTCAGTCAACTGAACTGATGTTCGCCTAAATAGAAACCAGTTTCTGGGAGTTTTAGCCTACTGAATCTTGTGATTCAGTCGACTGGACTAGGTTTGGAATAAAATATATCTGATTTAGTGGTGTCTCAACTGACTGAATAGAGGATTCAGTCGACTAAACATAGACATAACAAATAAAAAAAGGGATCTTGCGTGTTTCAGCTGACTGAATCTATGATTTAGTCGACTGAATGATTACTTAACAAACACGAAAACTGTTGGTTGAAGATTCAGCCAACTGAAGCATGGATTCAGTTGACTGAATCTATACTGGTTGAACACACAGTTAATCTGATCCAAAGTCCGCCGACTGAATCTGTGATTCAGTCGACTGAAAGAGGATTGACCGAGAATACAGAGGGTTGGACTCAAAGTCAACCTGACTGAATCTATGATTCAACTGATTGAAATGTTAGCTGTAACGCCTCGTCCTTTTTCACTTACTTTCCTAAAAATCAGAGTATATTTTTTTTTAAAGTAATAGAGAGCGGGATGTCACGACGCGAGCTAAGTCCGGACTTCTAAAGTCCGACCCTTAACTGGCCAACCCTATGTGTGCATGAACTAAGTCCATGAAAACAGTTCACACATAGTAATTTATAATCTTTGCAGAAATATAACATAAACTGACTGCGGATTATAATAGAACCTAAGGCTACTCCATTTTAGATAGCAAAGTACTTAGCCACTTAACCAAAAATTGCCTTAACTTAAACATCCAAATAACCCTTCCAAACCATAGCAAAAATATCTAAGTTATTACATGCCGACATCTAACTATTCAAATTACAAGTTCATATAACAAAGACATCCAATCACATATCCAAGCTCCTACGCTTGGCTTCTTTCACGATCATCGATCCCTTCCTTTCATGTGTCATTCACTAGGGTAGAAGTAGGGCGTTAGAACAACTCGCCCAGTAGGAATTCTAAATAAGGCTAACACATGGGTTAGTAACAAAATCATATATAATATCATATCCTTAAAACCATATGAAATCATGCCATGCCATAAGTCTTATGCAATGAGTCCCACCCATCACACTACATGTAACCTCTTAATGGAATTCTCCTCATCAAGGTATCCCCACAGTGGTCTTTCAGACGCCCCGACGGAGTGTGGCCTCCGGATTCTTCTTGATGGGATTATACACATCAAGGTCTTCCCACGATTGCCTTACGGACGCCCGACGGAGCGTGGCCTCTGGTTACAAACTTCCCTCCCATGCCATGCATGAGATGTACATGTCCATATGCTATGTAATATAAATAACCATAGCATTAAAAACTCCACATTTGAAACATAATATATTTACAACATAAATCATCAAAATAAAGATAAAAACATATTACATAACCATGTTCCAATGAGGTAGAATCCTACCCAAGACAACCAAGGTGTCCTTGAGCTTTAAACTGGCAACCGTTCACGATCGTGTCCCCTTTGTGAAGTCCTGTTACCTTATAACATATCCATAAATTAAACCAACAACCCATTTGATTTGTAATGGTATCTAAGTCCAAAAACACAACTTGTGGGGTTCGGCCATACACTATGGCCGAACCTCACCTATTTGATTTTTAATCCTTCCTTTGATCCATTACTCCCTCATTTCTTAGTTAATCACTTAACCATTTAATCATCCACCGTTGTTAACCATCTAATCCATAAAAACTTTCCTCATGGGGTTCGGCCATTCACCATGGCCGAACCCATGATCTTCCATTTTTTCCTCATAATTACATTCTATGCCATTAATCGTCCATGGATAATTACTTGATTTAATTACTTATGACCAAGTCCCAAAAATGATCCACAAAAAGGTTCATGGGGTTCGGCCATACACCACGGCCGAACCCTATGATATATAAATCCATAAATAGCACTTGGTGGGGTTCGGCCATACACCATGTAATGGCCCGAAATTTTTAAATCAATAAATATATGGCTATTATTTATTTTTAATGGTGGAAATTGGAAATTTGATGGAATAAATAGTGAATGGATCAAAATATGGACAAAGGCCCAAGTATGGCCCAATGGACTATGGATTGGATTTAAATCCATTTAAAGGGTCAATGATGGTCAATTAGGCCAAGGATGGTCAAATTGGGCCCAATACCCATTTGGGACCCAATCGGTCAAGATAATGTAAGCTCTAAGGTAAATGGGTAAGGGTGAATGTAATTGGGCCATGGACCCAATGGTGATCCAATTAGTTGGAATGGATTTAATTAAAATTAAATCACCTAAGTTGGTGATGAATTGACCAATGTGACATGGCCGATTGGGACCCACCTCCACCTCACCAAGTGAGGTGGCGTGTGGACCAAGGATTGGTGGGGTCGGCCACCATGGTTGAATTGGTCAACCATGGGTGGATGCATGGAGGGAATGTAAGGAAATGGAATTAAATTAAATGGGAATTAATTAACCTAATGATCTAATTAATTAATTAATTAAGCTAATAAAAAAAGGTGGTCAAATGGTCAAAATTGGGAGACCAAACCACCTTATCACCAAGCTCAAAAACGTTGGCTTAGGTGGTGGTTTATCCCAACCACCACCATAAAACATAAAGCATAAAGCATAAATAAAAATCCCATGTGGTTGGTGAGAAAATTAAATGGTGGAGTGTAGGTCACTCCACCAAAGGAAATGAACCTTATCTCTTTCTCGTTTCATCCAACTCATTTCATTCTCTCCCTCTCTTGCTCTCCACCACCGTCCCACACCAAGAAGAAAAGAAGAAGAAGAAAAACTAAGGAGAAAAGAAGAAGAAGACTTGGAGAAGAGAAGTGCAAGCAAAAGCCACCACTCCAAAATCAAGACCTAGCATCTTCTTCCTCACCATCTCCTCCTTTCCCTCTCTCAAAACACACTCCATGGTGGCCGAACTCAAGTGTTGATGTTTTCATCTTGATCAAGCATCTTGACCAAAGAACAAAGGAAAAAAAGAAGAAAGAAGGCCAAGGAGTCCAAGAGGAGAAAGAAAAGCCGGATGAGTCGTCAGATAGTAAGTATTTCCTAAACAAGAATTTACAATTTTTTAAGGGTTAAGAAGAGACCATGGAATCCATTTTTCTTCGGATGTAATAGTGGCCAAAATATCATGGGCCTTGGATCTCAAATCCATCCAAGGAAAGGATGAGGAATGGACAAACCCTAATGGGTAAATTAGGTTAAAAAAATAAATGGATTAAGGACATTGGTATTAAAAATTGTTGTAAGCATGGATGTATGTGATTTAATGGGGTTCTTAAAGAATGGAAACCATGGAATATGATTAATGGTTTTAAAGGTTTTGAATGATTAAATTTAGTGATCTTAAATGAGGAAATTCATGGGAGATATGAATGGTGTTTATGGCCTTGAAAGGCATAGATGGGAATGAACCCTATGGTGATGTGATGGTGGTTTTTAATGGGGAGTAATGTATTAATAATTTGGAGGCTTAAAAGGGTGATGTGTTTGTAAATTTAAAGGGTGTAAGATGAGAGAAGAATGATTAAGAATGTTGATGGTTTGAAATGGATTTTTAAGCATAGATTATGATGTTTTAAAGGGGCTGATTTTAATGGAGATTAGGTTAGTTAAATGGCTGATTTCTAATGTTGTTACGTCATGGTTAATGAGACATCAATGGACCCATTTCGTGAACCAATTGATGGGCTAAGATTAAGATCTATGTATGTGCATTAATAAATGGGAATGTGGCCAAGTTAATGGACTCAAGTATGATTAAGAGTGATGGTTTAAATGCATGATGTAAACCCCCTCATGGGAGGGACTTATTTTGAATTTAAATGTGGTAAATAGGCCTAAGAAAAATGGGGAGAAAGACATCATGGGTTCGGCCATACACCATGGCCGAACCCATGACCCATTTTACAAGCCAATTGATGGGCTAAGTTTGGGATTATGTATGTGGTTAGATGAATGGAAAATTAGGCTAATTAAGGACTGATTTTAATGTACATATCATGGTTGATGGATCATTAATGGATCTAAGTGTATGGATCAATTATGGGCCAAAATGTACATGGTCAAGTGAATGAATAACCATGGGAAAGGAGTAGTGGCAAAATCGTAAATATTGGCCTAAAATGAAGAACCATGGGTTCGGCCATGGTGCATGGCCGAACCCCATGGAGGATAAACATGGACTTAAGTGTGTTTAATGATGACCTTATGTATGGCTAAATAAAGCCTAGGGTGCTGTTTTTTTTTTAGACTTGCAAAACTAAGATAATCAATGGATTAAATTGGGACCCACAAACCTAGTTAGTGAGGTTCGGCCATGGAGTATGGCTGAACCCCGCTAAGGTATGATTAATGGACTTGGACATGATTAAAACATGAGTCTAATTGGTAATGTATAATAAGGTACCAGACATCGCAAGCAGTACGCGTATCGGTGACCGGAATATCGGACGGAAACGTAAAGGGACGCTAGTCGGTATTCGGTAGGATTCCTACTTTTTTGTAAGCCATGGATTATGTGTTATGTATGGGTTTTTTCTTGATTTATTTTGGTAAGCATATGATTGTTTTAAGATGGTTTTTAAGGCTATGATGTGTATATTGATGCTTTGCTTGATCTATTTTTGAGAATCAAATTATATGTTTTATTGATGGGATTTTAAATGCCATGGTTTGTGCTATCATATATATTACATGGCATATGGCATCTACATCTCATGCATGACATGGGAGGTATATAGCATGGGAAGGATGAAAATAAAGAAACCGGAGTCCATGCTCCGTCGGGGCGACCGAGAAGCAAACATGGAGACACCTTGACGAGGCCTTGCCATCAAGGGGGATGATTTGTGATTGTTTATATCTTGACGAGGTTTTGCCGTCAAGGGGGATAATTTGTGATTGTTTATATCTTGACGAGATTTTGCCATCAAGGGGGATGATTTGTGATTGTTTATATCTTGATGAAGTTTTGCCGTCAAGGGGGGGATGATTTGTGATTGTTTATATCTTGACGAGGTTTTGCCGTCAAGGGGGATGATGTGTGACTGTTTATATCTTGACGAGGTTTTGCCGTCAAGGGGGATGATTTATGATTGTTTATATCTTGACGAGGTCTTTCCGTCAAGGGGGATATAGGCATCACGATGGTATGGATGATGGGTGGGACACACGATATAAGACACCCATGGCATTGCATTCATTTTATGGTTTTCATTATATGATTATCTATGTGCTTGTTATCACTAATCCATGTGTTAGCCCTACTCGGAGTCCTACTGGGCGCGTTGTCTAACGCCCTACTTCTACCCTATCTAATGATACAGGAGATGGCGGAAACGAAAGACGAGACGGGAGCCAAGAGTAGGAGCTTGGGAAAGCGAGCTACTTAGTTTATTAAGATTTATTTTGGAAATGTAACTTGTGTAATGTAGCTCGTCGGACTGTAATAATGTAGATTTCTTACTATGGTTGGGTCTTTACTTTGGACATTATCATTTTGAGATATAATTATGATTTTGAAGTATTTTAGTAATTAAATGAATGTCACTTCCTTGCTAACTAAAACTGGTAGGATAGTCTCTATTATAATGTTCCGCATTAAGTTATATTCCGCGAGCTTACATCTACGTGTGAACCGTTCTCGTGGACTTCGTTCCACGCGCACGTAGGGTTGGCCAGTTAAGGGCCGGGCTTTAGAAGCTCGGACTTAACTCGCGTCGTGACGTCTCGCGCCCTTTGTCACTCGTTACTTCAAAAAAAAAAAATAGACTATGATTTCGGTTAAAAGGGGCAGGCGTTACACACCATGGCCGAATCTCACCCTTTGGTTTCGGTGCTCCTCTTTTCCATTCTTTTTGATCCAACAGCCCAACACCTTTCTAAATCATTAACCATCTTCAAAATTCATTACAAATGACCACACTATCCATCATTGTCTCTCCATGGGGTTCGGCCATATACATGGCCGAACCCTATGGTTCCTTATTTCCATTAAAACCTATTATACATCTATGATTGGTTCTCATACCTCCATCCATTTAAATCCTTTTAAAACTTTAACAAAATCAAACACATACACCTATGATTTCCTTCCTTCAAATCCAATAAAATCAAAACAATGTATTTCATGGGGTTCGGCCATACATAATGGCCGAACCCTATGGTCCATGTTCTTCCCTTTTAAACATCATTTTAAACCCATAAAACTTCTTTGACTCTTTCCATGGGGTTCGGCCATACATCATGGCCGAACCCTATGGTTCCTTATCTCCTCTTTAAATTCAATAGCCATGATTTTAACCCTTGATGGGTTCGGCCATACAATGGCCGGATCATGTTTCCTTGACCATCCTATTTAACAAGAGTTTATTGAGCACTTACCAATCTCGCGACTCCTCCGGTTCTTTCACTCCTTCTTGCTCCTTTCCTTCCTTAGTCCCTCCTTCCTTCCTTCCTGATCTTTAGCCGAGACTGACCTTGCTGGAAACCCTTGGAGTGGTTCGGCCAATAGATGTTTTTGAGGGAGAGAAGAACAGCCAAGAGAGAGGGAGAGAATGAAATGAACACAATCTTGTTTTGTTCCAACGGAGTGGTCGGCCAAAGATAATGCCTTTTGGTGAAACCCTTGAGTAACTCCCATCTCCTTAACCTCCCTCCTTAATGCTTCCCTTGGGGGTTTCATCCATGAGATGAAACTCCCAAGGCTCCAACGGTTGCAATGGGTATCTTGACTTACAAAACCGTCCTCTCTCATTAGTGACCATTTTGGGGGTTTCATCCATGAGAGTGAAACTCCCACCTCCAAGTGTGAACCCCTTGTTTAAATTTGAAATAGCTATAACCCCTCACCTTTCCATTAATGATTCACATGGGGATTTCAAGCATGAGATAAAAACTCCCCATGCATCCAACGTGTGCTTACCTTGATGTTACCTTGTGTAACCTCCACAAAACGCCTCCTCTCCATTTAATTCTCATTTGGTTTTCATGCATGAGATATACCTCCCATGCATCCAACAGTGTTCCGTTGTTTGAATTTTGAAAACAACCAAACACCTTTCATCTACACACTTCACTCACTTAAAATAAATATTCCATCCAACTTATTTAACTCACTTAACTCAACTCATCCATTTAATTCAACTCAACCATTTGATTCCATTTCCAACTCAAATCAGCCCCAACCAAGTTAAGCTTGGACTCACTTGGTGGTCAACCAAGTTAACCATGACCCATTGGGTCCCTTTTGGGCATTTTGACTTAAATAGCTACCTTGACCCAATTAAATGTATCTTACCCATTTACCCTACATTGAACACTCATTCCATAACCATTGGGTCTTAACTGGGCCATTGCCCAACACCTTACCCATCTAAGGTCCATGTCCATTAATTCATAATTTAAATGGACAAAATTCGTGTAAATTGATATCTTGAAAATCCAGAGTGTTACATTAGCGAGTCAAGGAATAACAGTACTGAGTTGGGTTTCAGCCAATTGAATATGTATTTTAGTCGACTGAAATTCTGCGGGTAAGACAGAGAACAGTATATAGGCATGATTCAGTCGACTGAATTGAAAAGTTTAAATTTTTAATAATCTTTCAGAAACTTCAGTTTATCTTGAAGGATGTGAGGGATGACAGAAATTAGATGGATAATCAAATTGACATATGTATGTGATTAAATTCATTAAGGTAAAGAGATTTCTCAAAGGGTTAGCGATTCATTGTGACGTGATCGTTGCACGGTATCTTCACAAACAGCAAAGATAATATACTAGAATTTGGTAGGATTCCTACTTTATTGAAATACATGTGGATCTTATATATATTTGTGTTGTTGATTTGTATTTCCAAACATGATGACTTACTTTGATTAAATAAATGTATATGATTATGAACTGTTTTCGATGGTAACATGTGATTTGAAATGAAATGGCATTATTGCATTCATGATCTCATGCATGGCATGGGGGGGAGTATATGGGACAGCACGCCAAGTTATGAGCTGTCCGGACATGACTTGTGGCTTGAAAACTAACTTGTATGAAGCTATGTGAACCATTTATATTTTGGCCTTGTCCGGGATTGCTAGATAGGGATACGGTGTAATTTGGGTCAAAGAGCTCCGGGGTAACCAGTCCAAAAACCCTGCGCAGAGGGAGGAGTCCACGCTCCATCGGTAATTACGATTAACATACGTGGGGAGGTATAACAGTGACCTAGTGGTACCGTCACAAAATACTGAGGACGTAAATGGCCAAGGGAACACCTTGACATGGCTTCATTTTATCAAGGAAACTATCGAAATGATTTGTATTGTGATTGGATATGGAGATTGGATAAGGGATCATTGGCATATGACACCCATGACATAACACATACATTAGCATGATTTGGATATGATAATCATGCGTTGTTTTTAGTACTACGAGATGTTTTATAGTTTTGATGTAATGTACTTATTCTGATTTTATATTGATCCTATGTGTACCTAACCCTATTTGGAATTCCTACTAGGCGTGTTGACTAACGCCCTACTTCTACCCTATAGATGATGGAACAGGGAATGGAAAGGAACATGGGACGTGAAGAAAGCCAAGCATAGGAGCTTGGGCAACTTATGCTGATTTTACTTAATTGATTTTGAATTGATGTATTGTAATAACTTAAATTATTTTGCTATGGTTTGATGATATTTTGGATATTTAAGTTCAGTTAATTTAATAGTGATTGGCTTCCTTGCTTATTAATATCATGGATATGTATAGCATTTTAATCATATAACACTTTCGCATTTAACTGTAAGCGTGTGAACTGTTTAAGTGGACTTAGTCCACGCACAAGAATTGGTGGCCAGTTAAGGGTCTGGTTTTGTAACTCAGACTTAGCTCGCGTCGTGACATTTCTACTCTCTGGCACTCATTTATAAAAAAATATACTCTAATTTTCGGCGAGTGAAAAAGGGTGAGGCGTTACACCGGTGCAGGACCAAAGCGAACAATATTGTGCTAGAAGGCCGGGGCAGGTCCTTACAAATGGTATCAAAGCACGATTCACCTCTCGACTGAGGGTGTGGGCTGGTGCGAGTCTCAACCGGCTGTCAAGTCGGGGGGCCTTTGGCCTTAAGGAGGGTAGGATGTAGTACTCGTGAGATACAGCCCGCTCCGGACTGTATCCCTTTTGATTTAAATGATCCATGGGCATTCGTCATACCAGTGGGAGACAATAAGTGGGAAAAGAAATACTTGGCCCATGATGTTATGTACTCATTGGAGCACATTCACCATCACCATTTATCGAGCTTAATAGAACTCACTCAAGAAGGCTAAGGTTGTTTTATATGCGAAAAAATAATTGAGTTTGTGTATTTTATATGTTTCTTTTAGAGTCAGTCTAGAAAGTCAGTTTAGGTTGAGTCAATTATTAGGATGTTTCACTTAGATATGTCAAAATCCAAAATTTAACAATGTCCTGACATTTTGCATCTGACCATTGAACATAGAGGACAATGTCAAATTAAGTTTGGGGGTATTAGGAGTTACATTAGTAGAGTCCAATAAAAAAAATTGTGTTAAAAAAAAAAAAAAACAGTTTTTTATCAGTATTCTGAGTCAGCTTTTGAGTCTAAAAAAAAAAAACCTTTTTCAATCAAGGGAAGAATAAGTGAAGACTCAAACTAATCCTTGAAAAAAAAAATTAGTCTAAGTGATTTTTAGCATTAAGAGGTAAATAAAAAATTTTATATCACACTTTTTCAATAAACCTTTTTGTAGAATTTATATTCGGGATAAATTTACACAGCCATATTAAATTGAGTTAGAGAAGAAAAAATTTCACGAGTCTAGTAGTCAACAAAGGAATACTAGTGGAGACTTTACCTAGTGAGCTTTAGTGCCAGTCTATTTTCTGAGGGATTTAAGTCAATCCATTTTTATTTCTTTAGCGTTTCAAGTCATTATTGATGTCATCATTTTTCAAATTTTGGTCATAATTACTGAGAACGACATTAAAATTGAGTTAGTACATTTGAAATTTTTTAGAATTTATTTAAACTAAGAAAATCACTATATGAAACTTAGAATATGATTTAGGCCATTTTTAAATCGTTTGAGCCTTCATGCCTACCTATCTTTTGTCAAATTTATCTTAATAGTTCCCAGTCGAGCCTTTAAGTTAGCATGTTTTCTTGATCAGCCATGTTTACCAAACCAAACTTCGATTTTGGAGTCTGAGCCTCATTAAAAATATATCTGTGACCTATTCATAGAAAAGGTTAAAGACGACAATATGGGATGGTACTCAAAAACAAGGGCACAAGAAAAGAAAAAGAAGAAAATAACACAAAAAGAAAGGGAACATCTTGACATCAAAAGAATGATGTGAAAAAAAAAAAAAGATGAATATTTTGAAAAGTGCTAAAAAGGAAAAAAAAATAGAGGAAAAAATATCCCGTCATATAGACCTCTAACCTTTTGATTAAAATATTTATTCTTAGAGTCTTATTATCCTTTTTTTATTTGACCCAATCCCAAGCCACGTTTCGTCTTATTAGGAAATCCTATTGATCTTAAGTTAAAATATGGTATTTCATGTGGAGAATAAATGAAGAAAAATGATAATATATAACTCAACGTTCTCAGGAAAGTGGCATTCATTCATGAGATCCAACAATTATTTTTTTTGTCATATGCCGTCTTTCAAATACATATGTGAGAAAAAAACCCAACCTCTGAGCGTTAATCTTTCTGGGAGATATCTAGTGAGGTTTGAAGTCAAAAAGCATCTTCCGATGTTGGGTACAAAACTTGTGTCTATTTGGAAAAGAAAGCTGATTTTAATATTGGCTAAGCACACACTACACGTCGAATATAAATCTTATAAAATAAACTTTGGAATAGTACAATGTCTAGATTTTTATGAACTTGTTTTTGCAGAATCTGAAACTAAGAATATAAAAAATTGGATGTTTGTGGGTATCATCACGGCAAGCCCTCACGAAACTATAACTCGTCTACTAGGGGTAACCTAGGGGTTTAGTAGCTTGTTATATATGATAAATGCAATCGAGAGTGCTAGCGAAAGTGGTGTAATTTTTAGATTTAAACTTAGTTTTTAGGTCTAGGTTAGGTCTTGTAAGAAATAAAACTTTAAGTTAGTATTAGCTTTAGATTTGGAATTTTTAGATTTTTAGACTTAGGTTTTTATTTTAAATTTTTGCTCGAGGACTAGCAAAATCTAAGTTTTGGGGTATTTGTTGAGCCTAAAATCTTACATTTTTACCCTTTAATTATGATTAAGTTAGCCTTTATTTTGTATATAAAAGATACGTTTAATGGTTTTTTCTAGTTTTGTAGATAAAAAGATGGAAAAACAGGATTCATGCATAAAACAGTGGATAATTGCCGGAAGAGAGCTTAAAATGGAAATTTTAGGGAATTTCATAATTAATTCATGCCACTTTAGGATGTTTAATGTAAATTGGATAACCTGGATCCGTTTATGAGAGTTTAGATTTATTCAATATTTAGAATTATAGTGGTATTGATTAATTATTTAATTTTAAAATCAAAGTCTGCAATCAAAGAGTCCAAGAATTGAAATCAAGATCCATGGGCTAGAGATCTACTTCAATTGGGCCAAGCTTTGCTCCAAATACCAGACACTGGGTCAGGCCAAGCACTTTAGGCACATTTCCCAATGTGGGCCAGGCCAGAGTGAATTCATGCCCAGCAACCTTAAGTCCAAGTCTTCAATTCAAGTCCAAGTCCAATTTAAAGATCCAATGCTCCAAGTTCAAATCCAAGTTTACCAACCTTAAGCCCAAATCCATTTTATGTCCAAACCCAAAAGCCCATGAACCATCATACCCAACCAATCTTAACCATCCAATTTCCAACAAGGTTCCTTAAACCAAACAATTATCCTCTCACACCCCTCCTCTAGGGAGTAGAGACTCATACTAGTGGGGCCCAAACAAGAGAAAGGTACATCATGAAGTCCTATAAACTCTTTGGGTCTCATCCCAACACTAGTAATTCTCAGCATCATCATGCCCCTTACCACAACATCCCATACTCACCTCCTAGGCACACATCAGTGAGTAATGCAAAAGGGATCATATTCACAATTACATTGGCAACAAATATGGCATAATCACATCATGACCATAATTTCACAAGGATACAGCATAGCACATTCCATTTCGTTTCATACATTCAACATATTCATCACATTGGGTTATTTTAGGGACATGGATTACACAGCAACCCTGAGATACACACATCGGGTTTAATTAACATATTCTTAGTCCTTGCAATTCATTCAAGTCGTCTCATAGTGGTTTATCATCCTAAGTCCAATCACTTCATTTTTAACAACATTAACCCAATTAAATTCAACAATAATTCATCTCAACCCTTCCCCAGGGTTTCCAACAATTAACACAATGTATCAATCATCCTTAATATAAATGGATGAGACACAATGCATCTTTTTATCGAGCTGAGGCACAATGCTCTCAGCTGCCTACGTACCACATAGTGGATCAGATCAACCGTAGTTCATTATTTTCACGTTTGAGTTGACATTGGGGAGTGGTCATACTTTTACTTTTGGAAAATCAAAAAAGGCTTTCTTAGCATTTATATTTCATTCCATGCATTCTCAATCATGCTAGCCCATCCCCATTGTAGCACAAGTTAACTCCCTAGGGTTATAAGATACTTGACCTTAACTCACTCATTTCACTTAGTCTAACCCTTCATCAAGTTCCTCTTCAAATCATGGAAATTCATTCTACACATGGTTAGGTTGATCCACCACAACCATTATCAACATAGGTACTCACCAGTGATGTACATATCATCACAAAAGTCCAAGCATGGCATGAAAATATATTCATCATGCTATTATATGAATTACCCATCTAAGAATTTCAATCACAATCATAGAATTCATTTGATGCATATATTACTCATAACTATAGACAAGTATGAGAAGTTATCAAGGCCCTAAATTTCAAATCAATCACACAGAAGCATAGGGAGGTCAAACTATAACTTTACCCAACTATGTATTGGAATGTGCACAAAGGAACATTCACTCAAACATATTATCAAACACCTTGTGAGCATGGAATTTTACAAATATTCCCAATGCTCAAAGTGTATGGCATTCTCCAATTTTAACCAATGTTATCAAACTCGAATCGTATTGAAATTGGTTTAGGGGTGAATCGTGAATCAAAAATCGTAAAATCATCCTCTTACTCCCATAATCATTTTGTTGAGTTGGGCCATTACACATTTTCTCTCAAGGTATATGTGAGCATAATTTGTGTATTCGAATCAAAATATCTCACATATATATTAGCAAAGACAGTTCAATTCAAAGAAAATAAATGATCTCATGAATGGATGCCACTTTCCTTAGAACGTTAAGTCAAACACCACCATTTTTCTTCCTCTATTCTCTGCATGAAATATCATATTTCGACTTAAGATCATTAGGACTTCTTAATAGGACAAAACATGGCTTAGGACCAGGTCATATCAAAGAATGATATAATCCAATTTTTTTGTGAATGCAATCCTAAATCTAATAATGTAAGATACACAAGCAAATATGCAAACAATTAATCAAACAATCTACGCTAATGCATGAGACTAGCAACCTAAATGCATGATCAAAGTAAATATGCAATATCAAAATAAATGCAAACACCCTAACAAAATCTATATGAATGCATTAAAAAAAAATTAAATAAAATGAGGTTAGGCACTTACCTTGGCCTGTAGTGTTTTCCTGCCAGATATTTTTATTGTGCAATTCAAAATCCCTGTACATTGAAATACCACAAAAACAAAACGAAGATTCTGACTCTCATAAAGAATAAAGGAAACCTAATCTAGATGCAACTTTCCTAAACTACAACTAGTGGAGGAGATATAATATTTACAATCCTAAACAAGAATTTTAAATAAGACAGGACCATAAAAATTTAAAGTTGAGTTTCACCAAATTAATCTATAATTCCATAGTCTCCAAGATTTGATTTTAGAAGATCTAAGACATCTTATTTTAAAACTTTCACAAGTTAGATAAGATATCTAAATCTAGAAAACTTCTAAGTTTCAATTTTTTTTAAAAAATGGATGGTTGCCAAAAATAGATTTTTCTAAAAATAGAAACTTTCCAAAAATAAATTAAAACATAATTCCATGATTAGAAAAATTCTTTCTAAAAGAGGAAACTAATACATTGGAAAATTTCTAAAAATAGAAAAAAAATTAATTATAGCAATTTCTAAAATTAATAACTTTCCAAAAATAGTTCAATTCTATAATATTGACATCTTCAAGAATTTCTAATTAAAGGAAACTCTATAAAATTAGATTTTCCAAAATAGAAATTTCCAATTTAAAGAGTTGCCTAAAATAGAACATTCCAAAAATATAAATATTTCCTAAAATCACATAATTTTAATGGCACAAAATTTAATATTAATTTTCCCGGCAATGGCACCAAAAACATGTTGTGTTTTAAGTTTATACTCACAAGCGCATGAACTAATTATAGTATAGCGTTATGAGTGTGAGGTCAAACCCAAATGAAATCCACAAAATATATGCTTAAAATTAAATTAGTACCTTTTAAAATATGTAATCTTAAGAAATCTAATACATGAAATAACAATTTTAACTTAGATCTTAGAAAACCAAAGTTAACACCATTATTATCTAACTTGTGAATTTAACAAGTCTAGAATCAAATCCTTATTCTTTTTATTAAATTGGCGAAACATGGGTATTGGTAGTCTCATTTTAATTTAAAATCACATATTTTAATATCAAAATATCATCTCTCCAACCTTAGGTGAATCTTGAGAGAGAGATTATTTTGATACAAAGAATTAAAGAATAAAATACATGAACATACAAGACTTGAAATAAAAACATGAAAATAAATTGAACACTTAAAATACAACAAACAAACAAAGGAACTAAATACAAAATTTAGTAAATAACAGAATTTAAAAGTGCAGAATGTAAAGGGAGGTTGTTGGAATAGACCATTCATCGCCCAAAATGTGTAAATAAATACAAAATCTAGATCTAAAATTCGCCTAAAAATCCAAATCTCAATTCCAGTTTTTTCATCAAAATCAAGCATTATAAATTTTAATTTAAGAAATCGAGCCTTTGTAAATAAGATTCAACACTTACAACCTAAGTCCTAACTATTTCATGTCCAATTAAATAAACAACGATTATAAACTTAAAATCAAATCGAAACAATCATCAATTAAATCTGAAAATTGAATATTTCAGGGTTCTAAAGGAATATCTTATATTTATTTCATGGAAGAATTCAATATAGACAATTATAAATACAAGACATACAACATAAAAATAAAAATTTACAACTCTCACATGTAAATTCAAATGGTGCTCATGTCTTCTTGTATTTTCTCTCTAGCCTTTGGTCCTTTCAAGCTCTAGGTCAAATTCGAATTTCAAATGGCCCAATTATGATCCAACGGATCATGGATAAAGTTTGATTCTAATTAATTGGGTAAATGTAGTTAATTGGGTCAATTACCCAATTAGGACCCAATGGGTCAAGATGAATTGATGTTTAAGGTAAATGGGTAAGGAATTGATTTAATTGGGTCATGTACCCAATTAAGACCTAAAACATGGGATCCACCTCATCAAGTGAGGTGGCATGTGTATGAGGTGGCATGTGAGTGACATGGCCAAGTGGGACCCAAATCCACCTCATCAAGTGAGGTGGCAAATGATTTAATGCACATGCATGGTCGGCTAACCATGGTTGACTTGGTCAACCATGGGTGAATTCAAAAGGGTTAAGTGAAGTGAGTTGAGTTAAGGAATTATTTAATTAAGAAATAAATTCAAGTCTTGAGTTAAGAGTTGCATGGGTGAGTTCAAATGGGGTGAGTTGAATTATATTGAGTTGGAAATTAAAATCACTTGAGTTATATGGAAATGAGTTCAAGAAAATTAAGTGAGTCAAAGTGTAAGCCATGTGTCTCCTTGGTTGGGTGGGACACATGGGAAAGACAAAGCCCAAGTGTAAGCCATGCATCTTCTTGGTTGACCAAGGGACCCATGTGAAAGACAAGCCCCAAGTGTAAGCCATGTGTCTCCTTGGTTGGGACACATGTGAAAGACCAAGCCCCAAGTGTAAGCAATGTGAAAGACAAGCCCCAAGTGGAAGCCATGTGAAAGACAAGCCCCAAGTGGAAGCCATGTGAAAGACAAGCCCCAAGTGTAAGCCATGTGTCTCCTTGGATGGGACACATGGGAAAGACAAAGCCCCAAGTGTAAGCCATGCATCTTCTTGGTTGACCAAGAGACACATGGGAAAGACCACATCTTAATGTGGGTGGTTGGGAGGCTAGGGCTAGACAAAACACACACCACCAAAACCCTCCTTGGCTGATCCTCTCTCCCTCCCTCTTGAGCAAAGGAAATCTCATCTCCACTCCTATCTCTCTCTCTCTCCCCCTCTCTCAAACTACACCACCTTGGCCAATCCATAGAGTTTTTCATCTCAATCTCTCTCCCACTCTCATCATCCTTGGCCGAATTCTCAAGGGGAAACAAGAGGTTGCATTGCCTCTTTTCATCTCTCTCTCTCACACACATTTTCGACTCTAGACTTAGAGAAACCGAAGAACAAGGACTAAGGAAAGAGAAGGACGGAGGAGGAAAAATCAGACCTAAAAAAACGGAGGAGACGCAGGAAAGGTATGTAATGTTTAACGAGGGTTTAATGGTTAAAAGAAGCTAAGGGAAACATGGTTTCGGCTATGGAATGGCAGAAACCATGGGGTCCATATTTGATTGAGATATTTGGATGGTCAAAAGGATTAAGAAACCATGGGATCCATATTTGATTGAGATATTTGGATGGTCAAAAGGTTAAGAAACCATGGGGTCCATATTTGATGGATAGGATTGGCTAAACCGTTGCAAGCCATGAAGGTGGATATCCATTTGAAGATGGAATATGTTTTGGAATAAATGATCAAAGAGTCGGTATCCATTCAAGGAATGGGTAGGTGTTGAGGACCAACAACCAAGGGATGGAATGAAGAAATATGGATGACGTTTAAAATGTTTTTAAAGAATAAGGAAACAAATTTTAAGAGGAAGGATTAAGTCTAACATCAAACAAATGAGGACTGATTTTGGGTTTTTATCATCCGCCGGATGGGTGGCGGACAGGAACCCCATGAATGATTGTATGAGTCCAGTCAATATATAAAAGTTAATTGATTAACTATGGATTATCAAGTTATGAAATAAAAAGAAAGGAATGATGGTGGACCCGCGGTATTTAAAATAAAACAAGGATTAAAGAAAAGGGATCAAAAACCAAGGAGTGAGGTTCGGCCATGTTGTATGGCCGAACCCCATTGAGGGTCTGGGTGAACATGAACACATCTTAGCCACGCTGTATGGCCGAACCCCATTGAGGGTTTTAACCGGTTTAAGGATTATGATGCGTAAATGTGACTGAAATGAAAGGTTGATTATAAATTGATATATGTGTATGATTTAAATTGACAAGGTAAAGAGACGTGATTTGTTTTCACGTGATCGGTGATCTATATTTTGACGGAAGCAAGGATACAATACTTGGACGTGGGTAGGATTCCTACCTTGTTGAAACACTTGGATTATGTACATGCAATGGTTTTTATTTCCATGATTGATGATTTAGTTTTGGTATAAAAAATGCTTATGTTTTAATAATGGATTTCAAGGCTATTATGTAACTTAATATGAAATAGCATGTTTGCACTCACATCTCATGCATGGCATGGGAGGGAACATATTAGAGGAGTCCACGCTCCATTCGGGGTTTCCGATAAACAACCGTAGGGAGGAATCCACACTGATTCCAATGGACATACGGGAAGAGATGTATGATGTTGAATTGTAAGAGGAGTCCACGCTCCATTCCGTGGGACTGATAAGGCATACGTGAGGAGAGATATATTATGTTTGTAATGTACAAGGAGTCCACGCTCCATTCGGTGGGACCGATAAGGCATTCACGGGGAGGCATGGCCGAAATACTTGACGTGGCTTATTCATCAAGGGGACTACTAATGTGATTTGTGATATGGATGTTGTGTGGGGGGGTGATCATTGGCATATGACCCCATGACATGGCATTGCATTGGCATGATTTTGTTATGAGTATCATGCACTGTTTTGGTTTTATCAGCATGATTATGATCTCTATTATCATACTCTGTTTTTAGGTATTATGTTTTACAAGTACGGTATGATGTTTTGTATCTTAACTTTATATTAATCCTATGTGTATAACCCTACTTGGAATTCCTACTGGGCACATTGACTAACGCCCTACTTCTACCTTAGATGATGGTACAAGGAATGGAACAGACGATGGACGCGAAAGGAGCCAAGCTTACGAGCTTGGGCTCCTTATTGCTTATTTTTAAGTTTTAGTTTTCGACAATGTATATTGAGTTAATTGCATTTTGGGATTGCAATAACTTGATATTATTTTGTTATGGTTTGACGTTACCTTCGGATATAAAGTTCAGTTAAGTTTTGGGTGATTGACTTTCTTGCTAAGTAAAGGCTTATGGTTGGTTTACGTAATCAAATATTAATTCCGCAATATGTTTATTTCCACAAGTATAACCTTAAGCGTGTGAACTGCTTTAGTGGATTCGGTCCACACACACATATGGCTGGCCAGTTAAGGGCCGGACTTTGGAAGCTCAGACTTAGCTCGCTTCGTGGGGTCCCACTCTCTCTCACTCTTTATTAAAAAAAAATAGACTCTGATTTTCGGCGAGTGAAAAAGGGCGAGCCGTTCACAATCCATGGGTGAACTTTGGGGATAAGACTCTATGATTTTAGGGATTTTGGATTAGTTTGGAAAGTAAAATGCAAATCCCATTTTTCTTCACATGTATTATATTCTAGCTCAATTTTTACCTAGTAAATGTCTTAGTCACAAAATTTAATAATCTACAAAGTTGTAACCATTGAAGTCTTATTTCCAATGCAACAAGAATCAATGCAATCAGATATCGGACTGGACATTTATGGTCAAAATACCAAAGATGTCTCAAAACTTATCTTCCAAAATTTTCTCTCTTGTCAATCCAAATCCCATTTTTTTCTCCATTTGTTCCTCCACAAGGCTTTATGCGAATTTTACAAGTGTCCTCCTTATCTTTAGATTTTGGACTGGGATCCCATACTTGGACTTTTATCTGGGCTGGAATACTCGCGGAATTTGGCTCATAGACTTCAATTGCAGGCTTCAGTCTTAAGACTGGATTAGTGGGCCCATTTTTGTAGTGTTGTGAATTTACCACTTTTACAATACAACTCCCAAAATTAATTATTCTAATCCAAACTCTCATAGTGGATTTGAATTAAGACAAATTTTATAATAAATTCCATAATGAGTGGTAAATTACCCACACATTCCAAAAATAGCAATTATGGCCAACTTTCTGCATTTCCTTCCATATTTAGTTCAATTTCTTGTAATTCCATATTTTTTCCTACAAAACTCAAAAATAATATTAAACATATATGATTTACTGTAACGACCCGTCCCGCTCACACAATATTATCCGTTTTGGGCCCACACACAGAGGACCGCACGGCTTTGCTCTGGCGAGCCAACCTACTGTTGCTCCCAAAAAGCCTTATGGTAGAAGGAGGAAGGTTACCACTTATATACAAGGGAATTTCCAATGCAACTAGCAATGTGGGACTTTTTAGGGTGGGGTATTACAATCTAACCCCCTTAAAGCCAAAGCCGTCCTGCACACAACAATCAAGCCCACACCCTCAGGCAGAGAGTTGAACCATGCGCTGATACCATTTGTAACGACCCGTCCTGCTAGCACAATATTGTCCGCTTTGGGCCACACACAGAGGCCCACACGGCTTTGCCTTGGCGTGCCAACCCACTCTTGCTCCCAAAAGGCCTTATGCTAGAAGGAGGAAGGCTACCACTTATATACCAAGGAATTTCCAATGCAACTAGCAATGTGGGACTTTTTAGGGTGGGGTGTTACATTTACACGAATAAATGGCTAACTAGTCCAAATAACAAGGGTAAAATAGTCATTTTCAGTGCTCAACAGTTAACGTGGACCTTGAACCACGCATGTGCTAGGTTGGACCAGTCGAGGGTCGGGTCTTCGGATTCGGACTCGGCTTGCCTCGTGATGTCTCCTCCCTCTCCTAATAAATGTTTATTTATTATACTCTAATCTAGGTGGGAGAGGGCGGGGCATTACATAAATTTTGTGCATGACCACGAAAGGGCTAATTCCTTTGAGATCGGCAATGGGACATCCTATAGCTTCTCTGTGTTCTCTCAAAATAGTGAGGAGTTTAAACTCCTGCTCTGAAGTTAAATCAGAAGCTATAGTGACAGGTATGGAATTTAATGGTCCCAGATAAGAACATTTCAGTGTTTCAGGGAGTGGTTTGAGCTCTAATTTTGGTGGCTTCTCGGTAGAAGGGACTGGTACAGATTGACTTATAAGGAGAGGTTCGAATTTTCTTGCTCTAATATCAACTTATGAAACTTCGTTCAGTAGAGCGTTAACCTCTTGCTCACCATTTTCATTAAAGTCTATGCCAAAGTGGATACACTTCTCAAATGGATCGTCACAAATAAAGTGAAAAAAAGATTCATCGACAGAACTGTGAACCATATTAACCTCGCATAAGCCATCTTTAGAGGGAGATTGTTTACACAGGTTAAACACATCGAGTTCTATTGTCAGATTTCACCAAGAATGGTCGTCCAAGAATAACTGGAGTGTTCCCACTTTCATTCTGAACAGACTGTGTATCCAGCACTACAAAATCGATTGGAAAGTAGTTTTTATCTACTTTCACCAGAACATCTTCTATCATACCTCTTGGAATTTTTACAGAGAGATCAACTAACTGTAGTGTGATATGAGTGAGTTTCAATTCTCCCAACCCTAACTGCTCATAAACAGAATATGGTAGTAGGCTGATGCTAGCTTCCCAAATCCAATAAGGCCCTGTCAATTGCATATGTACCAATGGTGTGTGAGATGGTTGGGCACCCAGGGTCCTTTTGTTTTATCGGGAATGGTTGTTGGAGAAGTGCACTTGCATTTTTTGCTAAAAATGTCTTTCTAGGGGCATTGGTTTTCCGTTTTACCATACAGATGTCTTTCAAAAATTTGGCATAGGAGGGTACCTGGTTTATAGCTTCAAGAAGAGGTATATTGATACTAACGTGTCTAAATAGCTCTAGTATGTCACTGTAGGGTACTCCTTTCTTAGAATTGGCTAACCTCTGAGGGTACGACGATTTTGGCACAAAAGTATTTTTAGCAGGTTTTTCCAGTATATTTTGAGCAGAGGGAGGACTAGGTGGGTCCTCATTATGCTTTGGTTGACCAAAAGTCTGGTCATCCTGTTGTCTTGGCATTTTCACTTTGTTGTCTACCTATCTCCCTAATCGCAAGGTAGTAATCAATTTGACATCCTCTATGTTGGACGATGAAACCTCATACTGTCGCTTTGGATTAGGGATAGGCTGACTGGGAAATTTGTCTTTCTTCCTTTCACCTATCGCGATGGCTAACTGCTCAAGCTGTGTTGCAAACTTGTGCATAGCCTGCTGGGTGGACTGCATGAACTACTGCAACGTATCCTCAAGAAAGGGCTTACGTTGTTGAGATGGATTAGACTAAAAAGACTGGTTTGGATGGGGTAGATGATTTTGAGATGGGTGGAATGACTGGTTTTGGGGTGATTGGAATGACTGGCCTTGATATTGAGCCAGTCTTTGACTTACTGGAGGTTAATTTGGACGCCATGAAAAATTTGGATGGTTCCGCCAGTTAGGATTGTATGTGGCAGAGAAAGAGGTTCCTTGTTGTCTTCTGACATTATTGAGTGCATTAGCTTGTTCAGTTGAGCGCTCAACTATTGATCCTACAAAAGGACAGTTTTGGGCGATGTGTCTTAGGTTAGAACACATCGCACAAACCTCAATGATCAATCCTAATGATGGGTTCATAACCTGAGTCATTGATAAAAGCATCTACATTTTTTGTTAGGTTTGCAATCGCAAGCTTAACGTCAAATTCATTACTAACTTCATACAATCCTCCTCTCTTAGAGGTTTGTGCTAAACTCTCTCTCTTGGAGAAGTCCCATCGCTGAGAGATCTCCTCCAAATTTTCCAAGCAATTACATCCTTGGTTTTCACTTTGTTCCAAGAATACCCCACTCTTCATAGACTCGACCATGGTGCAGCTAGGTGTGGTTAAGCCATCGTAGAAAAATTGTACGAGTCTTTAAATTTTGAAACCAATGGTATGGGCATTTAGTTAATATATCCTTGAATCTTTCCCATGATTGCAGAATTGTTCACCCTATTTCTGAGTAGAATTTGCAAGTTCCTTTTTGAAGGCTTTTGTTTTAGATATGGGAAAGAATTTATTCAAGAACTTATTAACTAATTGATCCCATGATCTAATTGAATTCACAAGTAGGGAGTTCGGCCATAATTTTGCTTTTTCTTTGAGAGAAAAAGGAAACATACGAAGTTTAACAGATTCCTCAGTGATATTTTGAAATTTGATAGTGGTGCAAATCTCTAGAATTAACATGTATGTATGGGTCCTTACGATCAAGACCATGGAATGTAGGTAGTAGATGGAGAAGGGCTGGTTTTAGCTCATATGTGGCATTGGTGGCTGGAATGACTATGCTGAATGGTGTGTTGGCTATGACCGATGAGAAGTAGTGTCGGAGAGTTTCTCGTCCTCAGGTCCTTCGGCCATTTTTGGTGAAGGGGGTGGACTATCTATGTCTATGACTGAGCCTGATTGGGCTCCGAACACAACGATCGGTGAACAGATGGGAAGTGTAACTCGAACAAAGCGACTGGAGGAGTCACGAGACCAGTTTTTTATACACAGTGACGACCATTCACACTCAACCAAAAATCACACAAAAAAATGCCTAGTCTAATTTTTTAGTCTCACTAGAGAATTCGAATTTTATTGGTGGCTACAGGGACCCTAAAATCAAGACTTGCTCCTAATTTTCTTTCCAAAAAATTTAACCTCTAAGGAGAGTTTAAACACAAGAATGGCCAAGTAAGTTCCTAGGTAAATGGGGCAGCACAAACAGCATCAACGTCTCAATTTATCCTTAGACGTGCTCGACCTCATGTAACGACCTGGGAATTCGACTCCGTGGTCCGACATATTATTCCCGGAATATTTTGAATGAAATTTTTAGATTTGAACTCAAATTGGAAATTTATGGGAAAATTGGGGATTAATTAAAAAGATTAGGGAAATAATTAACAAATTAAATGATATTAATGGTGATCAAATCAAATTAGAATTTAATTTCAAAACCATATAAGAAATGGAATTTAATTATGTTAGAATAAGGATGAGGTGGCAAGTGGGCCACATCGCCAATGACATGGCAAAACCCGATGAAGTGGCATGCCACATGGCAATCTCCCTTTTGAATTAGATTAAAAAGCAACACCACAACCCCACCTTTATCATTGACCAATGAATACCCAACACCACCACCCCACCTTTATCATTGACCAATGACATGGAAAAACCCTATTTTCTTCTTTTGCTCTCAATATCTGAAGAGGGAGGATAACTCTCCGCGATTTGAGCTCTCCATAGAAAGAAGAAAACCCAAATCAAAGCTTGTCTTCCCTACAAAAACAATATCACCATCTCCCAAGGTATGTGGGTTGTCTTGTTTTGTTTTGTGTTAAAAAAACCCCATTACGACGTTTAAGAGTAGTGTACATGAGGAGTTAGCTAAAGGAAAGAAAGAAAAAATGGGTGAAAGGAAATCAAAATGGAGACTTACATGAGAGTTCTACTTGAAATGCCTTGATATCTAGATATTTTCTTTTAGTGTGTTTTTATAACTCCATTAGAATATTTCAATGTATTTTATTTACTGGACTTTGTAAAAAAAAAATAGATTTAAGAAAATGATATCTTATGACGAACTTTGGAAAAATGACTCATGGTAAACTTGTTTCTGCAAATCAGTCCCAAAGATAGAGTTGTATCTATCTCAAAATGATTTCCTGTGAATTTTTAACTATTTTTCAATTCTTCCACTATGAGAGAGATTTTCAAAAAAGTATTTATTCATAATTTTTAGACATCAAAAAGTACCCGAAATATTTTTTGTAAGAACTAGACAGTTCTAAGATAGAAAAATATTTTTACATATTAGTCCCGAAAATGGACCTATAACCATCTCAAAATGATTTTCTGGGAATTTATATCTATTTTTTAGATCTTCTACTATGAAAGAGATTTTCAAAAAGTATTTATTTTCAATTTTCGTACATCGGGAAGTACCTGCAATAATTTTGTAAAGCTTGAACAGTTCTAAAACAAAAAAATTGTCTTTACATATCAGTCCCAAAGATAGACCTATAACCATTTCAAAATGATTTTCTAGATTTTTTTAATATTTTTCGTGTATTCTACTATCAAATATTTTCCAAAGAGTATTTACTCGAGTTATTTTGAAATCCGAAAGAACCCAAAATGATTTTTACAAAAATAGTGCGCAGTTTGTATTTCAAAACGAGAAAGGCTAGTTTTGGACACCTTCATGAGATCTGAAATGTTATTTTCTAACAATGAGTATTTTATTCTTAAATTTTGATTCACAAAAGAATATATCAATGACTTTAAATAATTTGAATTTTTATGAATTAAGTTTAAATGGAGTATTATTGGTAAAATGACCATTTTACCCTTGGTTAGGACAAAGCACACCCAAAATGACCTTAGGATGTATGAGGCAGTTCAAGTATTCAAAGACCCTAACTTACTATTATGATTGTTGTTCTTGACATATACGAAACCGTATAAAGATCTCAGATTATCTCCGACATCGTTGTTGTCGCATTGTTATCCTTCCTCCTCCTCTGATCACCATCGATCATGTAGGTTCTCCTACATTATTGAAGCACTAGGGTCTGACCCTAAATTTTTTGTTATTATTATGACAATTATGATTTGATTTCAGTTATGTGATATTTGAGTTGGTTTGAAATGTATGTTATACATGGAATGAGAAGAGACTTTCACATTTGAAATGATTGAAATCATGTGATACATTAGCATCATTTTGCATTCATGTACATTGCATGGGATGGGAATTGTATTTGACGAACAAAAACTGAATTGTTCGGACATACTTTGGTATTGAGGATAAATTGAAAGAATTGGGCCATAGAGCTCCTGGGTTAGAGAAGTCCCAAAAAACAAAAATGATATTGAATTGGGTCATAGGACTCCTGGATCAGAGAAGTCCACAAATGGAGAAAATATTGAATTGGGCCATAGGACTCCTAGGTCAGAAGTCCACACCATAGGACTCCTGAGTCAAAGAAGTCCACAAATCGAGAAATGATATTGAATTGGGCCATAGGACTCCTGGGTCAGAGAAGTCCTGAAACAGAAATGATATTGAATTGGGCCATAGAGCTCCTGGGTCAGAGAAGTCCTGAAGCATAAATGATAATATGGTCGTAGAGCTCCTAGGTCAGAGAAGTCCCGAAACCTACGCAGGGAGGGAGACAACACTTCCCCAGTAACTTCGGTTAAGGTGTTGGTATAGGGAACAGTCCCCTGTCGGTTGCCACTGGAAAGACTGGGTATTGGAGGCAACACTCCACCGGGGATTCCAGTTAAATTGTTGGATGAATATCATGGGACATGGAAAGGCATAAATTCTTCATAGTACTCATGACATGGCACTTCATGAAATGTATTGATGATGACTTGAGTATGAGATTTTCATAATAAAATGATTATGAATTGAATATGAGATTTCTAGTATGATATGGATATGAGAAAAGTATTATGTTTATGCGATCTGATTTTCTAACCATGAAATTGCAAGTATTTTCTTATCTTATTATAACACTCCTTGTGCATTTCCCCTATGATCAGATTTCTACTGAGCGCGTTGACTAAGCCCATAATATTTTCCCCCTTTAGATGCAAATGAAGTACAAGGAAACAAATATGAGGTTGGATGGAGCAACAGCAGAGCATGAGCGAGACTGAAATAAAGCATGAATAGAATTAGTAGAGTTGTGACTTTAGAAAATGTATTTGTATGAGTATTCAGTTTTGGAATTGCAATAATGTAACTCCTAGATCTTTTACTTTATGTATTTGGTTAGATGTATTTGACTTTGGAGGATCCTTAACTTGCTTTCATGTGCGATCCTATATTCTTTTGCAAATGTTTTAAATTTTTGTTGATTATTCTAATGTGTGTAAATATTATCATGGACATCAGTCCATGCACACACTAGGTTGGCCAGTCGAGGTTCGAGTCTTTGGACTCAGAATCTGCTCGCGTTGTGGCACTCCGTCTCTCTCCCTTTTTATTACCATAACTACTATGATCTAAAGTTGTGAGAGGGCGAGGCGTCACACCTCACATCTTGGTGACAGAACTAGTCTTAAACATCAACTAATCACCTATATACGTAAAATAGACTGGTCTAAAAATGGTCCTGATGAGCATGAAACCTTAATTCTAACTAATGTTACTAAATCAATTTTATTAGGTAATGTATGATCCAATTTTACTAACTATTTACTAGATATTGTTAGAATGCAATCCTAATTTACCAATGCAACATGAAAAAAAATTATCAACTCAATTAATCAAATAAATGCATGTACTAACATCCTAAATGCATGAGCAATTTAATTATGCAAGCATAAAATAAAATAAAATAAACTTAATTTATTCTAGATAAATGCATGGAGAAAATAAATAAATAAATAATTCGAACTCACCTTGGCCAGGTGCATATTTTCTAGAAAAACTTTAAAGCATGCGTTAAAAAAAATTCCTGTAAAACAAAAAGAACACATAAACCTTGGTGAAGATTCTAATTCAAAAAAATGCATGAACCTGATCTACATGCAAGTTCTTAAAGTTATAGCTAGTGGAGGAAGTACAGCATTTAGAACTTAATTAAAAAAATTAAATCAAGTCAAGGCCGTGAACATTGGATTCCACCAAATTAAACCAAAACTTTATAATTTCCATGAGAATTTTATTTTTTTTAGAAACTTTCTAAAGTTAGATGAAATTCTAAATTTAGAAACTTTGTAAGTTTGGAAATTATTTAAAATTAAACGTCTCCAAAATTAGATAACATTCCAAAAATAAATTTTTCTAAGAATAAAAATGTCCAAAAGGAAATCATTTTCTAAAATAAGACATATTTCCAAGATTAGAAAAAAATTCTAAACAAGGAAACTAAAAAAATTAGAAACTTCATATAAATAGAAAATTATAATTACACAGTTTCTATATTTAACGAACTTCTAAATTTAAATTAATTCTAGAATCATTGAAATTTTCAAAAATTTCTAATTTTAGGAAACCTTCTAAAGTTAGAATTTCTAAAAACATAAATTTCTAATTTTTAAGAGATATCTAATTTAGGAACTTCTAAGAATGACAATCTTTCCAAAAACACAAAATTCTAATTGCACACAATTTATTTCCAAGATTTCCCTGGCAACAACGCTAAAAACCTGTTGTGTCTTAAATTTACTCGCAAGCATACGAACCATTTGATAGTATATTATATGAGTGCCAGGTCGAACCCAAGGGAAATCAACAAAATATATGTTTAAAAGATAAATTAGTACCATTAAAAATAATGTGGTTTTAAGAAAATTGAACTATGGAATTAGATCTAAACATGGAGAAATTTCTAAATCTTAGAATGATTTTCTTATTTTACTAATTCTCTCACTTGGAAAAATAACATCTAACTTTGAAAATTAACAAAACATAAGATCTATTTTTTATAGAAATCCAATTTATCATATAAAAAATGGAATCACACTTTTTTTATCCAAATTTAATTAAAATTGTGGAATAAAACCATCTTTGAAAGTCCGGGATAGATCAATGCAGGGTCCTAGAGGGGGAAGAATAGGATCAATTCCAATTTATATTGACCTTTTTAAAATATGAATAATCAATTTTAAGTGCAGCGGAATAATCTTGTATGTGTGCAATTAATGATAAACAATCCAACAAATCAAACCATGCAAACACAACGATTTATAGTGGTTCGGTTCACCTAAACCTACATCCACTCTTGGACTCACCCAACTTTGGGCTATCCGAAACACACTATGAAAGGGTAAAATTACCTTATCAATACACACCTAGATTTTGAAATGTTCGACCACCGAGGTCTACTCCTTGACACCTATTTTTTCTGGTGGTTCTATCGCAAGAGATCTAATCCACCTCATAATATTAAATGAAAAGAAAATGAAGAGAAGAACACTTGCCTTGGGTCTTTTGTCGATCTTCTGTTGTGTTCTTCAGACAGTAGGTTGCATGTTCCAGTGTAGTTTGATCTTCATCTGATGTTGCAACCTAACTTGGATAAATTTCTACAGTCCCCCATTAATCCCCTTATACATATTTTTACTGTTTGAAAAGCATAGGGTCGATCAATGTGAGGGAAGAGGTTATTCCCAGATCTAACGTTTCTTGTATAAGGTCTCTCTCTTAATCTCTCTTCTTTTTCCTCATTTATTTTTCTCACACCCCCTACATCTTTCTGCTCATTGATCCGTATTTATAATAAAATATCACAATGGCTAATCAACGGATCAAAAACACACTCCTCGATATGCCAAGGCGCGGATGGTGAAGGCTCAACAGGTCGAAAAACATAAGGAAGGGAATCTGCATAAAAACCGTGGTCTCAACATGTCAAACGTTTTGGATGGGTTGAAACTAAGTTTTTCGTGAAGGTTCCTCGACTAGTTGATTGGGCTCGACTAGTCGATCCCGATAGACGAAATACGATAAGACTCCAAAATGAAACAAGTCTCTCGACATGTCAAGCAAGTTCAACCTGTCAAACACAACCACATGTCCATGTGCCGTTCGACATGTAGAACCAATTCGACTTGTCGAACTCAACACTATTCAGATATTTGACTTTTATTCCTTTGGGCGTTTTTCTCGCACGTGCTTTGGGTTGGTTTGGGTGAGGATTAATTTTATACAAAAGAATTTAATAAACTTGAACCCAAACTAAGATTACCTATAGTCTGATTTACCTGTATGGTTGCACACCATAGATGTCCTCTGCAATCTTCATGGCCTTCAAGCGATCCTTCAATATAAACTTCCAAGGCAAGGTTTTTGACACTTGTTACGAAATTGACAACAAGGAGACACGAATAAACCAGGGCTCTAACAATCTCCTCCTTTGTCAATTTCGTGACAAAACCTATACTCCAAAAAAAAAAAAATATATAACTCTTTCAACACTGAATTATTAGATGTCAAGAGAAAATAAAAATTACAACTTTTATGACTCAATATAGACATGACATCTTCAATCTTTAATTTTCTCCCCCTAAAAATGTGGCTGCAAAACAAATATTTTCCTACACAAAACATGGCAAATTTGGTGGGATTTTTCAGTCTCCCCCTCAATATTAGTTCAAAAAACAAAATTACATAATAAGTCTCCCCACAATGTATCCATGTATTTCTCCCCCTTTTTGTCATAAATTAACAGAGGGTGCTACAAGAAAACCCATGGACAACAATTGAAAACAACATTTTTCTCATAGCATTCAAACATCCATTCAATTTTTTTATTTTATTTTATTTTTAATATATATCAAACTATATTTTTTCAATAATTTTAACAGATCCTAAAAAGAAATGCAGCAATAAAAACAAAAGATCTGACAGCAATTTAAGGCCAAAGTATAAGGCCTAAACCAATCATCTATCAATAGGTACCCATTTTGTAGTGTAGGATGGCACGTGGGTAAGCTTAGTTTGTTTAAAATCAACTCTTATCTTTTGACCTTGATTGAACAACTCATCCACCAGCAATTTGAACTTCTGCTCTAGTGAATGAGGGTTGATTCTACTTTTATAAGTCATGTGATTATTTCCACGGTGATTCACATTAGGCTGAGTTTTATAAAAACATTCTTTATGGTGTTTCTTCTTAAGGTTGCACTCAAACCTAAGATGACCCATTTTGTCACAATAAAAGCATTTCACATTTGGAGTCTTTGAGGGGGAAGCAACACATTTAACAAACACAATTGAGTTGTTAGGTCTTCTCATATTTTTTTTATTAAAACCAAGGCCCGTTTTATCCCCAAACTGTTTTCCAATATTCAACATTTTTTTCTAACTTTTCTTCCCTTTTTGTAATTTTTTCTTCAAATTTCATTTTATGACTCTTTAAATCATTTAGCTCAATCTGGTGTTTGTTGTTTTCAAATTTCACTTTCGATTCAACTCTTTAAGATTTTCAATTTCTTTTTGGACCAGCCTTAAACGTTCTTGCAATTCAGCTTCAACCTTTTTAAGTCTAAGGATCTCTTCTTGTGTCATTTTCAAATCCATTTCAAACTTTTCTTTTTTAGTGACCAATCTAATACTCTCATTCTCAGATTTATTTAGCTTTTTAGCAAAGTTATTGCTCACCAAAAACAGGGCATCGTAGGCCTCTTGAAGATCATCCTCATTATCCGACCCTTCACTATCAGTTTCAACATGTTGAGAGTTTTGAGGATCAGGTGTAATAGTGACTAAGAGACCTTTCAAATTATCAATTTTTTCTTCAAATGAGTCATCTGACTCACTTTCAGATTGAGATGTGTCTTCATAAACAGTAGTCATGGCTTTCTAATTTGATCTCCTTTTAGATGGGCATTCATCGGCAAAGTGCCCATATCCATCACAGTTAAAACATTGGAGTTTTTTGGATTTGTCTTTTGATTTTTCTTATGAATTTTCTCTTGATTTATCTTTGGATGAGCATTGAGTTTCCTTTAGATCTTTCTTCGAAATCATCCATTTTAAAGTTTCTAAACTTTTTCTTTTTGTTAAAATTTTTCAGAAATTTTGTGGCTATCACAGCCACATCTTCATTTGAGTCACTATCGGACTCAGATTTTTCTGTTTCTTTGGTTTCAGCTTTCATAGAAGAACTTAGGGCAATAGATTTATTTTTAGATTTAACAAAATGCAGTTCAAAAGTTTGTAATGATTCCACAAGGTCATCTACTGCCATTTTAGCCACATCCCTAAATTCTTCAATTGCTACAACTTTGGGGCTAAATCTTTCGGGTAAGGATCTTAAGATTTTAGTACATATGATTTTATCTGGTATCCTTTCCCCGAAGGCACATATAGTATTTACAATGTCATTTAGTTTAGAGTAAAACTCCGTGAAGGTCTCACTTTCTTGCATACGGATAGTTTCAAATTTCGTGCTCAAAATTTGGAGTTTAGATCTTTTGACCAAAGTTGTTCCCTCGTGGGTTCTCTCGAGAATGTCCCACACTTCTTTAGCTGTTTCACACGTCATGATTCTTTTAAATTCGTCTGGTGAAACAGCACAATTTAGAGCATTTAATGATTTTCGATTTGCATTATATAACAATTTTTCAGTGTTAGTCCACGAGAAAAAAACTTTAGGTCTGGTCAATTTAACACTAGTTGAAGATTGTACACCCCAATTTCCCAATGATATGAATATTTACAAAAATGCCACTGGATTGGTAAGTTTATTAGATGTGATTGTAAATGAGAAAATGGTGGGGCCCGTTGTTCAAATTAAGACCCTATGAACATATTATAAGGATCAAATTTAAGTAAATGGGTAATGTACAACAAATTGGGTCAAAATGGTTAATTGGGTCAAAGGACCCAATTGGGACCCAATGGGTCATGGTGGACTTATTTGACCATTGGGTAAGCTCAATTTTATTATGGTTAAGTTGAATTGATTTGAAACTAAATGGAGCATAAATGGATAGGCTTGATGCAAATATGAAAATCACATTTAAATGGGTAAACCACCCATAAATGGGTCATGGCGTCAAATTGGATCCATGGGCTAAATGGGGACCCAATGGGTCGTGTTGACCATGTGGACCATGGTTGACCGTGTGGACCCTCAAGTGAGCTCAAATGTGAGTCAAATCAGGTTGAGTTGGGACTGAAATGAGTTGGATTTGAATTAAGAAATGAGTTGACTCAAGTGCATTAAATGAATGGCATTAAGTGTAGTGAGTTGGGTGAGTTGAGTTGGAAATCAAAGGGACCTTGAGTTCAAGTGAGTCAAATGGAATGTGAGGAGTTTCCTTGGTCTCAAACATCACCAAGAAAACAAGTCCCACACGTTAGTGGGTTGGAATTAAAGGTTAATGCATGAAAACCAATAAAAATCTCATGGCAATTGGGAGGGTTTCCATCTCATATGGAAACCCAAGGCTCCAACGTTGGGAATGCCAAGGGATGCATTGGTTGGCATCAAGTGACCCATTGGTTTAATCAAGAATTCACAAGGCAAATGAGAGGTTCAAGGGCTGTTTAATAAAATGGATTAACCACAACCTTTGGCCGAATTTTGATCACAAAGAAGTCATAGAAATCCATCTCTCTCCCTCTCTCAAGAACACACCTTCTTGGTCGAACCAGCTCTTGGTGTTTTCACCATTATTCAAGCATACAATCAGCCAGGGATTAAAAGGAGAGCAAGAAGGAAGGAAGCAAGAAGGAGCCAAGGAAAATTAGAAGAGTGTGCATTGGTAAGTACTTCATTAAGTTTTTGTTAATTATCATGATCAAGGATTATGGTTTGGTCTTTGTATGGCCAAACCCTAAGCTATAAGGGTAAGAACCTTCAAAGATAAAAAATGGTGGATGAGGTTCGGCCAAGGGTATGGCCGAACCCCATCAAAGAAGGTGATCATGCTAAATCAAATTGTATAAAGAAAGGTAAATAACTATGGAGGGTTTTTCCAATATTATAAAGGGTTTTAAGTCATGGATTTGAATGCCATAATTTGGCCATGTTATGGCCGAATTTGTCAAAGGTTTAAACCATAGAAGAAGGTGGTTTAAAATGATAAAAATGGACCATTGGGTTCGGCCACTTTGGATGGCCGAACCCCATGAAATGATATGATAATTATATGGTAATTTGTGATGGTTTTTGAGAGATAAAAACCATACAATATTATGGGACTTTTATGTGATTTAAATGGAGATATAGTTACTGTTTTGGGTTGGCCATTGGATGGCTGAACCATGTAGTTATCATGGTTAAAAGAGTAGAGCCTAAGTTATGTACATATGATGGAATCATTGAACCAAGGGAACCATTGGGTTTGGCCATGTGTATGGCCGAACCCCATGGACCATTTTATGGTTTATTTGTAGTGGAAATTATAGATGGATTGTAGTATGAAAATGGATAAAAATAAAGAACCATATGGCCGAACCCCATGAAATAATTTTGATGGACTTAAGTAATTGTGAAGCCATAAAGATGATGAAAGACTAAGGTCTAGTTAAGTATGAAGGATTGAAATGAGACTCAATTTGGATTGGTGAGGTTCAGCCAAGTAATGACCGAACCCCACCAAGGTAGATTTATTATGAACCTTGGTTTTTAAGGAAAATTAAACAAGGCTTAGCCTAGTGGTAAAACTGTAAATACATGTATTATTGTAAATATAATGAAAAGAGCAAAAGACTGGAAAAAGGGGCTCAAACCAAAATGGTGAGGTTCGGCCATGTTGAATGGCCGAACCCCACCAAGTGATATTTAGTGGTTTGAGGTTTTTAATAAATTATTTGGATGGTGTTAATCCAAAACAAAAGAGATCAAGTTAAAGTGGGTGAACCCCACAAGATGGTTTATGGGGTTTTGGACTTAGTTAGAAATCAGATGGTATATTGTATTGACTTATTGACATGAAATAAGGTAACGGAAGTTGAACGGCGTGCGAGTCGTGATCAGGTGAAGCTTAAAAAGGAACGGACACTTAAGCGAAGTTTCCATAGGTTTCCTACCTACTTGTAACCGCATTTATACTTAGTTTTATGATGGTTTTGATGAGACATTGTTATATTATTGTTTATCATATTGGATTTGAATGATGAGATTTATTTACATGTTGCATATATTCATGGTCATCTCATGCATGGACATGGGATGATGATTATGGAAACCGGAGCCCACACTCCATCGGTATGCACGTGATGCAACTGTGGGGCCTCCTTAGGCGATGAGAGTCCCGCCAGGAGGAATATCATAATGATGAGAGTCACATCAGCCTCCTTAGGCGATGAGGGTCTCGCCAGGAGGAATATCATAATGATGAGAGTCACATCGGCCTCCTTAGGCGATGAGGGTCCCGCCAGGAGGAATATCATAATGATGAGAATCACATCGGCCTCCTTAGGCGATGAGGGTCCTGCCAGGAAGAATATCATCAAGAAGAAATGAAAGAGTACTATGGTTTACCTTGACGAGGAGAGTCTCGTCAAGTGATGGCTATGTAAATGTGTGATGGGTGGGAGTCATTACATTTGCACTTACATACATAGCATTGATTTCAGATGTTTTTGGATGATCATATACTATATAAATGCATGTTGTATATACTAACCATGTGGTAGCCCTGATCGGAAAACCTACTGGGCGCGTTGATCTAACGCCCTAATTCTATCCTTAGAGGATAATGCAGGAAAAGGAAAAGGGAAAGAAAAGGTCGAGGACCAGGAGGGGAGCCAAGCTTAAGAGCTTGAGTGTTGGAATGAACTTCTATTTTACTGTCATTTGAATTACATTTTATGGACATGTAATAACTAGTAACTTTGCTATGGTTTGATTATGGTTTGATATTGGATGCTTGGTTTAAGCAGTTTTAATGGGAGACTTGTACTTGCTACCTATTCAGTTTAATTCCGCAATTGGTCTAGTTTTATTCCGCATGACTTGATTAGTTCCATGTGTGGATTATTATTCATGGTTTAGTCCATGCACACATGGGTGGCCAGTTAAGGGTCGGACATTGGATGTCCGAACTTAGCTCGCGTCATGATGTCGTCCGCCCTCTTCCGGTGTTATTATTATTATTTAAAAAAAAATTAGACTCTGAATTCTCGGAAAGGGCGGGGCGTTACAAAGATTCAGTTTTTCCTTTTTCAGAAGTATCAGTTATATCTTCAATCGGATGAACCCAACCTCTTAGAACAGATTCCCAGAAGGTTCCATCGATGGATAAGAAAAAAGTTTTCATGCGAGTCTTCCAGGAGGCATAGTTCGTACCATCAAAATATGGAGGTTTGGTAACCGCCTGACTATCTCCTCTGTGCATTGTACTAGCGCATGAATCACCTCTAGATGATTAAGTCTTAACAGAGGAACCTGACTCTGATACAACTTGAAAGTCCAGGCTAGATCAATGCACGGGTCCTAAAGGGGGGTGAATAGGACCACTTTCAATTTATATTAACCTTTTTAAAATATGAATAATCAATTTTAAGTGCAGCTGAATAATCTTGTGTATGTGCAATTAATGATAAACAATCCAACAAATCAAACCATGCAAACACAACGATTTATAGCGATTCGGTTTACCTGAACCTACATCCACTCTTGGACTCACCCAACTTTGGGCTATCCGAAACACACTATGAAAGGGTAAAATTACCTTATCAATACACACCTAGATTTTGAAATGTTTAACCACCGATATCTACTCCTTGACACCTATTTTTTATGGTGGTTCGATCGCATAGAGATCTAATCCACCTCACAATATTAAATGAAATAAAATGAAGAGAAAAAACTTGCCTTGGGTCTTTTGTCGATCTTCTGTTGTGTTCTTCAGATAGTAGGTTGCATACTCCAGTGTACTTTGATCTTCATCTGATGCGGAAACCTTACTTGGATAAATTTCTATAGTATAAGGTCTCTCTCTTAACCTCTCTCGCTTTTCCTCATTTATTCTTTTCACACCCTACATCTTTCTGCTTAACATTGATCTGTATTTATAATAAAATATCACAATGGCTAATCAACAGATCAAAAACACGCTCCTCGATATGTCGAGGCACGGATGGTGAAGTCTCAACAGGTCGAAAAACATATGGAAGGGAATTTGCATAAAAATTGTGGTCTCGACATGTCGAAGGTTTTGGATGGGTCGAAACTAAGTTTTCCATGAAGGCTTCTCGACCAGTCGAATAGGGTCAACTAGTCGATCCCGAGAGACAAAATATGATAAGACTCCAAAATGAAACAAGTCTCTTGACCTGTCGAACAAAACCACATGCCCATGTGCCGTTCGACATGTAGAACCAGTTCGACTTGTCGAACTCAACACTATTCAGGTATTTGACTTTTATTCCTTTTGGCCTTTTTCACGGTGGGCTTTGGGTTGGTTTGGGTCAGGATTAATTTTATCCAAAAGAATTTAATAAACTTGAACCCAACCTAAGATTACCTATAGTCTGATTTACTTGTATGGTTGCACACCATAGATGTCCTCTGCAATCTTCATGGCCTTCAACTGATCTTCAATATAAAGTTCCAAGGCAAGATTTTTGACAGTTGTTACGAAATTGACAACAAGGAGACACGGATAAACCGGGGCTCTAACAATCTCAACTTAATTCAAAATTAGAAAATTACAATACAAATAAAATAATCCCAACCTAGTTCCAAGTTTTTATAAAAGAATTTAATGAATAAAATAACAAATAAAATAAATTATTCACATAATTTACAATGGAATTGAGACAAGTAATTAGGGTGACATATTATCTCATTTAAAGATAAAATTATGGCCTAGACTATGAAATCTTCAAGAATTATTAAATATAAATTCAAGTTCTCTATTTATTAAACTTCTAAGTCAGAAAATCATGATGTCCATTAAGTCATAAATTTCCAATTCAAGCCTTAGGCTTGGGCAGAATTTCTACTCTCCTTCCCGAATTTAAAAATAAATTACTCTTCAAAAAGAACCTTAGATCTGAAAAGGTTAAGTTCCACTGATTCTAAACGGGGTTCTACTTTTACTTGAAGACTCTTAAAATAATATTCAACATAACAATCATAAAAAAATTAAAATAAAATAAAAAACAATCATTATAAAATATTTAACAATTGGAAAACCATAAATCTAAATAAAGCTACCATGAATTTCAGTCAAAATCGAATTTAAAATTACAATGCTTTGGAGTTTTTGCATCAAATACATGAAATAAAAATAAAAATACAAGAACTTACATATAAATTCGAATATTCCTTTCTCTTTCAATCTTCTCTCTAGTCTTCAGTGCACCTTCTTTCCTTGCTCAAATTCGAATTTCACTGTGTATCCATGGTCTCTATTTATAACTTGAAGTGGTGGAGAAATAAACTGCAAAATCCAATGTACACTTGTCGAATTTTGCATATAAAATCCCATGGAATTCGAATTTGGTGACTCACTGCTAACTCACTCTTTCTTGCTTATCAATCCAAGATCCACAATTCTCTCTCTTATCTCATCTGCTCCACACGATTTTGACATGTGTCCTGAGGAGAGAATTATTCTCCAAGTTTCAATCTCCAAAGATCAAACACAATCTCCAAAATTCGGATTCATTGTTGCTTGTTCTCCAAATTTCCAATTTTGTAAAATATCATCTCCACATTCAATGCAATATTTTCTAAGTTTTTATCTCAATAATCCAATCACCACATCATCATTCGAATTTCACAGTCTATCCATGCCTTGCACAAATTTGAGAGATTGAATTAGAGAGACTTCCAATTTTAACTCTGTACACATGGCACATGCATTGTTCCATGCGAATTTCACTAGGCATGGATTCTTGGACTTTCGAACTTTGACTTGGCTCACAGACTTGGGGTTAGACTCTTGGCATGTTAATCTTGTGGACTCTAGCCTGTGAATTGTATCCTGACCCACTAATGCAAATGAATCGCTGAACTTGGTCTAGAGTGTGGAGTGGAGCTTAATGTGATGGGCCTCTGGCTCATGGACTTCTGACTGTAGGCTTGACTAGTGGGTCTACTAATGTCTTGTAAAATTTACCACCTTTATAAAAGAGTCTAAAATATTATTATAATTCAAATTCTCATAGTGGTCTTGAATTACAATAATATACAATAATCCTGAATTTAGGTGATAAAATTACAAACTTTTCAAAAATAACAATTATGGCCCACATCTCTGCATTTCCTTCCAATTTTCGCTTAATTTCTTGTATTCTCTAAAATATACTGCAAAACTCACAAATAACATTAAACATGCCTAATATACACAAAATAAAGACTAACTAATCCAATTATCAAAGGTAAAATAGTCATTTTTCAGTGCTCAATACTATTCACCTCCCCTCTAGGACCAATCATGTTCTAACACTAGGAACTTTCAATTAGTATCAGAGCCTCGTTGCTCTTTGATGTATACAGGAAAATGTCTATTTTTACCTCTGTATTTGGATCAATTAGGTGTTTCTTCCATCTTTAATGAGATTTTGAGTGTTTTGCAGAAAAAACAAGATACAAGAAGATAAATGAAAGAAAGTGGAAAGTTTGGGCTTAAAATGCTACTTTTGGAAAGTGGATTTTTAATGATTATTTTACCACATTTTAGGGTTTTATTGTACATTGAATAATTCAAATCCATTTATGAGAGTTTGGATTATTTCAATATATTTTAGAAATCCAATGTAAGTAGTAAAATACTTAGTTAAAAATCCACGAAAATCAAAGCCCAAAAGGAAGCCCATAAAGACTCAAGGATGTGAACAATACATATGTGTGAAGAAAGGGATAAACAAACATGCTGATTTGCTGTATAGTGGAGGAACATGCATGTGCCATTCGAATTCTCATCTTGTACTTATGTGATAAAGAAAAAAAAGGCCCACATGTGTCTCAAGTGCAAAGCCCACACGTTCATGTGCAACCCAAATTGAAGCACACTACAGAGCAGCAACGTGTTTTGAACAATAACTTTTTTTTTGAAACATTTTTTGAACAATAAGTATTGAATGACGTGTTCTATTCTGTAAAATCAATGGTGGAAGCAACTGTGGCAAGTGGTGATTTGTAGACTGCTCAGTGTACTCCACCTATTCAGAAGTTGCAATAAAGCAAGCATACAAGACAACAGTTTCATTGAAAAATAATACAACAGTGTTAGCTGTGCAAAACATCGTTCAAGCAACAGATTACAACCAACTATAAGAAAGGAAATCACCGATTGAAAATACAGAAGCAGTCTTGAAGAAGATCGACAAAGAAATAGCAGAGGGCCCGCCTAATGATTTCATATTCAAAATCAACTCACATATGGAATGGAACCTATTGTTAGCATCTAGAGAGGTTTGAGACAATGTGATAGACATAGAATAAGAAAAGGAAAGATTAAGATGGAGATATGGAGTGGAGATTTGATAGATATTCAAGAGTTTGCCGATGGAGGAAAAGATCTTCATATGTGACTTGTAGAGTATGAACTAGAAATATGAAGCACACTCATTATAGCATATTTGGTTTTTGGTGCAGTTATCATGGTCGGTTGTGTATACAACAGCGTTGGATGCAACAAGAGAACAGCCAAAGGTGGGTGTCCAACGTCAAGAATGGCAGTATATAAAGTGTGCAACAATTCCATACAACAGCATATTTGCAAGATCTAGGCAGCAACATGTGGCATCGAATGGGAACCACCAGTAGCAGAATCTGTTTGTAGAAGTTAAGAGAGGAGGTGAACAGAAACTAAAATAAAAAATATTGCTACAATAAAAACCTGAAACAGCAAGAGAAATCAATACATCTAGTCGAACATCAGCAAAAAGAAAATCAGCCAAGCGACAAAGCAGAGGCGTGTAATATCCCGTGTTTGTGGAAGCATTGATGGGAGGGAAAAAGTAGTCAAGTTGGGCGCTACTTATCCCACATTGCTTATGAGGAGAGTTATTATGTGGGATATAAGTTGGAATCCCTCCTCCTTCTAGCATAAGGCCTTTAGGAAACAAGATTGGGTTGGATCGCCAATGCAAAGCCATGCGCGCCCGTGTGCATGGGCCCAAAGCAGACAATATTGTGCTAGCGAGACGGGTCGTTACAAGGCGCTAGCTATACATAGTGTGCAAAGAATGTGTGAAATCTCAGCAAACATTCAATGAGAAAAAAAAAATTCAGTGCTTCCACCTTTAATCCAATATCAGCCAGGGCGATTTTTGATAACCCATCTGGAAGATCTGCTGGTTTATTTCCTTTGTTGCAAATGAGACTGCTATATCTAAAATAGAAGAACAAAAGAGAAGGCATGCAACGCTAGATTACATTAGAATAATTAAGAAAAAGGAAGTAATAAATCAGCAAATTTCATACAGTAGTAACCCATTGTTGGCAGCTCTGAGAAACCAGCCATCGACACAAGGGAAGTAAAGGTGAATCAAGACCACTTAGCGTTATTGTTGCAACAAGCCAGATGACTTGGCTGATCTTGGCACATGCGCTTAAGCCCATTGCATTCTTTCCTCTTTCGTATCTCTCCAATTTGAAATAATTCAATCTCCACTTTCCATGTATCCCTTCCTCATATGGATCGTATGATTTTGGCCATTGTTTGTTACCTCCTTTCCTCAATTATCCCAAGCAAATCAGCCATTCATCCACCTTCCTTCCATGGTCCACTCGATCCTAACCCTTGCTTCTTCCCTCTCAAACTCTATAAATACTAGCCTAATCCCATTAATCAAATTCGAACTTGGCCAGAGAATTGAAAGGTTTGGCGTGGATAGGAGAGGAAGAAGAAAAGAAGAAAAAACCGTGGGTTCTCGATCCACATTGGGTTCTAAGATTGGTAGATTTTGATTTCCATTGTACTTTTGTTATTTCTTTAATTCCAAAATTCTGTTGTATTGTATTTTTAAATTCATATTTTATAAATAAATGAAGGGTGGGTTTATTTAGGATTATGGTCGTTCAATTATTTAATTTATGTGTGATGAGAATTTGATTTGATTTTGATTCTTTTTATGATGTTATGATTAAAATTATTCTAAGATATTCGGGGAGAGTGGATGAAATATTTAGGATAAGTAGAACTTGATTTTTTCGATACAAGGTTCTTTTTAAGAGTCGATGAAATATTTAGATTTTGAATTACAAGTAAAAAATTTATCTAGACTAAGGTTTGAATTGAATTTTCTTAGTATAATAGATTTCATAATTATTATAATGAGAATTTTAATGAATAAAAAAATGGAATGCATGATTGATAATTTAAGTGAGCTCCATATTTTAGGCCTTGATTTTGTTTTTAAAATATGGAAAATAATGCCTCATTGATTCTTTGATCCAGTTCCACTGTAAATATGTACATAGATAATTTAGATAATTTTATTTTTGTTTATAAATTCAAAATTCTCAAAAATTGGGAACTAGGTTGGTAATTAATTTAATTGCATCTTAATTTTGTGTTGTAAGTTAGATTAAGATTATTCATATTTTTAAATTAATTCCACCATCTTAATTGAAATTAGATAAATTTTTTGTTTTCCATGAAAATTAGATCTCTTGAATGGTTAATTTCTAATTTTAGATGTTGTTCCTATTTTTGGATTTATTTTCTATTTTTTATAATATTTCTAAATTAAAATTAAATTTCCTAGATTAGAGAATTAATTCAATGTTTAAGATGTGTTTCCATGGTTTTCTAGATTTCATAAAATATGTAATTCAATGGTATGTTTTTCTTGGATATATTTTCCTAAGTTCCGATGGATTCGACCTCGCAATCCTAAGCTATATTATAAATGGTTCGTGCACCTGCGAGTATAAATTTAAAAACAACACTCTTCAAAGGATCTAACCATCCGAGTTGATCTAAGTGTTAGAACAATGTCCTTGGGTGAAAGACAAAACATGTCTAGAGTTCCATTTTTTGCTTATTCAAACTTGGTTTTATGGAAATAAACAATGGAGAACATCTTGGTATCTTTTGATGAAGCTATAAGGACCTCTGTCCAAGATAATTTTATTGGAAAAAATCCTTATGTTATGGATGATCCTAACTCTTATAATCCAGTGGATTGTGATTCTTGTGACTCCAATGAAAAAGAAAAGAAATATAAACCTAAAAGAATTTCAGATATGGAGAATCAAGAAAGAGGTGAAAATCTAAAATGTTTTATTGCTTCATTGCATCTAACAAGAAGAATCCATAGTGAAACAGAGGAAGATGAAGATGATATCGAAGAAGATGATGATCTCCAAGAATCCTATAATGCCTTATACTTGGAAAGTATAAGATTGGCAAGGATCTTCACGATGTGAAAACTGATAGTGCCAAACTCTCAAGCCAGCTTGAAATTGAAAAATCTGAAAATGTTCATTTCTTCACTAACTTAAAAATGGCAAATGATGAAATATCAAAAATGAAAGAAAATAAAATATCTCTTCAAGGTAAACTCAAAATGTATGAGAATGATATTAAAAAGTCAAATAATATTAGAAGAGGCCTTGAAGAAGAGAATCTAAAGATAAGTTCTAAATTGAAATGCCCTAGACGTCTCAAAGAACAGTTTCAAGGGAAGGTTACCCAAGGAAACCAAAAGTTGGAAAAATTTGTGAATATGGATAAACCTCAAAGTGATTGGCCTGGTCTTGGTTCTTCTCAGTTAAACCAAAAGAGTCCTATAACCAATCCAAAAGTGTCAAAGGTCACTCCTCCCGTTCTCCAAATATAAATTGTTTTTATTGTGGTATAACTAGGCATTTCAAACATGAATGCAAGACTAGAATGGTACAATTTGAAAATAAAATGGCTAAGAATCTTTCTCAAAATTCAAAGAAGATAATGAATGAGTTCAATGGAAATTCGCACCTTGCAAAGAGGAAAAAGGTAAATCAGTTTGGATGTGTGAATTTTCCACAGAGAAACATAGAACATCACCACATGCATCATCCATACAATGGAAAATCTAATAGGGATAAGTCAAGACCTCTACATTCTATGAGTTGGAATATCGCTGTTCAGACATGAAAATGACATTTTTACCCCTGTTATTTAGACTAGTTAGCCTTTAATTTTGTATATATTAGATACAATTAACATTGTTTGTTAGTTTTGTAGATAAAATTGGAAAATACAAGAAATCAATCAAATTTAGTGGAAAATTGCAAGTTTTATTCTTAAATTGGAAGACCTGGAATTTTAATAATTAATTTCTAACCACTTTTAAGATTTTTATTGTAAATTGATTAATCTGGATCTAATTATGAGAGTCTAGATTAATTCAATATTTTTAAATTTTAAATGGTGAGTTAATTATTTTAATTCTGGAGAGAGAAGCTGCAATTCAAGAGGCCAGAGTCTGAATTTCAACCCATGAGCCAGAAATCCACTCCAAATGGGCCAATGCTCCATATGCCAAGCATTGGGCCAAACTCAAGAAGTCCATGTGCATATCACAAAGTGGGCCAGGTCAGTGTGCAGTCCAAGTCTAGCAGGCCTAAATTCAAGTCCATGTGCTCAAATTAAGAATTTTGATGGAATGGATGTTAAATTGATCAAAGTTGGGCCAATGACCCAAGCAAGGTCCAATGGACCAAGGATGGGATTAATTTCATTTAAATGGGTCAATGATGGTTAATTGGGTCAAGGAAGGTCAATTGGGTCAAATACCCATTTGGGACCCAATGGGTCAAGAGGGTTTATGCATTAGGGTAAATGGGTAGGAAATGGAATTTAATTGGGCCATGGGCCAATGGTGATCCAATTAGATAGAATGGATTGAAGTGATTAAAAATCACCTAAGTTAAATTTAGAATTATCCAAGTGTTATGGTCTAGTGGGGCCCACCTCCACCTCATCAAGTGAGGTGGCGTGTGGACCATGACTTAGGTGGGGCCGACCACCATGGTTGACTTGGTCAACCATGGATAAGTCAAAGGGAATTAAGGAGGATCAAAGTAAATTAAGATGAATTAATTAATGTAAGTCACCTAAGTTAATCTTGAATAAACCAAGGTGGCATGATCAAGTGGGACCCACCTCCACCTCATCAAATGAGGTGGCAGGTTGGCTAAGGAATTGGTGGGGCCGGCCACCATGGTTGACTTGGTCAACCATGGGTGGATTCATGGAAAATTTAAAGGGAAATAAATGGAATTAAATTATGGAAATTAAATAACTTAACTTAGATATCAAATTAAATAAATGGGTGAGTCAAATGGGTGAGTCAATGAGTGGTTTCATCTCATAAGAATAATCCAAACCACCCATCTTAGACCACAAAAACCGTTGGTATGGGTGGTGGTATCATCCCAACCACCACCACTAAAGACATGTAAGCCCATACTTCCCCATGTTGGTTGGTCAATGGACATCATGGAGGAGTGTAACCCAAGCTACCCAAAATGAGATGGGAAAAGGTCTAGAGTCCCATCTCATTTCCATCTCTCCATCTCTCATTCCCTCTTCCAAAACCGTCCCCTCTCTTCCAAAGACAAAGAAAACACCAAGGAAAAATAAGAGAAAGAAACTTAGAAGAAAAGAGAAGAACACTCCAAGCTTGGCCGACCACACTCCAAACTTAGAAGATTTTTTCCATTCTCTCCTCCTCTCCCTCTCTCAAACCTACTACACCTTGGCCGAACCAAACTTTGGAGATTTCATTGGATCAAGCCCACACCTTGGCCGAGCATTAAGGAGAAGAATGAAGGAGAAAGGCTAAGGATCAAGAGGAGAAAGAGACAACCGGGAGAGCCACGGATTGGTAAGTATCTCCAAACAAGAGGTTATGTTTTTAAGGATTAAAATGAAGTCCATTTCCTTGGAATAAATGGTGGCCAAAATGTCATGGGCCATGGATTTAAGATCCATCCAAGAAAGGGATTAGGAAGTAGACAAACCCTAATGGGTAAGGTAGTCTATGAATAATGGAACAAATAAGGACACTTTGTATGTATATGGATTATGCATACATGCATGACAAGAAGGGTTCAAGGATCGCAATGGCCGAACCCTAATTATTTTGGAGATGTGGAAAGGACCCCATGCATGACTAAAATAAGATGTATGGTCTAAGATTATGGTTTGGCCTTTGCATGGCCAAACCCTAGGGTTTTCTTGTATGAAAACTATCAAAGATTAAAGCATGAAAATGTGATTTTTGGGAGATATAACCTACCACCATGGCCGAACCCCATGGAATGATACTAAGTTTTTCTCCATGGGTTTAAAGGATGGAAACCATGGAGTAATGTATTAATGATTTTGAGGCTTAGAATGATTAAATGTTTGTAAGTTTTTAAGGGGTTTTTAGTGAAGGAAACCATGGACAAATATTGGTGATATTATGGCCCTAAACCTTACAACTAAGGATGAACCATGAACCATGGGTTCGGCCATGGTGTATGGCCGAACCCTATGGTGGTGTGTTAGTGATGTTAAGAGTAAAAAATATGGAAAATGATGAGGGAAGGTTGGTGACTACAATGGACTCAAAATGTACCTAATGATGTTAAAAAATGGTGATTTAAATGTATGATGGAATCCCCTCATGGAGGGACCTTGTGGTGGATCTAAATGTGATAAAAGATCCAAGAAAAAGATGAGGAAAAGACATCATGGGTTCGGCCATGGTGTATGGCCGAACCCATGACCCATTTGTGAGCCATTTTATGGGCTAAGTTAAGGTCTATGCATGTGTTTAAATGAATGGGAATTAGGTTAAGTAAATGGCTGATTTTTAATGATGGTTAATGAAATAATCATGGATCCATGTTTATGGATCAGTTATGGACCTAAGGGTGTGAAAATAAAATGAGAGCTTAGCCATGGAAAGGAGGAGTGGCAAAAATGTAAATAAGGCAAAAAATGAAGAACCATGGGTTCAGCCATGGTATATGGCCGAACCCCATGGGGGATGTTTGTAGACTTAGGGGCTTGTAATAATGATCTTATTTGCTGGTTAAAGAAGCATAGGGTTGCTGATTTTTAGACTCATATGACTAAAATGATCAATGGATTAAAATGGGACCCGAAATCAAGTAGGTGAGGTTCGGCCATGGTGTATGGCCGAACCCCAGTAAGATATGAGTAATGGACTTAGGCATGGTTGAAACATGGATTAATTTGATGATGTTTAATAAGGTATCGGGACATCGCAAGCGATGTGCGATTGGTGACCAAATTCTTAGACGAAAACGCAAAGGAACACTAGTTGGTATTTGGTAGGACTCCTACCTTATTGTAAGCCATGGATTATGTGTTTATGCATGTTTTACTTGATTTATTTTGGTAATCAAATGATATGTTTTAAGATGGGATTTGAATGCTATGGTTTAAATTATTATTATATGGCATATTGCACTTACATCTCATGCATAGCATGGGAGGGATGAAATGAAACCGGAGTCCATGCTCCGTCGGGGCGACCGATAAACATACATGGGGATACTATGTGTTTATGATTATCTTGATGAGGCTATCCAAACAAGAAGGTTACTATGTGTTTATGATTATCTTGATGAGGCTATCCAAGCAAGAAGGTTACTATGTGTTTATGATTATCTTGATGAGGCTATCCAAACAAGAAGGTTACTATGTGTTTATGATTATCTTGATGAGGCTATTCAAACAAGAAGGTTACTATGTGTTTATGATTATCTTGATGAGGTTATTCAAACAAGAAGGTTACTATGTGTTTATAATTATCTTGATGAGGCTTTTCCATCAAGAGGGACATTGTAATATGGTGATATGGATGATGGGTGGGACTCATGGCATATGACACCCATTGCATGGTATTGTATTTAATTGCATGGTTTTGATATACTATTACCTATGTATTTTGTGATCACTAATCCATGTGTTGGCCCTACTCAGAGTATCTACTGGGCGCGTTGTCTAACACCCTACTTCCACCTTAGATGATGATGCAGGAAATGGAGGAGATGAAGGAAGTGACCGGAGCCAAGCGTAGGAGCTTGGAGGAGCGAGATAGCTTACTTATTTAAGTTTATTTCATGGTTATGTAATTTGAGTAGCTTAGCTCGTTGGACTGTAATAACTTAGACTATTGCTATGGTTTGGACTTTTATTTTGAACATTATAATTTTGAGGTATTTTAGTAATTTAAGTGATGTAACTTCCTTGCTATCTAAAATTGGTAGGATAGACTCAATTATAATTCCACATTTGGTTAAATATTCCGCAAGCTTACTTTCTACGTATGAACCGTTCTTCGTGGACTTAATTCCATGCACACGTAGGGTCGGCCAGTTAAGGGCCGGGCTTTGGAAGCTCGGACTTAACTGGCGTCGTGACGTCCCTCGCCCTTGGTCACTCTTTATTTAAAAAAAAAAAAAAATAGACTCCGATTTCCGGCTAAAGTAGCATGGTGAAAAGGGGCGGGACGTTAAGTTGGTATCAGAGTGAAATCGGAAGAATGAATCTTTCGAAATAAGATTAAGACGGTATCATGTCTCACTGACAGATAAGAATCTCACAAAAAGGAATGATAGCAAGGGAAGGACAATCACTCTAAGTTGGATCTATCAAACGTAGCAAGATAGGGCTTATTTCCCCCAAAAATGAGAAACAATATTTGATACTTAGGAAGTTTTTCCCCCAAAACAAAGTATGCTTACTTGGCAATTTTTCCCCCAAATTGAAAAGAAATATGTGATACTTAGGAAGTTTTCCCCCAAAAACAAAGTGTGCTTATTTGGCAATTTTCCCCCAAATTGAAAAGAAATATTTGATGCTTAGAAAGTTTTCCCCAAAACTAAGTAGGCTTATTTAAATTTCCCCAAAATATGAAAACGCCAACTCTATGAAGGAACTAAGTCAATAAATGTTTTCGATGGCTTAGAAAATGCCTCCAAAGAGAAAGACTCGCCAAAACCCGTGTGTGGAGGAAGAGGTACAGCTGCCTCATCCCGAGAAAGAGGTAAAACAGCCTCATCCGGAGGAAGAGGTGTAACCACCTCATCAGGAAAAAGAGGTACAACAACCTCATCAAGAGGAAGAGGTACAGCGACCTCATCAGGACGAAGAGGTACAGCAGCCACGCCAAGAAAAGGAGCAGAATGGCATAAATATTCCAGTGATAACCCCCTAGCTACAAAACTTAGTGCAAGCTATAGTCACTTCGGTTTTACAACAACTCTTGAACGGAAATGGAGACACAACCTCCAATGAAACACAGGACCGAAGAGGTAATGGTGGGGTAAATACCTTTCGCCCTCACAAGAGATTCAAACCCAACGTTGGGAGAACTTCAGCCTTTACTAGAGGTCTCTATTTCCAGTGTGGTCAGCAAGGCCATTTCAAAAGAGAGTGTCCTCAGAACTATAAATCTTCTCGCTTCAGGGTTTCCTTCCGTCGTCCAGCTCGACCAGCTCAGCCACAAGGACCTAGAGCACCTGACCCGACAGGACAGGCGCCTACTCCGACAGAATCTGGACGACTGAATACTTTGGTTTCTCTCTAGAGATAGTGGATCATTTGGTGATTCAAGGTATGACAGTAGTTCGTAGTTCATATGCTTATGCATTATTTAATTTGGGAACATTCCACTCTCTTGTATCTACTGCCTTCACATCTGTTACTAGCACTTTAGCACAACAAATGTCCACTGAACTTAATATAGTATTCCCTATTGGTAGACGATGACGACAATTGGTGGGTATATCGATCCCCCAATAGATACAACGATTCCATGGTAAAAGCGATAGTTCTATGGATAGATACTATCTTCCCATGGATGGGGGTTTCCATGGTGATTTGGATTGATGCCGGACATTGGCATTATGGTAGACGTATTGCTAATGTGAGGGACAGTTTTGTCCCATAAGTTGACATAATTGTCTTATGATAGACATTTTTTATTCACAGTCGACGCATTGGTTGTATGTTAGACCTGTTAGCCCTATGATAGACATATTAGTCCTACGAAGGTATTAGTTATGACCATGAATGGATTATACCCATGGAGGTGTTATATTCATGGATCTGATGAACAAATCTTTCGTCCGTATTTGGACAAATTTGTAATCGTTTTCATTAACGATACCCCTGACTTATTCCCACCTTCGGGAGGAGCAAGTAGAACATCTAAGGATAGCCTTAGACACCTTGAAGAAAAGTCAATTGTATGCCAAAGCCAGCAAGTGTGAGTTCTGGCTCTCCGAGGTCAACTTCTTGGGGCATATCATATCAGCAGAAGGTATAGCCGTAGACCCGGCTAAGGTGGCGGCAATAAAAGAGTGGAAAGCACCGACGAATGTGACCGAGATCCGCAGCTTTCTAGGATTGGCCGGTTATTATCGGAAGTTTATCATGGACTTCTCCAAGATTGCATCTCCACTTACCCGACTCACTCAAGAAGGAGTCAAATTTGAGTGGTCAGATGTGTGCAACCGGAGATTTGAGGAGCTGAAGACAAGACTTACCACTGCCCCTGTTTTAGTTTTGCCGGTGAGTGGCAAGTGTTACGAGGTATACTGTGATGCTTCGAGAGAGGGACTGGGGTGTACACTCAGTCAAAGTAATCGTGTGGTGGCATACGGATCAAGACAACTGAAAATACATGAACGTCTTTACCCCACACATGATTTGGAATTAGCCGCAGTGGTATTTGCCTCAAAAGTTGGAGACATTATCTCTATGGCGAGAAATTTGAAGTGTTTTCTGATCATAAAAGTTGAAGTGCTTGTTTGATCAGAAAGAACTCAACTCGAGGCAACGCAGAAGGATGGAGTATTTGGCGGAATATGAATTCGAGCTTCGATATCAACTAGGCAAGGCAAACAAGCTGGCGGATGCCCTCAGCCGAATATCACATGCATCAGTGGCATGATTGATCAGAACGGAATGGGAGATGTCGAATACCATTCGAGAGTTTAAACTTTATCTCAACAACCATGGGACCATATACAATCTGGTTATACAATCCAACATGGTGACCAAGATTGAACAAGAACAACGGACAGATCCAGAGGGGAAGGAGATTTGGGCCAAGATGTCTACCGGTGAGGTTGTACCGGAATGGGAATTACGACCGGGACAGGGTCTTTTATTCCGAGGTAGGACATATGTGCCTGAGAGCTGCAGAAGAGAGCTGTCGATTGAGGCGCATCGGACCAAACTCTCTATTCATTCGAGTAGCACCAAGATGTATCATGATCTGAAGAGGCACTATTGGTGGCATGGACTCAAGAGGGATGTGGCAGAGTTTGTTGCTCACTGCCTAACTTGTCAGCGGGTTAAGGCGGAACATCAGAAGCCACCGGGTTTACTCAAACCCTTACCAGTGCCGGAGTGGAAATGGGAGCACATCTCCATGGATTTTGTAACCGAGTTGCCAAGGTCATCAAAGGGCAACGATGCAATATGGGTCGTGGTAGACCGATTGACCTGTAACGCCCCGCCCTTTTTCACCCGTTTTCTCAAAATCAGAGTCTATTTTTTTTTTATAGAAGACTGAGAGAGGGCGCGGACGCCAGACGCGAGTTAAGTCCGAGCTTCTAAAGCCCGGCCCTTAACATGCCAACCCCACGCGTGCGCGGAGCTAAGTCCACGAGAACGGTTCACGCATAGGAAGTAAGCTCGCGGATTATAGTTATTGCGGAACATGATAATAGAGTCTATCCTACCGGTTTTTAGATAGAAGGGAAGATACAACATTGAATTACCAAAATGCCCCTATGTTCATATTTATATCACAAAATATAATCGTTCATAAGTAACGTCCAAAACATCGCAAGAAATGTAAACTTATACAACCCGACAAGCTAAGTTACTTTAGAATTACATCTCCAAAATGTAAACGTAAATAAACTAAGATTGCACTACCCAAGCCCCTAAGCTTGGCTCCTGTCATCAGCTAGGGTAGAAGTAGGGCGTTAGTCAACGCGCCCAGTAGGACTCCGAGTAGGGCTAGCACATGGATTAGTGATAACACATATACCGATAAAATAACATATAACAAAATAAGCATGTGATGAATGTTATGCCATGGGTGCCTATGTCATGTGTCCCACCCATCATCCGTATGATCATACAATGTATTATCCCCATGTTTGCTTCTCGGTCGCCCCGACGGAGCATGGACTCCTGTTATAGCCCTCAGGCTATCCCCATGTCTGATTCTCGGTCGCCCCGACGGAGCATGGACTCCTGTTATAGCCCTCAGGCTATCCCCATGTCTGATTCTCGGTCGCCCCGACGAAGCATGGACTCCGGTTATGGCCCTCAGATATCCCAATGTTTGCTTCTCGGTCGCCCCGACGGAGCATGGACTCCGGTTTATTTATTTTTTTCGGCCCATGCCATGCATGAGATGTAGTGCATTATGCTATGTAATATATATATAATCAATATACTCAACATATCATACATAGCCATATAATGCATAATATTAAAATATAATCCATATGATTCATAACTTAAAACTCATCATAAGATAAATCATAATCATAAATCTATCATAAGCCAAATCAAAATAATTTAAAATACCATCACATATCCATCGCTTACAAAAAGGTAGGAATCCTACCGAATACCGTGTCGCGTTCCGTTACGCTTCCCGTTCGATAATCCGGTCGCTGATCGCGTACCGTTTGCGACGTCCGATACCTTATTACATTTACCGAATTAGTCCATACGTCATCCATGATTAAGTCCCTAACTTAGCCCATTATCCATTGGTTTTAGACTCATACATAAATCCGATTTTGGCCAATTAAAAAAAATTCCGACTTACGAGCCTAAAACACAGCATCTATCTGTTTCATTTAATCATTCGTAATATCCGATTCCATGTCTAATCCCCATAGGGTTCGGCCATGTACCATGGCCGAACCCATGGTTCTTCAATGTGGCACTTATTTACCGTTTTGCCACTCCTCTCTCATGGTTCAATCATCCATTCGTTTATGTATTTTCTAAGTCCAAACTTCATCCCTAATTTAGATCCATTAGGGTTTCATTGACCATGACCTAACATCCATAAAAAACAGCCACCTAATTTAATTAATTTTGTAATCATCTAACTCCATATATGATTCAATAATTGGCCCATAATCATGACCTCCAAATGGGTCATGGGTTCAGCCATGCACCATGGCCGAACCCATGGTGCCTATTTCCATTCCCTTGGGTCCATTTTACCTTCACCAAATGAAATTAAATCATTCATTTAAAATCCCATTTTTCATCTCATTTAAAACATCACATACCTACTCATAAATCCATTTAAATTTATCATCTCTTTCCATCATTTTCCATTCCTTTTACCTTCATTAAAAATCACTAAATCATCACCATAGGGTTCGGCCATACACCATGGCCGAACCCATGGTTCATGGCTCACTTTCATGGATGTTATTTTAAAGACTAAGTTTTCTCCCAAATTAATCCAATTTGAAATTACTAATCTTCGTTCATTTTGGCCCTTTAAAATAAACTCCTAAGCATTGATACATACATTAACCTTAGCCTAAAATTGATCCAAAATTGGGTCATGGGTTCGCCTTTATGGATGCCATTTTCAAAGACTCATGTTTTGTCCCAAAAAATAATCCATTTAAAATCACTAACCTTCATTCATTTTGGCCCTTTAAAAAAAAACTTATATCATACACTTTGTAATCCATTTAAAACTATCATCTTCTCCATCATTTTCTATCTCTTCACTCTCATTAAAATAATTAATCATCACCATAGGGTTCGGCCATGTACCATGGCCGAACCCATGGTTCATGGTTTATCTCCACCATGCTATTTTAGAAGCCATAATAATCATGTGCATTCCCCATGATTTTCTCATCTTAACAATCCTTTAAAATTACCCATTCTTAACCTTTTAAAACCTAATTTTCATTAACCATTCTCCACCATTTTAAACCTTCACACCTTAATTAAAAATCATCCACATTTACCATGGGGTTCGGCCATGCTACATGGCCGAACCCTATGGCCCATTAAACCATAAAAATCCAATTTTCCTATGCTTAATAAAGACTTAAAAATTCCATTAAAAATTCCATTCTTCCATTTCATCCATTTCTTAATCCATTCCTCCATTTTTATCCATTTCTTATCCTATCTTTTGATGGATCTTAGATCCATGGGCCACAACATTTTTGGCCATATTTGGTCTAAGAAATGGATTCCATATCCTATCTTTAAAAATATAAACTCTTGTTTAAGAAATTCTTACCGCACCGACGACTCCTCCGGTCCTTCTTTCTTCTTTGCTTTCCTTAGCCCTTTCTCCTTCTTTCTCTTCTTGATGATCGGCCAAGATGAGCTTGATCAATGGTGTGGCCCTCCAAGCTTAGGATCGGCCAATATTGAGTGAGTTTGTTTGAGAGGGATGGAGAGGGGAAGGTGATGGAAAACAAGATCTTAGCCTTTGATCTTGAGGTGGTGATGGTTGATCAATGCTTGGTCTTCCCTTTTCTTCTCTTCTTTTCCACTAAGTCTTCTTATTTTCTTCTTTTCTTCTCTTGATACATGGAGGGACATTTTTTTTTGGGTGTGAAGAGAGGGAGAGTGAAATGAGAGGGATGAGATGGAAAACCCATCTCATCTTTGGTCTGACTTGGACCATACCCCTCCATCATGTCTCCACCAACCAAAGTATGGGCTCCCTTGACCTTGGTGGTTGTGGTTGAGATACAACCACCAAGCATGGCTCCCATGTCCTCTTTGACTTATTTATGTTGACCCTATTTAATCAACTTAATTAATCAAGTTAAGTCCTCACTTAGGTTAATTAATTTCTATCCAATTTAATTCCATCAAATTATCTATCTAATAAATCCACCCATGGTTGACCAAGTCAACCATGGTGGACGGTCCCCACCTATACCTACCCCACCCGCCACCTCACTTGATGAGGTGGAGGTGGGCCCCACTTGGCCATGTTATTTTAATTCCATTGATTTTAACTTAGATAATTTTACAATAATTTTAATCAATTTAATTTACCTTAATCCACCTTAGTCTTCTTAAATTTATCCGTGGTTGACCAAGTCAACCATGATGGTTGGTCCCACTTTTTCCTTGGTCCACACACCACCTCAATTGGTGAGGTGGAGGTGGGCCCCATTTGGTCATACCATTTCATTTCATTACTAACTTAGGGGTTTTAATTCCAAATCACCCTTTTTAAATTAATTGGCCCACCATTGGGCCCACGGCCCAACCGATTATTTTCTACACCTTTACCTTAGGGTTTGGACCAATTTTGATCCATTGGGTCCCACATGGTGATCGGGCCCACTTTGACACAAATTGACTATCTTTGACCCAATTACTTCTCATTGACCTATTAAATGGATTTCATCCAATTTGTGGCCCAATTGGCCATTCTTGGACCCTTGTCCCAACTTTTGATTCATTTGGTATTCCATCATGTCCAAATTCAATTTAAAATCAATAAATGCCAAATATATATTGATTCGAAAATTCGGACTATTACAATAGAATCCTCTTTTGAAATTTTCGTCCGAAAATTCGAGCGAAGTAGGGGTCCAAAACAACTCATGGGAAGAGCTCCGGGTAAGCGGTTTTCATCTCCGACTCAAGTTCCCGGGTGGTTTCTTCACTGCCATGTCGTTCCCATTCCACCTTGACGAACTGAATGGCGCGGTTCCGTAGCACCCTTTGTTCGCTTTCAATAACTCTGACTGGCTTCTCCACATATGTCACATCGCTTTGTACATCGATGTCTTGAACATTTATCACATGAGAAGGATCAGCATTGTACTTTCTCAGCATGGACACATGAAACACATCATGTAGAGATGACAGCTGTGGAGGGAGCGCTAACTGATAAGCTACCCCTCCCACCCTCTTCAGTATTGGAAACGGCCCCACAAATCTAGGCGACAGTTTCCCTTTCTTTCCGAACCTCATGTGCCCTTTCCGTGGTGAGACTTTTAAGAGCACTAAGTCTCCCACCTCAAACTCGAGGAACCTTCTCCTCTTGTCGGCATAGCTCTTCTGACGGCTCTGTGCAGTGAGTAGATGTTGCCGTATCAGCTTAATCTGCGCTGTAGTCTCTGCAACCAAATCTGGTCCGATCAACACAGGTTCACCGGCCTCCGTCCAACACACTGGCGATCTACACGGTCTACCATACAAGGCCTCAAATGGAGCCATCTGGAGGCTTGCCTGGTAACTGTTATTGTAAGAGAACTCCACCAGTGGCAGATGATCCTCCCATCCGCCTTTAAAGTCTAGCATGCATGCTCTCAGCATATCTTCCAACGTCTGTATCGTCCTTTCTGACTGTCCATCAGTCTGTGGATGAAATGTTGTGCTAGTCAATACGTCGATCCCCATAGCCTACTGTAGGCCTTGCCATGCTCTGCCGGTGAATCGGCCATCCCTGTTGGATACAATAGACCGGGGAATACCATGTAACCTGACGATCTCTCGGATGTACCGTCGACCCAAAGTCTCTGATGAATCTGTCATTTTGATGGGAAGGAAATGTGCGGACTTGGTTAACCGGTCCACTATGACCCATATCGCATCGTTACCCTTTGACGACCTTGGCAACCCTGTTACAAAGTCCATAGATATATGCTCCCATTTCCATTCTGGTACCGGTAGGGGTGCAAGTAGGCCCGGTGGTTTCCGATGTTCTGCCTTAACCTGCTGACAAGTTAGGCAACAAACGACAAAGGCTGCCACATCTTTCTTAAGTCCATGCCACCAATAGTGCCTCTTAAGGTCATGGTACATCTTCGTGCTGCCCGGGTGGATAGAGAGTTTGGTTGGTGTGCTTCAATCAGCAACTCTCTTCTGCAATTCTTAGGTACGCATGTCCTACCTCGGAACATAAGGCCTTGTCCGGGTTGTAACTCCCACTCCGGTACAACCTCATCTGTAGACATCTTAGCCCAAATCTCCTCCACCTCTGGATCTGTCTGTTGCTCCCGTTCAATCTGTAACGCCCCGCCCTTTCCGAGAATTTCAGAGTCTAATTTTTTTTTTTAAAGTTATAATAAAACATCGAAAGAGAGCGGGCGGCGTCACGACGCGAGTTAAGTTCAGACTACCCAAGTCTGAACCTTAACTGGCCACCCATGTGTACATGGACTAGACCATGATTACGAATCACACATGGAACTAACATCAACATACGGAATAACCTAGATTAATTGTGGAATAGAAAGACCAGATAACAAGTAACAGTCTTAAACATTATTTAACATAGATCAACCATCCAAATGTTATCAACCTAATCAAACCATAGCAAGTAGTGAATTATTACATGTCCCACAAAAGTATTCAAAAGACAGTAATATAAAGTAGTTCAGTCCTTCATTCAAGCACATAGGCTTGGCTCCCCTCCCGGTCAACGACCTTTCCTTTCCCTTTGCTTGTACCTGCAATCTCCTCTGAGGATAGAATTAGGGCGTTAGATCAACGCGCCCAGTAGGTTCCCGAATCAGGGCTACCACATGTCAGCATATAAAACATGCATATATATCATAATACATGATCATTAAAAACAGTTAAAACAATGCTATGAAATATGCACATGCAATGGGCATCCCCCATTATGTACTTTCATAGCCATCACTTGACGTGCCTTGCACCGATAAGGTAAATTACAACACACTTTCATCTCTTCTATGTACATGCAATGAGCAACCCCCATCATGTACATTTGTAGCCATCACTTGATGTGCCTTGCACCGACAAGGTAAATTACAACACATTTTCATCTCTTCTATAAAATATGTACATGCAATGAGCAACCCCCATCATGTACATTTGTAGCCATCACTGTAGAACTTCGTTCATTATCCCATGACTATGCATGAGATGCCAATGCCTGTATGCCATTTGTTAATGCATAATATATCCTTTGAAACATATATATTAAAACAAGAGTATCATAAGAAAAACTAGGTAAAAACCGTGGTTACAAGTAGGTAGAAACCTACTGAAGAATCACTTCAGCGTCCATTCTTTCTTAAGCTTTATCCGGTCACCGCTCGCAGTCGTGCACCGTCACAGATGTCCGTCACCTTATTCACATAAATCATAGACCAACTTTTAATCCCTTACTTTATTTGATTCCCATTTTTGAGTCTAAGTCCACAAATACCAATTCATGGTTGTGACGTTTATTTACAAGCATGCCATTGCTACCAATACCTTGATTAAACTTTACAACTTACCCACAACCTTAACATGGTTCAGCCATGTTTTGGCCGACCAAATCAGCAAACATAATTTCATTTTTAATCACACCCACATCCATAAAATGACCCATGAAAACGGTCCATGGGGTTCGGCCATACTCATGGCCGAAACCCTTATGGTTCTTTTGCTCAACAATGTCCTTTATTTACATACTAATTGGCTCTACCCCTTAGCCATGTTAAACCCATGGTTAGCCATCCCATGGCCAACCCAAAGTTAGTAACCTTATCACATAAAAACCTCCCAAAAACAGTCCACAAAGGTCTATGGTTTCCATGTTTTCCAACATGAAAACCAACCCTCTTTTACATGGGGTTCGGCCCTCCATGGTGGCCGAACCCAATGGTCATTCTTACTGTTTTTAAACCTCCAATAATCATGTATGAACAGTATATTAATATCAGGTTTTAACTTTCAAAAACCATACAAAAACAGTCCATAAAAAGTCTATGGTTTACATGTTTTTCCAACATGAAACCAACATTCTTTTACAAGGGGCTCGGCCCTCCATGGTGGCCGAACCCAATGGTTATGTTTACTGTTTTTAAACCTCAGATAATCATGTATAAACAGTATATTAATATCAAGTTTTAACTCTCAAAGAAACCATCCAAAACAGTCCATAAAAAATCTATGGTTTACATGAAAACCAACATTCTTTTGCATGGGGTTCGGCCCTCCATGGTGCCCGAACCCAATGGCTATGTTTACTGTTTTTAAACCTCAGATAATCATGTAATAACAGGATATTAAAATCAAATTTTAACTTTCAAAGAAACCATCCAAAAAGTAGCCCATTTTCATAGGGTTTTAATTTCCAAAAATTATCAAAAACAGTCCACAAAATCCATGGATTTCATGTTTCAAAACATGAAAACCAAGCCATCTCTTACATGGTTTAGACCCTTGTCAAATTCGGCCATAGCATGGCCAAATTATGACATTCAAATCCATGCTTTCAATCTTTCCAAAGTATGTATCTTAAACCTCCAAAATCAGTCCTATACTTGCATGGTTTAAATCTCACAAAACCATCAAGATTAACCATAATATTTCATGGGGTTCGGCCATCCAAAGTGGCCGAACCCTATGTCCATGTTTTCCATCTAATTGGGCATAAAAAAAATCATACTTTAACCCTTTGATAGATTTGACCATCACATGGCCGAATCATGTCTTATTTTACCCACTTTATTAAACATAAATAAATGGGAAAAACTTACCACTTTCCTTTGCCTCTTGCTCTTGATTTTTAATCCTTGTTTCCTTAACTCCTTGCTGGTTGTATGCTTGAATATTTGGTACCAAAAACCTCTGCTGTTCCAGCCGAGAACACCAATTGGAGAGAGGGAGAAAGAGATGGGATTGTAAGGCTTTCACAATGATTAAAAACGGCTAACCATGGGTGCTTATTGTTTTTGTAATTCAGCACCCAAAACTCCTCCACTCCCTCATCAATTCATGCACAAACCAATGGGTATTGGGTGCCATCCAAGGCACCCCTTGGCAGCTACCCATGCAGCCATACAACTTCCCAAGCAACTCACCTCAAACCCATGTATTTACATTTAATATTCACCATGGAACTCACCAAAACAAGTCCCCAACGTGTGGGACTTGTTTTGGTTGGTTTGAGACCAGCCAACCTCTTCCAATTCCCATTAGACTCACTGATTTACAGCCCCTTCAATTTCCCTTTTGACTCACTCAATTCAAGATCATTTAAATTTCCATCTCAACTCACCCAACTCACATACTTAATGCATTTCATTTAATGCACATGAGTTGACTCATAACTTGATTTAATTCCAGCTCACCTCAATCCCACTCAACTGATTTAACTCGTGTTTTAGCTCCCTTGAGGGTCCACACGGTCAACAATGGTCAACTCAACCCGTTGGGTCCACTTTTAGCTCCTTGACCCGTTTTTGACTCCATGACCCAAATATGGAATTTTGGTCATTTGTAAATGGTTTTCACATATGGATCAAGCCTACCCATTTCTTCTCTACTTGATTTCCAATCAAATTAGCCTAACCCCATTTAATTTAAGTTCACAAAACGGTCAAATCATCCATTTTGACCCGATGGGTCCCATTTGGGCCTTTTGACCCATTTAATCATTTTTTACCCAATCGATGTAAATTACCCAACCAATCAAACTTATCATTCATAATGTGCTCATATGATTTTATTTTGAGCAATGGGCCCCACTATTTCCTTACTTAACATCACAAAATAATTAATTTAACAACTCAGGGGCATTTTGGTAATTTTCCACTTCATTGAGAAACTGGGGTGTTACACAATCTCGGAGGCCATGTTGGATCATATGATCAGATTGTATATGGTCCCATGATTATTGAGGTAAAGTTTAAATTCTCTGATGGTATTCAGTACCTCCCATTCTGTCCTGATCATGCTGGCTACTGTCGCATGTGACAAGCGGCTGAGGGCATCCGCCACTTTGTTCGCCTTGCCCGGATGATACCGAAGTGCGAACTCATAATCCGCCAGATATTCCATCCATCTACGCTGTCTCATATTGAGTTCTTTCTGATCAAATAAGTACTTCAAACTTTTGTGATCCGAGAACACCTCAAACTTTTCATCATAGAGGTAGTGTATCCAGCTTTTGAGAGCGAAGACCACCGCTGCTAGTTCTAGATCATGTGTGGGATAATGGCGTTCATGAATTTTCAATTGTCTTGATCCGTACGCCACCGCACGATTACTTTGACTGAGTGTACACCCCAGTCCCTCACCGGAGGCATCGCAGTACACCTCATAATTTTTGCCTCTTTCCGGTAAGATTAGAAAGGAGCGGTCGTAAGCCTCTCCTTAAGCTCCTCAAATCTTTGATTGCACAGATTGGACCACTCAAACTTGACTCCTTTCTGAGTGAGTCGGGTAAGTGGAGCCGCAATCTTGGAGAAGTCCATGATGAATTTCCGATAGTAACCGGTCAATCCCAGAAAACTGCGGATCTCGGTCACATTTGTCGGCGCTTTCCATTCCTTGACTGCTGCTACCTTAGCCGGGTCCACGGCTATACCTTCCTCTGATATGATGTGCCCCAAGAAGTTGACTTCAGATAGCCAAAATTCACACTTGCTGGCTTTGGCATACAATTGGTTCTTCCGCAAGGTGTCTAGGACTATCCGTAGGTGCTCGGCATGTTCGTTCTGACTTTTGGAGTAGATCAGAATATCATCGATGAATACGATCACAAACTAATCTAAGTATGGACGGAATATCCTATTCATCAGGTCCATGAACACCGCCGGTGCATTAGTAAGTCCAAACGGCATGACTACATACTCATATAACCCATACCGTGTCCTGAAGGCAGTCTTCTCTATGTCCTCCTCTCTAACCCGAATTTGATAGTATCCGGACATCAGGTCAATCTTGGAGAAATGAGAGGAACCCCTAAGTTGATCAAACAGATCATCAATCTGGGGTAGGGATACTTGTTCCTGACAGTCAGCTGATTTAACTTCCTATAGTCCACACACATTCGTAGGGTACCGTCTTTCTTTTTCACAAATAACACTGGGGCTCCCCATGCGGATGTACTGTTCCGAATGAAGCCTAGTCTGAGCAGTTCATCAATTTGCTTCTTCAGCTCGGTCATCTCAGCTGGTGCCATCCTATAATGGGGTAATGATACTGGAGCGGCGCCGGGGTATAATTTTATTTCAAAGTCTATCCCCCTCTTGGGTGGCAAACCAGGGAGTTCTATTGGGAATACCTTGGCAAAATCTGCTACTACCGCCGGAAGTTCAACCATTGGTGCCTTATCTAGTCTGAGGCTGTTCAAGGCGAGATGGTTCAATTCCTCCTGCAGCCTTCTAGGGATACCCTGCCTGTCAGCGTGTACCACGTACCGCTTTCCCTCGGGTGACCAAAATATCACCCTACGAAGGTGGCAATCAATATGAGCCTGATATGTAGTCAACCAGTCCATGCCAAATATGACATCATATTCTGCCATATCGATTACTAAATAATTGAACTCGAATCTGAATCCCGCGAGTTCCGTGTTCAATGCCGTACATATTAGTCCTAATGATGTTCTCTGACGGGGGATACAATGGTGAGTGATGTGGACAGGTTTTGTACTAGTGTACCCGTGGCAGATATGAATGCAGCAGATATGCATGAATGTGATGCCCCAGAGTCAAATAAAGTAACAGCATAGGAACTACCAATTACAGCCATACCTTGCATCACTGAACGGTCCACTGCTACTGGAGATGGTATGGTGAAGAGTCGTCCAATTCCCGCAGGTTTTGGTGCCCGCTCCGCCTGATTGTATGTCCTGCCTCCCCGTGACTGAGTTGATCTAGCTGGAGGGCGGAAGGCACCCTTGGAGTTAGAGGGTCGGTTGATCTGTGGACAATCCCTCTTGAAGTGGCCCTGTTGGCCACACTGGTAACATGTGTTCCCACCCCGGGGAACCTGTGTGACTGATGTTGATGAGGAGGGCTGATTGGAGCGGAAGCCCCCGGTAGATCCCATGGAGGGTGAGGGTCTGCTAAGATTCGGACGGAACTTCTTATTGGGTTGGAATGTACCCCGCACACCCTGCCCTCGGCGGTTGTCGAACCGCACTATCTCATTTAGTTCCCGTTCTGTGATGGTGGCCCTGCTAACCACCTCTGCCAGTGTGGGCTCTTTGAAAATGGTCACTCTAGTCTTGATGCTTGGCCGAAGGCCCCGTTCAAACTTGCGGGCCCTTCGGTGTTCAGTATCCACCATATAGAACCCATAGATAGACAGCTTAAGAAATTCTCTGTGATACTCTGCCATTGTCATGTTGCCTTGTGCCAATGAGATGAAGGCTTCAGTCTGGTTCTCTCTTTCTTCCTCCGGAAAAAATTGTTCTAGGAAGGTGGCTGAGAACCACTCCCATGTCATGGGTATTCTTTCTCCTTCCGGTACTAGTGCTTGTTGCTTTTCTACCACTTCCCACCAACTACCGGCATCCTCGATCAGTTGGGATGTGGCCAGTAAGATTTTATCAGCAGTATTGGAAATCTGGAGCAAATTCAAGATTTGGTTGATCCTCTTTAACCAGTGTTCCGCTCCCACAGCCCCTTCCTTTCCCTTGAAGTAGGGTGGGCGCTGTTGTTGGAAGTCCTTGACCATCTTCCGTTTACCGGAGTCGCTAGCGGTCGCATTGCCGCTTGAGTGTTGTTGTAGAGCAGAAGCGATTGTCGCTTGAACTATGTCTTTCAACTTGGGAGGTATACCTTCTATATTTATACTATTTTGTCCCTCGGCTGTATGAGGTGGTGGTTGTACTTCCTCGTCCTGACGAGGGGGTGTTACCTCTTTCTCTACTCGGGGGTTGCGACGGGTTCTTCTCTTTGGCGGCATTTCCTAAGTCATTGCACAATATTCATTGCCTTATTTCCTTCATAAAATTGTCATGTTCATAGTTTGGAACAATTTTCTTAAGTATCAAATATTTCCTTCAATTTGGGGGAGAATTATCGATCAAGTATACTTCATTTTTTTGGGGAAAAATTCCTAAGTATCGAATATCGTTTCTTTCATTTGGGGGAAGGTTGCCAAATAAGCATACTTGGTTTGGGGAAAACTTCCCATCTAGCTATGTTTGTCTATTTTTGTGAAGTTGGGGGAAATTTTCCTACGTTTGATAAATCTATCAATGTTATATTTATTGTACTTCCCTTACTATCATTTTCTTACGTCAACTGTGGCGCTCAGATTGAATGTTTCAGTCTGAGTCAATCGAAGTAGATTAATCCGGCCCCCGTGCAGCGGACTCCGAAGAGTCGGTCAGTTGGGATTCTCAGCTGTCAGTGAGACATGCAACCGTCTTAATCTTACTTCGAAGCATTCATTCTTTCGATTTCGCTTTGATACCAACTGTAACGTCCCGCCCTTTTTCACCCATTTTCCGAAAATCAGAGTCTATTTTTTTTTTTATAGAAGAGTGAGAGAGGGCGCGGACGCCACGACGCGAGTTAAGTCCGAGCTTCTAAAGCCTGGCCCTTAATTGGCCAACCCCACGCGTGAGCGGAGCTAAGTCCACGAGAACGGTTCACGCGTAGGAAGTAAGCTCGTGAATTATAGTTATTGCGGAACATGATAATAGAGTCTATCCTACCGGTTTTTAGATAAAAGGGAAGATACAACATTGAATTACCAAAATGCCCCTATATTCATATTTATATCACAAAATATAATCGTCCATAAGTAACGTCCAAAACATCGCAAGAAATGTAAACTTATACAACCCGACAAGCTAAGTTACTTTAGAATTACATCTCCAAAATGTAAACGTAAATAAACTAAGACTGTACTGCCCAAGCCCCTAAGCTTGGCTCCTGTCATGTCCACCGCTTCCGCCATCCCCTGCGTCATCAGCTAGGGTAAAAGTAGGGCGTTAGTCAACACGCCCAGTAGGACTCCGACTAGGGCTAGCACATGGATTAGTGATAACACATATACCGATAAAATAACATATAACAAAATAAGCATGTGATGAATGTTATGCCATGGGTGCCTATGTCATGTGTCCCACCCATCATCTGTATGATCATACAATGTATTATCCCCATGTTTACTTCTCGGTCGCCCCGACGGAGCATGGACTCCTGTTATAGCCCTCAGGCTATCCCCATGTCTGATTCTCGGTCGTCCCGACGGAGCATGGACTCCGGTTATAGCCCTCAGGCTATCCCCATGTCTGATTCTCGGTCGCCCCGACGAAGCATGGACTCTGGTTATGGCCCCTCAGATATCCCCATGTTTGCTTCTCGGTCGCCCCGACGGAGCATGGACTCCGGTTTGTTTATTTTTTTCCGCCCATGCCATGCATGAGATGTAGTGCATTATGCTATGTAATATATATATAATCAATATACTCAACATATCATACATAGCCATATAATGCATAATATTAAAATATAATCCATATGATTCATAACTTAAAACTCATCATAAGATAAATCATAATCATAAATCTATCATAAGCCAAATCAAAATAATTTAATATACCATCACATATCCATCGCTTACAAAAAGGTAGGAATCCTACTGAATACCATGTCGCGTTCCGTTACGCTTCCTGTTCGATAATCCGGTCGCCGATCACGTACCGTTTGCGACGTCCGATACCTTATTACATTTACCGAATTAGTCCATACGTCATCCATGATTAAGTCCCTAACTTAACCCTTTATCCATTGGTTTTAGACTCATACATAAATCCGATTTTGGCCAATTAAAAAAAATTCCGACTTGCGAGCCTAAAACACAGCATCTATCCGTTTCATTTAATCATTCGTAATATCCGATTCCATGTCTAATCCCCATAGGGTTGGGCCATGTACCATGGCCGAACCCATAGTTCTTGAATGTGGCACTTATTTACCGTTTTGCCACTCCTCTCTCATGGTTCAATCATCCATTCGTTTATGTATCTTCTAAGTCCAAACTTCATCCCTAATTTAGATCCATTAGGGTTTCATTGACCATGACCTAACATCCATAAAAAAATAGCCACCTAATTTAATTAATTTTGTAATCATCTAACTCCATATATGATTCAATAATTGGCCCATAATCATGACCTCCAAATGGGTCATGGGTTCGGCCATACACCATGGCCGAACCCATGGTGCCTATTTCCATTCCCTTGGGTCCATTTTACCTTCACCAAATGAAATTAAATCATTCATTTAAAATCCCATTTTTCATCTCATTTAAAACATCACATACCTACTCATAAATCCATTTAAATTTATCATCTCTTTCCATCATTTTCCATTCCTTTTACCTTCATTAAAAATCACTAAATCATCACCATAGGGTTCGGCCATATACCATGGCCGAACCCATGGTTCATGGCTCACTTTCATGGATGTTATTTTAAAGACTAAGTTTTCTCCCAAATTAATCCAATTTGAAATTACTAATCTTCGTTCATTTTGGCCCTTTAAAACAAACTCCTAAGCATTGATACATACATTAACATTAGCCTAAAATTGATCCAAAATTGGGTCATGGGTTCGCCTTTATGGATGCCATTTTCAAAGACTCATGTTTTGTCCCAAAAAATAATCCATTTAAAATCACTAACCTTCATTCATTTTGGCCCTTTAAAAAAAAACTTATATCATACACTTTGTAATCCATTTAAAACTATCATCTTCTCCATCATTTTCTATCTCTTCACTCTCATTAAAATAATTAATCATCACCATAGGGTTCGACCATGTACCATGGCCGAACCCATGGTTCATGGTTTATCTCCTCTATGCTATTTTAGAAGCCATAATAATCATGTGCATTCCCCATGATTTTCTCATCTTAACAATCCTTTAAAATCACCCATTCTTAACCATTTGAAACCTAATTTTCATTAACCATTCTCCACCATTTTAAACCTTCACACCTTAATTAAAAATCATCCACATTTACCATGGGATTCGGCCATGCTACATGGCCGAACCCTATGGCCCATTAAACCATAAAAATCCAATTTTCCTATGCTTAATAAAGACTTAAAAATTCCATTAAAAATTCCATTCTTCCATTTCATCCATTTCTTAATCCATTCCTCCATTTTTATCCATTTCTTATCCTATCTTTTGATGGATCTTAGATCCATGGGCCACAACATTTTTGGCCATATTTGGTCTAAGAAATGGATTCCATATCCTATCTTTAAAAATATAAACTCTTGTTTAAGAAATTCTTACCGCAACGACGACTCCTCCGGTCCTTCTTTCTTCTTTGTTTTCCCTAGCCCTTTCTCCTTCTTTCTCTTCTTGATGATCGGCCAAGATGAGCTTGATCAATGGTGTGGCCCTCCAAGCTTAGGATCGGCCAATATTGAGTGAGTTTGTTTGAGAGGGATGGAGAGGGGAAGGTGATGGAAAACAAGATCTTATCCTTTGATCTTGAGGTGGTGATGGTTGATCAATGCTTGGTCTTCCCTTTTCTTCTCTTCTTTTCCTCTAAGTCTTCTTATTTTCTTCTTTTCTTCTCTTGATACATGGAGGGACTTTTTTTTTGGGTGTGAAGAGAGGGAGAGTGAAATGAGAGGGATGAGATGGAAAACCCATCTCATCTTTGGTCTGACTTGGACCATACCCCTCCATCATGTCTCCACCAACCAAAGTATGGGCTCCCTTGACCTTGGTGGTGGTGGTTGAGATACAACCACCAAGCATGGCTCCCATGTCTTCTTTGACTTGTTTATGTTGACCCTAATTAATCAACTTAATTAATTAAGTTAAGTCCTCACTTAGGTTAATTAATTTCTATCCAATTTAATTCCATCAAATTATCTATCTAATAAATCCACCCATGGTTGACCAAGTCAACTATGGTGGACGGTCCCCACCTATACCTACCCCACCCGCCACCTCACTTGATGAGGTGGAGGTGGGCCCCACTTGGCCATGTTATTTTAATTCCATTGATTTTAACTTAGATAATTTTACAATAATTTTAATCAATTTAATTTACCTTAATCCACCTTAGTCTTCTTAAATTTATCCATGGTTGACCAAGTCAACCATGATGGTTGGTCCCACTTTTTCCTTGGTCCACACGCCACCTCAATTGGTGAGGTGGAGGTGGGCCCCATTTGGTCATACCATTTCATTTCATTACTAACTTAGGGGTTTTAATTCCAAATCACCCTTTTTAAATTAATTGGCCCACCATTGGGCCCACGGCCCAACCGATTATTTTCTACACCTTTACCTTAGGGTTTGGACCAATTTTGATCCATTGGGTCCCACATGGTGATCGGGCCCACTTTGACTCAAATTGACTATCTTTGACCCAATTACTTCTCATTGACCCATTAAATGGATTTCATCCAATTTGTGGCCCAATTGGCCATTCTTGGACCCTTGTCCCAACTTTTGATCCATTTGGTATTCCATCATGTCAAAATTCAATTTAAAATCAATAAATGCCAAATATATATTGATTCGAAAATTCGGGCTATTATACGACCAAGTCGGCACATTTCCTTCCCGTCAAGACGACAGATTCATCTGAGACCTTGGGTCGACGGTACATCCGAGATATCATCAGACTACATGGTATTCCCTGGACTATTGTGTCTGACAGAGATGGCCGATTCATTAACAGAGTATGGCAGAGCATGCAGTCTACTATGGGAACCGACGTATTGACTAGCACAACATTCCACCCCCAGACGGATGGACAGTCGGAGAGGACGAGACAGATATTGGAGGACATGTTAAGAGCATGTATGCTAGACTTTAAGAGTGGATGGGAGGATCACTTACCACTGGTGGAGTTCTCGTAGAACAACAGTTACCAGGCAAGCCTCTAGATGGCTCCATTTGAGGCCTTGTATGGTAGGCCATGCAGATCACTAGTGTGCTGGATAGAGGCCGGTGAGCCTGCACTGATTGTACCCGAATTGGTTGCGGAGACCACGACACAGATTAAACTGATATGGCAACACCATTTATGCATGTTGAAAAAGCCATGGATTTTTTCAGTAAATCATTCTCCATTTAGATATTGGAAGGGTGAGACACAATAGTTTTACATTATAATTTTCTCAAAATTTAAATTTAAAATTGAAATTAACTTTATAGATCGAGCAATGGACGGAATTAAAATTTACGTTCTTCAAATTGCGGTTAAGGGTTCAAGTATTTCTAGACTTAGATTGCATCAATATTTTCATATGATTGTTAATAGACACTCATTGACCATGATTAAAATATTATTTTATATTTTATAAATTTTATAAAAATCGGAATTTGTAAATAGCTGATTTCGCAATCCAAAAATTTCTCGTGTGAGATTCACTGCCCGTTCGGGTTAACCTACAATGAGGTACCAAATTGCTGTCTATGGGCACCCCGGCAAAGGTGCTAAATTAGTGGATTATAAAGAGAGGGCGAGAATAGAGAAATGCAAGAAACAAACGCCATGGCTCAGCACCAGCAACTCCTCCTTCAACAGCAGCAGCTTCTTCTCTTACAACAATACCAACAGCAGCAGCAGCAGCAGCAGCAACTGCACCACCAACAATCCCAACAACAGCAGCAGCAGCACCTACATCAACAACAGCAGGCCATTTCCCGTTTCCCATCCAACATCGACGTCCATCTCCGCCCGCCGGGCCTCAGATCCCTTCATATCCAGCAACAGCAACAACAACAGCAACAACAACTACATCAGCAGCACCACCACCAACAGTTGCAGCAACAGCAGCAGCAGCAACAACAACAACTACAGCAACAACAACCACAACAACAACCACAACAACAACATCTTCAGCAGCATCAGCAGCTTCAACAGCAACAGAACAAGGCAAGTAGTGGTCGTCAAGGAGGCCTTAATCAGACGGAGCTGGAGATGGCTCATCAGGATGCCTGGCGTGTCTGCCATCCCGACATCAAACGCCCCTTCTCTTCTCTGGAAGACGCCTGTGAGAGGTGTCTGCTCTTTCTCTCTTCTACATTACCCTCCTCTTTCCTACGTATATCCATTACAAAATTTCTCTTACTATTTCTGTATTTCAGCAAAATGAATGTGATTGAATTAGGGTTTCAATCTTACTTAGCCCTATCTCTATTCCTTCATTAGTGCTTTAAGATATTTGGGGTTTCTCAGATTTTTGCTATCTTTCTCAATGAAATGCCTGTGATTGAATTAGGGTTCCCCGTTTGTACATCAGGGGGATTTTATTCTATTATTTTTAAAGAATTAGAGAATGTTGGCTATTTGAGGTTTCTAACATTTACTCTGTGTGTGTGTGTTTTGTGGGATGTTTGTGATTGGATTAGGGTTTCAATATTACATCACCGGAAGTGATTTTTTTTTTCCCAGAATTAGAGAACTTGGTTGTTAAGGGTTTCTCAGATTTAATATCCATCTCTTAATGAAATATATGTGATCGAATTAGAGTTTTTGCATTGGCCATTTTCATTTTTCAGATTTAGCAAATTAGGCGATTTGGGTTTCCTTGATTTCTCTCTCTCTCTCTCTCTCTCTCTCATATGAAAGTCCTCTTTTTAAGAATAGAGTTCTTGAATTATGGTTTGATGTCCATCTTGAACTCAGAGAATTGGATAAAACTACTTTATTCATTGCTTGCATTTCTCAGATTTGAACTCTCATTTTATTTTAGGGCACGCTTGCCTATTTTCATATTAGAAAAGAAAAGGTCAATTTCATAGGAAAAACGTTTCTTAGGAAATTGAGAGGAGAAACCTTTCCCTATGAAATTGAATTTTTTATGTTTGTTTGTACATGTGAAGTCAATAAGAAATTTTAAATAAATGAATTATATATTGTTATATTTATTATAAAATTAAAGTAAGTGGGCCCTGATAAGCACTCATAAAAGTGTAAGCCCATATTAGGATGGCAATGTGTTGAGTTGGGTTGGGTTCAAATTCGGGTCAGGTTGATTATAAGTAATAAAAGATTTTTTCTGACCCAACCAGTCTCGATCTAACTTGAATTTTTTTAGTTAGTGAACCGACCCTATCCAACCCGATCCAAATTTTATTTTATTAAACCCAACCCAACCCTATTTTGTTTTGAAAGGTAACCCAACCCTATTTATTATAAAAGCTAGTCTATTTCAGCACCTAGAATCTGACATTTCAGAAAATAAAACTAACCCATTTCAGCACCTAAAACCAGTCCATTTTAGGCCCCAAAACCAACACACTTTCAACCCCTAAACCAATCCACTTCAGCCACCAAATACATCCATTTCAGCCCCTGAAGTTAGCCCCAAAACTGGTCCGTCTCAGACTCAAAACCACTGTTCAGCATAAAAAATACAACAATTTTCATCCTGGCTCTATAGTGCTGATGCAAGACAAGATAAAGGGAACCCTACATGCCTAAATGTGATTATGATGTCAATATGAAGCAAAATATGAGGCTGAAATTAGATTTAAATTAATAATTGCATTTCAAAGTAATAAAATCTACCACAAATAATCAAGAAATTCAGGGAATTCAATGTAAGTAATTAAATCACAATCCAAATCAAGTTATAACTTACAATAGAAGGTCCTCAAGACAAAGAAGATCTCACAAACATATAGATTTCACATCAAATAAGGCTAAGTTTGGTTGTTTGGTCTCAAATTTATGATGAAATCTGGATATGATAGTGTTAGGAAGGGTTAATGGGGTTAAGAAAGGGCTGGATTTATGGGACAGCAGTAAGAAAAAGGGAAGGATAGATCGAAAAGGCTAAGATAAGGACTGTATGAAGGTTTAGGACAATTAGTAAGGACTGTGTGAGGCTTGGGAAGGATAGGCTGCAGTAGGAAAGGCTATAGGAGAGGGGGGAGAGGTCAAGGTAAGGTCTGGAAACACATGACAGGTGTATTAGAGGGTTAAAGGGGCTAAGGAAAGCGGGACAGCTATGGTGTAGGGACTGTATGTGCTGTTGGTGGCAGATTTGGGTTCAAAAAGGGGTGATTGTGACTGTAGAGGCTGTAGAAAGAGGGGACGAAGGTAGTATGATGGGCGTAGGGGCTGGATGAAAGTTTTGGAAGAGATCTGGGGTAGTGGCAAAAGGGGATGGGGATTTTGGGAGTCACGGCAGGTAAGGGGAAATATAAAGGAAAAAAAAAGAGAGGGAAGAAGAAAGAGAAGAGAAGGAAGAGAGAAGAGAAGAGAAGAAGGAGATACTCGTATTTGGAGCTTTGAGGAGGGCGGCTTCACGCCAAAACCAAGCTTCTCGCCGTAAAGGATTTCCGAAAATCTCAAATTTTATTTCTTTTCATCGTATCATGCCCCAAGGGCTACAAAGCTTTATAAAAGACTATCCCTTATTTAAATAAAATAAAGCAGAAATTACAAGATTACCCTTACTTAAAATAAAAAACACACAAAATAGTAACTTGAAATAAAAAGAAAGGAAAAAAAAGAAAAAACACACACAACAACTTAATGGATGTGCCGCATCAAGTGCCCATCAACAAGTCCTGGTATAAGCCAAAAACAACAAAAATACAAACCACTGTTCAGCAACAGCAATAGCAACCCACTATTTTCATTCCGGCCCTCTCAAATCTAAAAGCTATTCCAGTTTTGAGAGATTAAGGTACAAAACTTTCACTAGAACCAATGATGGCAAACATGACAAATAATTTGACAACCAAAATCCTAATGAGTACTCGTGAAAGACAAGAGTTGCCATCCCATCCATTTTTAAGTTTGATTTTGCTTTGAGCACAAAGGACTCCAAAAAAGTGATCTACAGTGAATACCAATTTATTCTTAATTGCTTTCTCAATCAAAAGAAAGAATATTCTTCCCTCACACATATCCACAAACACTTGACAGACATTTTGAGATGCTCATCCCAAATTTAAAAAGTTGTGGGAATTAATCTAAGAAACCACATATGATAGTTGCGATTGAGTAAAATCCAAACCAAAAATTTACCGAGTATGTTTTGGGCCCTTTGAAAGTCGTGGAGAAGGTGAAACCGAGAAAGGCTAAGTCTAGCCTAGGCACTATCCCAGAATTGAAGAAGGAGGTGGAGAATGAAAAGGTGAGTTGTATACCTTGGTGGCAAAAGAAGAAACCGTGGATTAAGACCTCCGATGCTTCTAACATTGCCAAATTAGATGTTTATGAGGGAGGGGCTTTATGAGTGATTGGTAATGCCATTTGAGCTCTCCAACGCATCTAGTACCTTTACGCAGGTGATGAACCAGGTGCTGAAACCATTTATTGGAAAGTTTGTTGTCGTTTATTTCGACAATATCTTAATTTACAACAGGGACGAGATGACACATCTAGACCACCTTCGACAGATATTCAGTGCACTCAGAAAAGAAAAACTATTTGCAAACCCTAAGAAATGTACTTTTTTGATTAACAAAATTATTTTCTTAGGTTATGTGTGTAGAAAGTAATGAAAGGAATAATTCTCTCTTGTATTAAGTCACTCAATGTAAGACTGTATATAGAGTATAAATGATAATTTCTCCAATATTTGGGGATCTTAATTTCCTAATTAACAGGTTACACACAATCAATCATAATCGACCATAAATGGAAATACAATAAATCCTAATACATCTCAACACCCCCCACAAACTCAAGTGGGTCCCACTTGAGTTTGCACATAAAGCAATTTGATGATCCAATGGTGATGTCATTTGATGGAGCGAAAGCAGATCAACAAGAATATCCAAAAATCGAGCCTAGTCGAAGCCTGGAACCAGCTGATGTACTGCAACAATATGTACCGGAACAAGTATTGGAGAAGGAACGATGAAAACTCAGTTTTTGAAACAACAAGGCTACAATACCATCGTACAGAGGTATAGTTCTCCAAAAACTGACATGGCGCCAGCAGAAAATGTTCTGGTGGCTAGATCTGATGTTGGAAAGTGCTGACTGCAAAGGGAAGAAACACTAGGAATGCTTAAGAAGACTGGGAGGTAATGAGAATCCACTGCAAAAGTCCGCCACAAAGAGAAACTGATCCGAAGAAGATGTCGAAGTCCGGTGAGGAACAATAATATGGGCAGGAACAATAAAACAGATAAAAACGTAAACCTCCATTCAACAAGACCAAAGAGTACATCCTAGAGGGTCCCAACTGGCATTCAAGCTCAAAATCGCGCCATTCAAATGTGATTTAGGGCCAAAAGCGATTGTAGAGTTGTGGGATTATTGTTCAAATTTGAGGAAAGACTACAGATCTAAGGGAACAAACAAAGATGGCTCTATGAACCACCTGCAAAATGCAGTGAAAAAAGTGTCTAAAAGAAGAGGTCAAACGGCTGGAGAATTAAATCTTGGAAGCAAATGCGGGATCGTTTGGCAAACAAAAGGAAGGGAGTGAGGATTTATATCAAGGCGAGAATCTGGGAGAAAAAAAATTGAGCAGTGGGTCCCACAAAACACATACCAGAGCAGTGGCCTTGTAGATGCATACTAGAAGGTTGGGTGAAAGTGGTGTTCCAAAACCCATGGCCTGAAGTGCAGATTCCTTATAGATCCAATGAAAAACACGCTAGAGCAATGCACTATCCGGGGGGGGGGGGGGGGGGGAACGACCTTACCCAATTTTAATGGCCCTTTTAAATTTCTTGATTAACCAAAATAAATATGCAGCAGAATAGTAAAATTAATCAAGAGATGTGTTGTGTAATTAGAGAAAGAGTGTACAAGATATGAGCAATCACACCAACAAGCAATCAACCATATGGACAAGATATATAGTGGTTCGACTTCCCTAGTTTAATCCCTATCCCTCTATTTTTATGGTGGTTCAAGAACAAATCTCTAATCCACCTTACAATGATAACAATGTAAAAAGAACACAAAGAATGCTACTCCTCAACCCAACAGACACGTGAGAAACAATAATATTTTTTTTTTAACTTTGAAGCATGCACAACTCATAGTCCAAACACGTGACACCTACACGTGTTGCGAGATCCCTACGGATCGTAGGACTTATTAGACGTTTGATTTGATCAAACTGAATTATCTGCTGCCTACGTACTCCAATTGAGATCAGATCTTGCGTAGTTCTCAATTCATTTATGTCATGGCACTAAGTCCGTGCTATTCATGATGTCACATCAAGACATTCTAATTACCCATTCAGGGGCCTCATTAGTAGAATAGATTTCATCTATCACGGGTCTAGCCAATCACAGGTCTATACCAACCATGGGAATACCGTCAACCATATGGTCAATATCACACATGGGATAAACCTCAACCATGGGACATATATTCGAACATAAGTACATCACTCCTTGGGCACAATACTCTAAATGAGTCCAATCATCTATGGAATCAATACCCTTTGTGGGAATATCCATCCGCGGTATACAATACTCATCTATGGTCACAAAGACCTCCATGGGAATAATCATCCATGGGAAATAATATCTATCCATAGAACCGTCACGTCCACCATGAGACCAATGCGTCTATCATGAGACCACTATATCTATCGTGGGGTCAATATGCCCACCTTGTAATCAATATCTAGGCATGAATCCAATCTGTCTACTATGGGAATAACATCCATGGGATTCATCATCCATCTCTAGTAACTCTCCATCAGTGAGTATCATCTATCCATGGGTAATAACCATCTATGAATATAGGAATGAACAAAAGGGTTGTTGGGCAACGAAAGCCTGGCGGAAAGGTGGGAGAGGGATATGGAGGTTACGGCAGCAACAAAGGGAAGATTTGGAGGTGGCGGCACATAGGAGAAGGGCTACAAGGGTTGCGGCAGCCAGGGGAAAGGATTTCAGAGGTACATCAGCAGTAGAGGGGCTTTTGGGAAAGGGGCGAAGGCTTTGGGAAGGACTAGAAGGGTTTAAGAAGGTTAAAGAAAACAAAAGAGATGGGGAAGAGAGGAGAAGAAGAATAGAGTACTTGGAAGAAGATGGCCTCGCGCTGTGGCCTCACTGCCCTTGGAATCTCTCCAAATTCGCAATCACAAGTTTGCGGTAACTCAAAATTGTATTTCGTCAAAATCGTGTGTTTACAAGAGAGAGGGGAGGGACTTATATAGACACCTCTAAAAAAAGAAACTAAAAGGAAATTACATAAATACCCTTACCTAAAATAAACTAAACAACTCGCTAAATAAATAAAAATTAAAAACACACGGAAGCAAAAAAGGAAAGGGGATGCGCCGCATCAACTTCCTTGTTTCTTGAATTCTCCAATCCAAAGGGTGGCTGAAAAGCCTTGGTCTCAAGGCCCCGGTTGTGTTGCACATGACCAACTCCTACAAGAGTTCTTTGCTCCAAAAAAAACATTATTAAATTAATCCGAGATGCTCACAAACAAGTCTTTAAATAGACTAATGCAACAAACCCTAACCCATGCTTGACCAAGGTTGGTTTGAACCAAACCAAGGTTACATTAAGTTGACCAAATACATATAAAAAAGGGAAGGAAAATAAGACCCCAGCATGCACTTGATCACATCCTTATTTAGTTGTAATTTTTGTGCTTTACAATAACCAATAAAATGAAAAAAACTAGCTACATAAGGTATGTGGACAGTCTACAAAAGGGACACCTCAAAATAATAATAAAATAACATGGAGACTCTCCCAAAGGCTCACTCGTTTGTGAGGTGTGCAAAGTTGACTTCCTTGAAATATCACACATTTAGAGTGGGAGAGAGTTTAGCTAATGGACGGTCTTTGAAGAGGGTGGATTCGGGTTCAGAGTAGTTCTGCACCTCTTTGGACGAAAATTTCCCCAATTTGAGCTATGTAACTTGTATTTGGGCGTTCATTTGCTCATTGTAAAGATTTTTTGACTAAGTTATCCATGTTTAAAATTTCCTCAAATTCCGAATTCATTTGATACCTGAAAACTGCCCTGTGAGTCTTAGCTATTTTTATCCATCCGATTTAACCTAGCTTTGCTAGATTTGTGCCATTTGTCAACTCTTCATGATTCCAATAAGCTTTCTCATTCCCTAGGCCTTGTTGTGACAAGGATTCAAATGACCTCAACTGGGCCTTGGGTCTATATGTGGGTCCGTGCAGGGCATCTTCCAATTCAGGGCCTGGACCAGCTGGTTTGGTCTCGCATTTTCCACAGTTGAACACCGAACCATTTTTGCACCACACATCATCTTGCATCTCTCCTCAATGACATCAATCAAATAGATATCCATGAGCAATCCTGTAGTCTTTCTGAGGAAGATCCACTTTTGCACCAAGATCTCCAAGACCAGTATCGCACCAAGTGTATTCAAGATGAAGTGAAATGGAGGCATTGATCCATTTCAATTCCAAGAACTAGAAATTAAATAAGAAAATAAGAATTCTAGAATTGAATTCCTTAATTCAGTTCCAAGAACTAGAAATTAAATTCATCCAATGCTTGGACAAAAATTAATTCTAGAACTAGAAATTAGAACTAATATCCAAACTAGAAGAACACTAGAAAACCAAACAAGAACTCAAACTTGCACAAAGCAAAACTTGAATTGATTTTGGTATGTTTGTACAATGGCCCAAGGCCTCTATTTATAGACAATTGAAATAAAATATTACAAAGGATGCTATCCATCTCAGCCATCCATTCCATCCACTTAAATAAGTTTTAATCATAGCCATACATTGATACTTGCTAAACTCCACCTACCTTATAAACTCCATGCTTTCCTTTTGCCGAACCTTCCTTGGGACCACTCGATGCATGTGAGAGAGCAAATTCATGTACAATCCTAAATGCATGGATTTGGGTTGCTAAAAAGGGTCAATTGGGCATGACTTTGGAGCATGGGACTTGCATGTCATAACCTTAGGCTGATTTTGGAGCTATTTAGGTGGCTTTTGATGTTTTAAATGTGGTCTTGGCAACCATTGATTTTCTCATATTCAATTAAAGCTGATTGAGAAATCTCATGGTTTAATTCAACTTGGTGGTTCTCTAATTGATCAAAATCCGCCTTATTTTGATGCATAACTTGTATGATGTTTTCAATTTCTCCCAGATCAAAGATCTTGTAGGGTCTCGGCAGGGTATTGGTGGCCGGTGGCAGGGTTGGGTCCTGGTTTGGATATAAAAAAGGACAAAAATAAGGTGTAGAAAAAGGGAAAAAGTGGGGAAAAGAGAGGCGAAAAGGGAAGGAAAGAAAAAGAGATAGGGAAGAAAGGAGGAGGAGAAGAAGAAGAACAAGGATTTGTACCTTGAGTCCCACAAAGTTCCTTGATCTCATACTAATGAGGCAGAAGGAGTTGCATCAGATATGCAAATGTGAGAAATTTGAATTTCTTCTATAACAATCCTGAAACATATATAAATTAAAATTATATGACACTAATGGAATATAATGGAAACAAATGCACAAATGGCGCTAGATCAATGGCCAGATACTCCAATCCACGAATAAACAACTTAGATGATGTAAATGCATGGATCAAGCCAATTCTACAAATCCTCTGCTTGATCAACATACAATATGGACACTCTATGGTTGGATATGTCTCTATCCATGGTTGGATGTATTAGAAATACGTACAAAATCATCATCGATGTTGAGGAAGAATCTAGATTTTGATGCATCTTTCTTTGTTGATGTCCCATGATGTTCTCATCAGTTATCTTTGAAATTTGGGCAATATAACCATACGTTTTTGAACCAATGCTGATCTAGAGTAAGATTTGATATCTCCATTAAGTAATTTAAATTTGCTGAAGAGTGAAAAACCAGCCTAGCCCTAACAAAAGAACTCCACCACTCTTACATTGTCTTCGAAACCCGTGCACTATACCATACATTTTTGAACCAAACCTTAGACCCCAATTCTCCTGATAGTGTTTAAGAGAATTGGGGTCTTAGACAATAATCATTTCCCCAATGGTAAAGTGCATATGGCAAGCTTTTGATTCCTACATAAAGTAGTTTTTGGAGAGGAAATACATTTAGGGAATGCAAAACACATGCATAGGTTGAAGAATGGTCATTGGGTGAAAAGTTGGGGTGGAGAGAGGGAATGGACGTTTTGGTTATGGAGATCACTAGACATGACTTGGACCTTTTTGAACTAAGCCATCTAAGTACATTGATCTCAGAATGCTTGCATGCATAGTGTCCTTCTAAGGGAAGAAAACCTTTGCATGGGAAACATAGGAAATATCAGATGGAATGGAAGGAAACAGGCGATATTGAAGGTTTTCTGATGAATCTGAGATTGATTCATTGTAGCCTTGGAACAGGTTCTGGAGATTTTTGCATGACAGCAGGTTAGTAAATTGTCATTTCTTTAATTAGAACAATAGATCTTGGCTTCACAACTGTCCAAAAATGTGGATCAACTGCTTCCAATCCTGAGAGCCCCCCCAACCTCTCCCCCCCAGCCCCCCCACACAGACCCCCTCAAAGGGTTCTCTTTTCCGCGTATTTTATATCTTGGATCTTGCAATAGATCTCATTTTTCAATCTTATCTTTTTTTTTTTTTCTGCTCTGGTCAGGAGATCTATCATATTCTTGGCATTGCTATTTTCTGTTTTTTTGATGACTGGGCCAGGCTCAGGTTTAGATGTGCTCAAGCCCGACCCAAAATTCAGGCCTGGTAAATTGACAGTACACATACATAAGTTGTCCATTGCTTTGAGTTGAGGAAAGGTTATTTATAACTTTTTTTTAAAGATAACCTACTCAAAACCCACTTTACTAGTACAGTATAGCCTTGTGAAGTCATGTAGGGATGCCCGTGTAAATCCACTTTATAGTAAAAAATATGTTCTTTAAAATAATTAAAGAAAACTCAACTTTACCTTTTAAGTTGCAAATCCACCTTATGGAAAAACCCAAACTTTCCAAGCCTCAACAATCTTGTCTTCCTTCAATCCATTGTCTTAGCTTCTTTAGTTTCCTTCGCCCCTCAAGGTTTCTGTCTCAACAACTGATTTTAACCATAGTAGTGAAACAAAGCTCCCATTCTCTGTGTCGTTACCTAACCCATGGATTAGCCCCATCTATTTTTGCAGACAAAGACAATGATTCGAAAAGAGACTTTGTTTTAGTATTGTTTTGAAGTTTTCCTATTGTTTTTAACTTCAGTTTTATTTCTTCTCTTTATTTCTTTCACGCATCTTTCATAAAATAGTTTTTCTTTTGTCGGGGTGGGGGTGAAGAGATGTTGGAAAACGTTGGGCTTGTCATCGGGCTTTGGGTTTGGCTTCAGCCTCGATAAATGAAACCTGAGTCGGGCTTGGGATTTTCTATTGGGCTTAGGCTTGGAGTAGTATAAGCCTGGCCCATTGACATCCCTATTTCCAGTATTTTTGGTTGCTCTGCCATTTAATATAAATTTCTTTTATTAGTTTTCTGTTTATTTGATGTTTTTCATTCTATTGTATGGAAACTTGCTATAGAACCTACAAAATGATATACCTCCCTTTTTAATTGATTATTCTCATTCTGTGTGCGTGTGTTTTGTGGTAAGATAGGTAAACTTCTTTTTTAAATATACTTCATTTGTTGCTATGGTATAAAAAGCGATTGTATTGATGTCTTGAAATGTTCCATTGTGACATTGGTTTCTGGACTTTCAATGAATCTAACTATGCTGGTTTTGAGGAGTATTTGATAACGGCGATGGGCTCCACAGATTTGTAAGAACAATGCTATCACTGCAACATTGAGGTCTACTTCATGATTTTAATGATGGTTAATATATATGAAAATGATCAGGTACAGACTTCATAAAGTGTTTTCACGGTTGGAGCACTATATAGAGTGTGTTAGAATATATTTAGGATTTTAGGATATTAATAGAATTATTATGTGATTAGGATTCTAAGTTTGGTTTAATCTCTAATTAAGAGATGTATTTGGTTTAGGATTAGGATAAGAGTTTGAGTTTGAGTTTGAGTTTGATTGAGATAGTCCTAGGGTCGGCTAGAGGCTATAAATACATGTAATAGCATAGATTTTAAATACAATACAATGTTTATTAGTTTCTACATGGTATCAGCCAAAATTCAATCCTAGTGATCCTTCAATTAACAAGTCTCTGCCGGAGGAAATACATTGTCAGAGGGAGGGAGGGACATCTCGATCAACACTGTTTGAAAAGAAGTCTCCCACTTTCATTAGCCTCTGCTGCCGTACCATCTAGATCTGGTTGGAGATGTTTATAGATCTCTAGATTTCCCGTCAGATTTGCATTATCCCGCCTGGATATGCACCCTTCCTCTTAGTCTCTTCAAACTTCCGTCCAGAATACTGCTTGCAGAATATTGTTTCTGCTTGCCTCTGCAGTTTGGCTCTCAGACCCTTCAGATCTGCAGCAGGTGGGCCATCTCTATGTTTTTTTGGCTATGCGTCACAGTTCTCCATCATTGGGATCTCTACAATAGTGTTGCAGTCCTATAGTTCGAGCACCTCTCGTCTGCCCACCAGTTCTCAGATCTGCTGTTGGTACTTCTCCGCGCCGGACGGAATCCCTCCTGTTTGCTACCCACCAGATCTGGCTCAGATCTACACCGACCCTCTGCAGTGCTTCCCTACCGATCTTCTGTTGCAGATTTCGCCAGATTTGAGCTTTCTCAGGGCAAATATCTTTGGTTTTCCTCTCCTACCAATCGATCCGACGCTGCAGCGACCGTCCTCTGCAACCTGATCGAATTGGATTTGGGCGCTTCCACCATCTCTTTCGCTTGCTTGTGCATCGTTTCTGCAGGTGTTCCTGCCCACGCTAGCAGGCTATATTTCATCTCTGCCATCGGTGGTTTCGTCGCAGCCTTCCTGCAGCCCACCATCCAGTTCTGTCAAGTGCTCGCGGTCTACAATCAATTGTTGCCCGCTTTCTGAACAGCCAATCGCTGTTTGTGTTATTCTACAGGATCAGACGCCCTTCTCCGTTTGCTTCTGCTGCCTGTCTTCTCAGATCTGGTTCAACGGTGACTTCTCCCTGCATCGTTCCTTCGCCATCTTCTTCAACGCTGCGAACTGCTGTCTGATTGCGTCTTCTTTCTCACCTGCATCAGATCTGCAGATTTTAACCAAGCAACATCTTCTCTTGATTGACGTTGGACCACAACATCCTCTGCAGCCAGCATCGCCGGCAGCCCTCCTAACGTTTCGTCACTGTTTCACTGTCGTTCCCTGCTGAAGTATTCTCACCCAATTGCAGATCTCTCCTGCTGCAAACAGCCTCTGCTGCTGCTGCTGCTGCTGCATGCTCTACTTGCTGAAAAAAAGAAGAAGATCCAGCATGCTGCTAGATGGGTTTCTCTGATTGCTGCCTCTCCGATTCTTGAGGTCTGCCCCTTCCAGAGGAAAAGAGATGATGCTGCTGCCCAGTTCCACCGATCGCCTGAGAAAAAGAAGAAGAAACCTGAGAATCTTCACGATTGAAGTCCGCCTCTGCACGGCACCTGCAACTGTTCCTGTTGCTGTATTAACCGTCCGCCATCGCCGTCCGCCGCTCTTGCATTCATCTCTCTCCCTTGCAGCATTCAATTAATGCCTATGGAATTTCTAGATTAAGTTTCTCTTCTAATCGGATATGATATTGATTTTCGCGGAACCATGTAATTAAAAGAGAATAATGGAATTCAAATTATGCATTTGCTTAATCTAAGAAAAACCAATATTGTCAAGCTCGAATCGTATTGTACATCGGTCTAGAGATGTGAATCGTGAATAGTAAATTGTAGAATCGTAAGATTCATTATACTTTTTCTATAATAAATGTTGTACCTCATTCCCACCACCACTTTGTTGACCTCGAACCATTTTAACAATTTTTACAAATTTCTAAAACTACATCCATTTATCATACATAAAAAATAATCATAAAAAAAGAGATACAAAAAGATATTAATATGAGATACAATCATGCAAAAATTTAAAAAGAAAAAATCAGATAATTTTTTAATAATAAAAAGATAGTAATAAATAAAAAATTGAAATAAATGTTCCAACAAAAAATAGAAAATAAATAGGGAAAAAATCCATTATCGTCCTCAGACGAGGACTGTTAATGGAACAGTAAAAAAAAAAAAAATGTAATTGTTGGATAACTGGAAGGTTCCATCACATATATAGACTATGGTTTTGCATAGTTTGAGATAAACGAAATGAAAGAAAAAAGGAAATGTGATACACAATGGCGGCAGAAGAAGAGATGAAGAAGAGTAAAGTCCAGCGAAAACAGAAAAAGGGAAAACGAAAGAAGCAGCTGATGCACACGGAAATCCTAGGTTCTTCCTCCTCTTTCTTCTTCTTCTTTATTCTTTTCTCGACACGAACTGATTTTGCGATTTTATGGGTCGAATCGCATGATTTGCGGTTCAACCCTAAAATCGTACAATTTTAGCCCCAAACAGATTTTCCTTGCAATTTGAATTGCTGGACCCGACGAAGTCGACTCATATGATTTTGACAACATTGAGAAAAACCATGCTTAATTGAATAAAAACGAGAATTCTCTCTCTAATATAAACTCAAATCTTATTCCAATGATGATTTTCGAATTCTACATGCATGTATTTATAGAGAAAGAGAGACCAAACTGCCGTTGCCTTGGTCGACGTAGCCAATGAAGAGTAGTTTCTCTCTATGAAACTTCCTAGAACATCTACTTGCCTAAGATAGAATGTAGTCTAAATTTGACCATTCTATCTCGGCCCTACATCATGCCATGTGGCTTTTTGAAAGGACAAGATTAAAACTAAAAATAAAACAAAGAAAGTGGGTAAGTGAGAATCTCTCTCCCATAGGCGCCACCTACCCTTCTCCACCTCATTTTCCCATGTGAATTTTGACCGCCTCCTTTCCTTTCTCTTTCTTTTGCCACTTGCACTTGGGAGAATGCTCTCTGGTGACACTTGGCATATGGAGAGGGATTAGGGCTTGGACGAAATTGGGCTTGGATTTGGCCTCATTAAGCTTGGGCTTTGGTTTTACCGGCTTAATTGGGTCATAGGAATTAATTGGGCCATGACTTGCAAAATTAATGGGCTTATTAGACGGTGTCCATTTATGAATGGCTTGTTCAAAATGGGACATGTAAGACAATGCAATTTCATCTGCATGATTCAATTCCATCGAAGAAGTGTTTAAATGTGAACCTATAGGCTGGATAGGCTGGATGCCCTCATCACTTGAGAGCTTAGTTGCAAGGCCCAACACCTCTTCTAATTTTTTATTGTTTTGAATTTATTTATTAGTTAATTAATTTCAGTTTAAGCAAGGAATTGCAACCATTAATTGACTGAGTTGTTATTGTTCAACACAGTTTGTAGGCCTGCACAAGGTTGGGTTTTGAACCTTAACTCAGTGCTCTTTGAGGCCTGCTTGCAAGTCTCAAGCCCAGCTGTATTCTGGGCCTGTTCAAGCAGCAAACAAGGCCTGAAATCCGGTCTGTATTCAGCCCAGAGGCCAGTGAAATCTGGGCCTACATTAATGCCCAAAACTGTTGCAGAAACGGGCCTGTAGAGCAGACCTTGGCTCGGCTGAACTGGGTTTGCAACCCAGTCCAGTTACTGCTGTTAACGGGCCTGTTAAACAGGTACCCAGTCCGTGTGAATGGACCAGAAAACCAAGTCCAAACAGGTCATGTAATGGACCTGCATTGCAGTCCTAAGCTCAGTGGAACGGGCCTGAAAAATCCATTCAGTGGGCCAAGCAATTTTGCCGAGGGGACCCAATTAGTGGCCCGAGTTGTGTATTAAAAACTTAGTAAATCAAGGAAATGTTTTGGACTTCACTCAGCAGTGAGCCAGTTCATATTTTTCAGCCATTCAACATTGAGTTTAATTGAATTGATGCAACTCGTTCGCTTTAGTTGAGGTTGGTTTACTTTTGATCCAAGTGTTGCCAAGGCCACCTGTTTTGTTCTTTTTCCACGTCACATCTAGAGCCCACCTATGATCATGGGACGGGATAGGTTTGAAATATCTTTGTGTATATATTGGCTATAAAAATTCATGTTTATTTTAACAATTCTTGCCATGGTTTTGAGGGACTAGAAAATCAACGATAATGGTGGTGTAATTTTATCATGTTCAATCTCATGGCTAGAGGCATTCAATCAAGCTAATTTTTCATAAGCACTAAATACATACAAATTTTAAATCTAGTCAACTCTGTGATAATTGGTGACCTCCACATTGGAGCTCCCACAGTGGGAACACTTTATGAGGTGTATGGCTGAATATATATATATATATATATATATATATATATATATATATATATATATATATATATTATCATATGATGTAATGAAATTAGATCATTTGAATAGGATACTTGGTAACCTTTCTAACAAGCCTAAGGTTATGCAGTTTCGACATGTATTGAAGAAGTTATGACCAATTTTTGATCGTATCATGGGATCACGAATTTGTTATTATTGTTCTCTAGTTCTGGTTTGTGTATTAGTTAGAAGGATTATGGATCTTTTGTAATTAACAGCTATAGTTGTCCTTAGCAACTCTTTTCTTATTTGTACAAAATTATCTTTAAGAAAAAGAACAAAAAAGGACACTTTGTGGTGGTTGCGCTATGGTTCTTCTTAGGCTTGGAAGCTAGGAGTTTTAAGTCTATATGATGGGGCATCCATATTTTACCCTTCCTTTTGTTTGGATTCTTTTGTATGATTTCCAATTAATGAAGCTCCCATTGCACTCAATTTGAGTCGGGACCCATTAATATCCTGTGTGTCCTGCTGATGAATGCAGAGCGTTGCTGTTTACTGCCCAATACAGTCATTAATTCGTAATATCTCTAGCATTGTCAATGACGGTGGTCATTGGCTTTTGAAACATGACCTGTTGAACAAAATTATGAGCATTTTGGATTTTGTTGGCATCAGCCTAGTGGTATAGAATACAAGTTCTCTACGGCACTGCTAGATGGATTTCTTGTATTTGATGTCTAAGATTGGTATTCTTCTTGAAAGTGCTGCTGTTATCATCTGATTTCTCTCTGATGAAAGTGCAGGTTATTGCCTTACCACGTGGTGGCTGATTATGAAGCAGAAGAAGATGACAGGATCCTTGATTCTGATACAACAGGACACATGCCTTCGCGTTCTCAGCAATGGGATCATATGATTGCTGCCAAGAGTGCTGAGTTTACCACCCAATTTGAGAAACAGGTTCTGGCTTTCAACATAATATCCCGTAAAAGAGCACAAGGGGAGTTCCGGTCAGAGGAGAAGTGGATGGTTGAGCAGGCTTTGTTGCAGGAGGAGAAGCATGCACTGCTACTACTGAAAGCTGAGATGGAATCAAGAGAGAAGGCAGGCAGGGAGGCTGAGGCCAAGATGTGTATGGCGATGGTTCAGGTGGAGCAGGCCCAAGCCCATGCTGAGATGATTGCACGTGGGCCGATGAGGGGGGCTGCTGGTGGGTCTCAGGTGGATGAGAGTTCAGGGCAAGAGCAGGGGACAGGGACAGGGATGGATGAGATGATTCATGGGTGGGGTAACTCTCAGCAGAGAGATGAAGAAGAGCCATCTGAGGACTTCTTGAATGATGAAAATGAGCTTGAGAATGGTGAGACAGGAACACAGGATGAATGGAGAGAATCTGGAGAGCTGGATCTTAACACTAGATGAGGATGGTTGGCTGATGGGATGAGGTGGGAAATTTGGGCATGCATTTTAAGTTTTTCTTTTTTTCTTTTAATATATTATCCATGGATGGTTTTGCTACAATTGCATGAAATGGATTTCCATTATCTATATGTTGATAAAGTGTTTTCGTTTTGTGCAATGCCTGGCCTACTTAATTAGCTGTCTTACCATCCCAGTTTTTCTTCGGTTGGTCGCATGTTTTATCTATTGCCATCACCGTTTTCCATGTTTCAATCTATCCTTGAAATTTTGGTCGTTAAATTTTTGAAAATTTTATTGAGAAAAAGAGTGATGAAAGGCTGTATTCTTTCATTCATATCGTCTCAAAAATGTTGGTCCAATGATCCCTTTTATTTTTATTTTTTTGGTTCCATTTAAAAAAAAAGACCCAGCTAACTGGGTCGTATTCGTACCTGTTGGGCATCAATGAATGTATGTCATGCCCATGTGAAATTTCATTCTCCTGCTCCAGAACCTGGTGAACCCCCGTTTTAAAGTTTTGTCTAGGCAAAGTTATTGCGCCCACCATTGCAGTGGAAGTGAGTGATATCTGAGTCTTGTTCAGAAGAATACTTTCAAATCTTTAGGCCAAGTTATAATGCCCACCATTGCAGTGGAAGAGTGATATCCGAGACTTGTTCAAAAGAATCCTTTCAAATCATTAGAGCCTGTTCTACAACCTTTTTTCCAATTTTAAGGTATTCTTTATATAAAGTTTATTCCACTTTTTCAGACGATCAACTTTATAACATTTTCTAAATTTGGCTTATGTATATTTTCTATTTACCCTAGGGTTATATAATAGTCATATAGGTGTCAATATACATTGGAAATTGTTTTAATAAAATTCTTATACTTGCAATTGTTTGGTACCAAGCTCGATCATTTGGTGGAACTAATTTACAGCCATATTTGTCAAAATGGATAAATTTCCATCGTGCATTTGTGGCAGCAGAATGAGACAGAGAAAGGGCAAATGATCTTGGCAATTTTTATGGTCCTTGCTCAAGTGGAAAGGAGGCTGATTTTGGCGCACTCCCGGTCATAGCCCAACTCTATGTTCTTGTAAATGACATCCAAACTTAGAATTTTAAACTTGGATAGAGGTAAGTAATGAGTTTGAATTTGTAATCATCCTTGCTTCTATTAGTCCAATGTGGTTGTTATGCCTTCTTAGTAGTATGCCTTTTTGGCCCTGTTGGTTTAGAACAAAGGTCACGATTATAGTTGGATGCTAAAATTGAGATAATTCTGATATTTTAATAATTTGGTCTAAGATTCATAAATGAAGCTGGACACATGTCTTGTGAAAAGGCCAGTTATATCCTCGACTAATTGCATGATTTGTCTTCTGTTAGGCCATTCTAGGAAGAGTGGAAAGTCTCAACAGTTGAGACAACTGCTTCGGAGTAGTAGGGCCACCAACCGATTTGGCAGGAACTTTCGAGTTCTGTTTTATAGAAAGCGATGAGCAGGAGTCGCACAACTGTTCTAAGAGCAATTATATCTTAAGCGACTGAGAGATCTGGGATGGCAAACACATCTCCATCCATAAGACTAAATATGACCCGTATTAAAATTTGGGTCTCCATAGAGGATCTTAAATCAGAGAAACTCTGTTTAAACAAAGAAAGTCTATTTTAGGAGAGTTCTAAATGTGTTAGTTTCCTATTTTGACGTGAAGCAGGAAAATAAAGTTCTAATTGCCTTAAGAGTCATCCCTTTACTTATAAAAGAGTCTCTCTCCATAATTATCTATCAACTTAAGACCTAAAATACTATTCACGAATTTGGGAGAGGGCATCAAGGAGACAAGAGGTAGAAACTCAAAGGTGTGTGTTTTCTCTTGTTTTTGGACTTCAGGAAGCATCGGCATATTAAAGGGAAGATCAAAGCTCAATTTCTTCATCAATGGAACTGGGTATGTCTTACTATTATGATGTTTATGATTTCCACATTAAGATTGATCCATGTTTCAAGCATTAATCCATCTAGATCTTTTGGTTACGTTGTTCGGGTTTATTTAACATTAAGATTAATGATGATTGATTCTATGATTGCTTTTGAATCAACAAATTCTAATATTATGATAAAGTATAACATGTGGCTTAAGAGCCTGGTTCATAGGATTGATTATTGCTTGAAATAAGAAAATATTAAAGAAAAAAAAATTTCGGATCTCAAGGAAGAAGACGACCTGTTTCGTTGCCGACTTGATCGACACAACTGATCGATCGATGTTATAAGTTGGCGATCGATCGGTTCTGCCGATTGATCGACAAGAGTCATGTAACGCCCCGCCCTTTTTCACTCGCCGAAAATCAGAGTCTATTTTTTTCTTTGAATAAAAGAGTGAGAGAGAGAGCGGGACGCCACGACGGGAGTTAAGTCCGAGCTTCCAAAGCCCGACCCTTAACTGGCCAACCATACGTGTGCGTGGTCCACTAAAACGGTTCATACGTACTCAAGTTAACATGTGGAATAATCATAGATGCGGAATTATAATAGAAAACAATCCTATTCCATTTTTGATAGCAAAGTACTTACTAATAATTATCTTAAGTTAAAATATCCAAAATTAACATTCAAACCATAGAAAATATATCTACGTTATTACAGTCCCGACTGCTAGTTACTCAAATCACATTGTCCATGAATAACTTAAATAAACGAAACTAAAACATCCAAGCTCCTAAGCTTGGCTCCGATCTCGTTCCTCGTTCGTTCATTCCCTGTGTCATCAACTAAGGTAGAACTAGGGCATTAGACAACGCGCCCAGTAGGTACTCCAAATAGGGTTAACACATGGTTAGTACAAAATCATATAGATAACATAATAACAAAAACCATGTAAAACAATGCCATGCCATGGTGTCCTGTGCAATGAGTCCCACCCATCGCCCATATCACCAAACACATTGTATCCTCTTGATGAAATCTCCTCATCAAGGTATCCCCACAGTTGCCTTACGGACGCCCCGACGGAGTGTGGCCTTCGGTTACTTTTTGATGGATAATGTACATCAAGGTCTTCCCACGAATGCCTTACAGACGCCCCCACGGAGCGTGGCCTCCTGTTACAAATCATCCCTCCCATGTCATGCATGAGATGTAAATGTCCACATGCTATGTAATAGTATAAATCATAGCATAAAACTTCCATATTTGAAACATAACATTTGATACAAAAAAACTCATCAAAAACATGAACTAAAATCATATTACATGTCCCATGGTTTCAAAGAGGTATAATCCTTAATACCTTTCCATGGTTTAACCACCTTTAAAACCAATTAAACCAATGATATTCTTCCATGGGGTTCGGCCATACCACATGGCCGAACCCTATGGTTCAACAATTTAATCTAAAAATCATACTTCTAAGATTTAATGCTTTGATGGGGTTCGGCCATACATCATGGCCGAACCTCATCCAACCCTTCATTTGTCCTTAATGATCCATCTTACCCATTAGGGTTTTGTCCATCTTTTCCATCTCATTTCTTGGATGGATTTTTACATCCATGGCCCATAACATTTTTGGCCAACTTCCCAATCCAAAATGAAATGTGCTCTTAACTTCTTTCCAATTAATAAAATCTTGTCAAGTACTTACCGATTCAGCGACTTCTCCGGTTTCTTTCACTCCTTCTTCCTCCTCCAATCTTTTCCTTCCTTAGCCTCTTCTTCCTCCTTGATCTTTGGTCGAGAGTGAGCTTGAGAGGTCTTGAAATGAAAACCCATAGAGAGGGTTCGACCAAAGGGTGTAGGTTTGAGAGAGGGAGAGAAGCTTGAGATAGAAATTACTTTAAGTCATTTGTCTTGAGAGGGGGATCGGCCTTGAGTGAGAGGGAGAGAGTGAGATGAGACTCCAAGTCTTGTTCTATGAGAGTGGTCGGCCAAGGGTGGTGTCCTTTGGGTTGATGCCCTTTTGTAACTCCCATGACCTTTCACCTCCTCATTGATACTTATTTTGGGGGTTTCATCCTATGAGATGAAACTCCCCACCATATGACCCTTGGGTTTCCATCATGCGATGGAAACCCTCCATGTTCCAATGTGTACACTTGGACATGTGTTGTGTAACATCAAAACCCTCCAACTTCCTTGTCTTGATCAATGAGGGTCGGTCAAGGGTGGTGTCCTTTGGTGATACCCCTTTGTAACCACCATGGCTCTTCACCTCCCTCATTTGAGCTTCCTTTGGAGTTTCATCCCATGAGATGAAACTCCCACCATTCCAACGTGTAACTCTTGAAGGTGTCTTTTGAAATAACAAAACTCTTCATCTTCCCACTCCACTCACTTAAGATGGAAGTCCCATTAACTTCCCATTCAACTCATATTTTTAACTCAACTCATAACTTCAATTCAACTCATTTACTCACTTAAAATCAACTCATTTCCTTGATTCCATTTCCAACTTAATTCAGCCCTGATTTAATTAAGCTTGAACTCACTTGGTGGTCAACCAAGTCAACCATGACCCATTGGGTCCCAATTGGGCATTTGACCCAATTGACAATCTTGGCCCAATTAAATAAATATTACCCATTTATTTCAATTGAACCATATCCACAATCCGTTGGGTCTTAATTGGGCAATTGACCCAACACCTTGCCCATCTAAGGTCCATATCCATTAATTCACAAATTAAATGGACAATTTTCACATATATTCATAACTTGAAAATCCGGGGTGTTACAAGTCATAACGGCTTGGATACTTTATAGACCTTAAAATTTATGGATTTTAAAATTTGGATGATTTTATGGAAACCAATCTACACTAATGAGCAAAGCCATTATTTTGACCTAATACCATGTGTAAGTTCCCGGGAGTGCTAGAATACGGTCCAAGATTGACCCTAGAAGAGGGGGTGAATAGGGCAATCTACAAATATATTTGTCCTTTTTAGAAATTCTTGATTAATTAAAATATTTTGCAGCAGAATAATCAAGATTAATCAAGAAGTGTTGTGTTAACAAAAGTGCACAAATAATACAGCAAACACTCACAACACTCGATGTATAGTAGTTTGGAGTAAACCCTCTTACATCCACTGATAGGCTCACCTAATTTGGGTTATTTCAATTCATTATGTGGGGAATTACACCCTCACAAATAGAGTAGGAATTCCACCTAACTCGATTGACTGAGAATCTCATCCAATCCCTAAAGTTTTGAAAGGTTCGACCTATCCCGGTCTACATCCTTATCCCTCTATTTTTTATAATGGTTCCAGAGTACACCCTATATAATCCAATGTACAAGATTGATTTATAAAAATAAAATCAAACACTAAGAAGCACTTGCCATTGTAACTCACAACTTGATGTAGATGTGCTTCTTGAAGAATCTCCCAATGTGATGTCGGTTGATGAAAAAGATGTGCCGAGTATGAGCAATCACAATCTATGGGAGAAGGCCTCTAGGATTATGGATATTCAAGTTGAATCCTAGACTTGGTTTTCTCTCTCTCTTAATCTCAATCAAAAGATTGGATCTCAAATGGTTCAACAATATTTACTGCATAGAGAGATGTTGGGATCCTCTAGGAATGCCTTTGTGATTTTCCTATATAAGGCTCTAAGGTATCCAACCAAACTCATCAAAGTTTGGAGAATATATAGGCAAACACAAAAATCCCAACACTGGGTCACTGATGGGTTGGTATGGTCGAAGGGTCGATGATTTTAAAAAGATCCGTTGTAATGTGACCGTTAACATTTAATGCACTTCCAACGGATATAACGTGGTCACTACCGATGGATCGGTCACCTTTATGGGTCGACATGACTTATTTTCGACATGTCAATATTGTCGATGGGTCGGTCCAGATTATCAGAGAGCAACATAAAACTATAGAGCCTGCTCATCCAAAACCTTGAAAATACTGATCGACATGTTTGTCCATCGATGGGTCGGTCCTGGTACTCTCGATGGGTCGATGACCTCGATGTCTCTGTCTGAGAGTACCCCAGAGTTCTAAGTGTAGAACTCAACTCGACCCAGGTCGACATGTCGTATTCCTCGACTAGTCGAACCTGATTATCAGAAAGTAGATTGGATTTAAAGTATGTTCTCTCCAGAGATTGCCCAAATCTAATCGACATATCGATGACCACGATGGGTCGGTCCTGTGTAGCCGAGGGGTCGGTGCACAAGATATGCTCGAACTGAGAGTAGCCCTAAGTGACAATCCTTTTAGTCCAGAACTCCAGTAATCCGGTCGACGTGTCGATGACCTCGATGGGTCTGCTGTCTTCACCGATGGGTCGGTGGACTCGACTGGTTGACCTGACAGATTACCAGATTTTCCAATGTGTATCCCATCTGGTGCTATGGCAGTCCAGTGTGCTCTAAGGCTTGTTAATATTTTTACCAACATGTTCCACTAAGCCTAGGCAAGGTCCACTAAGGGTGTGGGTTCCACCTAAAGTCATCTATGGTTAATTTACCTTTGTGATTTCCATACACATGTTGATCCGTTGAATCTTGACCTTCAACCAACACTTGAGCCTTGTTCATAGCTTCAACCTTCCGAGGCCATGTTTCACCTAAGTCATGGAATTGACAAATAGGTGACTTTGCAAGCCGGGGCATTACCTAGAAGCTAATGAATACAGACTCGATAACTTAGGCCAACCCATATACATCATTTGAATACAGATTTATACATCAATTAGAAGTACAAATTCAAGTGACAAAATGCTAGACACTATTCTCCAAGATGCAACCTTCATCTTGTTTAGCTTGCCATGTTACTTGTAACACCCCGGATTTTCAATTTATTATTTTATATGAAAATTATCCATTAATTTGTGAATTTTAGATATGAATCTTAAATTGGGTAAAGTGTTGGGACAATGCCCAATTAGGACCCAGCGGTTTTGGAAAGGGTTCCAATAAAAATTTAAATGGGTTGAATTATTTTGGTAATTCACTATGTCCAAAATTAATTAAAAGATTATGCATGGCCGAATATTGGATTTGAATATCCAAGGAGATGTTTAAAAATCAAATGAAGATTTTATGGTCGTGTATGGGATAGTGTGTGGCCAAATGCGAGATTTGTTTATCTATGTGGTGCACATAAGACCAATTTTAAAAGGAGTCATTTCCTCTCTTAAAGAGTGAAACTAGGGGATTACTAATTTAAGAAGGTGTTCAAATAGAAATAGAAGAAGCCTTAGCCGTGTGGGAGTGGTGCGCACAAAGGAGTCCCTCTTTGATAAAAAATCGGCAACTACTAATTAAAAAAGGGGGTGCACGGCAACTCTAGTTATAATACACGGCAATTGCTAATGTATCAAGGGGAATTATTATCTTAGCACCTTCTAACTTTGGATAAAGAGGAAGTGATAAAAAGGGGAGACGTAGAGGGGCTCACAGTTTACACACCATAGCCGAAGTTGCTTTCTCTCTTGCAAGTCTAATTCACGGCAATATATTCAACTTCAAGATCAGTTCGATTTTGTGAAAGATCAAGAAGAAGAAGTGGAAAGATGCCAAGGAAGAGAAAGATTGAAAGAGCAAGAAGGAGTTGCATAAACGGTTAGTAGTTTTATTTTATATTGTTGTTTAAAAGAAAAGAACCATAGGGTTCGGCCAAGGTGTATGGCCGAACCCTATGGAAGAGAATTGTTAAATGGAAGAAGATTGGGGGATGGATTTTAAATAATTTTAAGGAAAAGGGCTGAACCATAAGGTTCGGCCATGCAATGAAGGTTTTTGGTGATTTTAATGGAGGAACATGGGTCATATTTTTATGGAAGAAGATTGGGAGATGATCATGGTGTTGTAATGGAAGCATGAACCATAGGGTTCGGCCACAATGCATGGCTGAACCCCATGAAAGAAAATATGATTAAGGTATGGATTGTTAATGAGGAAAAAAACCATGGATGTTGGTTAATAAATTCATGTGGTTTTAATGGATGTTTTTGGTGAATTTTAATGGAAGGTTATAGATTATATTTGAAGGAACGAAAACCATAGAAAGTCATGGTTTAAGTCATGGGTTCTTTGGTTGGAAAACCATGGAATAAGATGAACCACATGGCCGAACCCCATGGAAAGGATATTGATAAAAATTTTGGATTTAAATTAATGGTCAAAATCATGAACCATAGGGTTTGGCCATGGTGTATGGCCAAACCCCATGGAGGATGTTTTTTAATTTAGAAAATAATGGAAAGGGTTAGATTTGTTTCCATGGGTGAGGTTCGGCCATGGTGTATGGCCGAACCCCACTATGATTTAATTATGGAAGGAGGTTGCCAAATTAGAAAACATTTATTTATGGAAGTTGGTTTATTTGGAAAGTTTCTATTTTTGGAAGGTGAAGACTAAATTAGAAAGTTTTAATTTAGGGACCTTCTAATTATGGAATGTTATTTTGGAAACCTTCTAAATATAGAAGGTGGAGATAAATTAGGAAACCTTCTTATTATGGAAGGATGGATGATTAAATTGGAAACAAAGACATCATGGGTTCGGCCATGTGTATGGCCGAACCCCATGAATCAAATTTGTGGGTTATGTTTTGTGTATTTTAAATAAAGTGGAGGATACAAATGTATGTTATGGATTATTGACGAAGGTAATGGCAAAGTTGTAATTACATGCCAAAGTGGAGGATCATGGGTTCGGCCAAGGTGTATGGCCGAACCCCATGACGTTTATTTTATGAACTCGGATTATTGGGCTAATTATTAGTCTAAGTACATTGTGAATGAGAATAATGGGTGATGATAGCCATGGATGGCATTTTCGTAATTAAGTGAAAATAAGGGACCATGGGTTCGGCAATGGTGTATGGCCAAACCCCATGGGAATTGTTTGGTGAACTTATGTAACACCCCGCCCTTTTCACTCGAAATCAGAGTCTATTTTTTTTAAATAAACAAAGGTGATAAAGAACGGAATGTCACGATGCGAGCTAAGTCCGGACTTCTAAAGTCCGACCCTTAACTGGCCAACCCTATGTGTGCATGGACTAAGTCCATGAGAACGGTTCACACATAGTAACTTATTATCAATGCGGAATATAACATAACTGATTGCGGATTATAATAGAACCTAACACTTGTAACACCCTGGAATTTCAAAGTTATCAGTTTATGTGAAAATATTCATATTTACGGAATTGCCATTGTGATAAAAATTGATTGGAATTTAAATGGGTCAATGGCTCAATCGAGACCCAAAGGATGATAGTTGGTTTACAAAACAAATAAATGGGTAAGATAAATTTAAACGGGTCAAGAAGCATATTTGGGTCAAATTTGGTTAAATGGGTCAAAATGGCTAGATGGGACCCAATGGGTCGTGTGAATGGCATGATTAACCATGGATTGAGTTCAAGCTTATTTAATTTAAGTCTATTAATTATTTGAGTTTGGTTGAGTTGAAATGAATGGTTGGTTAAGTTGAGTTGAATTTATTAGTTAAGTTAAATTAAATGAATGAGTTAGGTTGGGTGAGTTGATTAAATGAGTTGAATGAATATGTATTTTTAAATGAGTAAGATGTAGAGATAGAAGGATTGTAGGCTGATTCAAATTCAAACACTAAAAACGTTGGCTGCATGGGAAACTTATGTGCATGTAACTCCCACCCAAGTTAAGAATGGAAATGACGTTACATGGAGTTACATGGGTGAGAATTGAGTTTTCAAATCATTGTGCACATTGAAGATGGTATAGGGTTTATGCCTTGCTTGGGTCTCCAAAAGACAGCCAATGCATGGGTTAATGGTTCATGCATGTAACTCCAAGGTTGGAGAATAAAATAGGTAGCTGATTGGAGGAGTTACACACAAAAGATTACAGCATTTTAAATTCAAATTATGTAATAAATCAATGGGAATATCAATGTGTTTTCACACTTGGAGGTGGGGAGTTTTATTCCCATGATAGAACTCCCACATGGGACGTTGATGAGGGCTGAATGGAGCTGCTGTTTGTGGAGTTACACATAGGAATGGTGGCTGTTACATAGGCCAAAACATAGAGGCAAACAATGGAGAATGGTGCAGCACATGGGAGTTACATCTCAATATGAAACTCCCATGTGAGAACCTAAGAAAAGGGGGGGGTTACACTAGTCCAACTGCAAGGGACGTTGGCTGCTTGGGGTGTTTCATTTCATAGATGAAACCCCCAAGTAACATAAAGAACCTTGATTGAAGAGAGGGAGTTACACAAGGATTAACCTTGGGGCTGTTTTTGGTCAAGCAAAGGATTGTCATTGTTACTCTCTCTATCTCTCTATCCCTCTATCACTCATAGACGTCCTCTACCTTTCTAAACCAAGAGCAGCAGCTGGTTGTTTGTTTTTCAATTAGTTTTGGGTAATACTTTCATCTAGACAAAAATCAGCAAAAGGATTTTGGCAACAAGGATAGCAATTTTATTCAAGACCAAAGTTCCCTTTCTCTCTTTCTCTCCCTCTTAAGTCCTTGTCACCTGGCTGAATTATCTCAAGGAGCTTGCATCAAGATCAGTCTCAGCCCAAAGAACAGTAAGAGAGAAGGAGAAGTCAAGGAGATAAAGGGTCAAAGAAGGAGTCAAAAGAACCGAAGGAGACGCGGTATTAGTAAGTGCATTTTGAACCCTTGTTTAAAAGATTGGATAAGAAAATGAGATTTGGCCATTGTATGGCCAGATCCATCAATGGTTCAGATTTAGAATTATGATGTTTAAAATGATAAAATATGGACCATAGGGTTCGGCCCCATTGGATGGCCGAACCCCATGGAAAAACTTGGTGGATTCTATGGTATTTGAAAGTCAAAAATCCATATTTTGGAGTGAGGATTTTAAAAGATTTTTATACGGAATTAAGCTTGCTGTTTTGGAGTGGATATGACATGACTGAACCATATTTATCTTATGTTAATTTACTGATTAATTTCATAGATAAATATGGGTGGATTTCCATTAAGAGAACCATAGGGTTCGGCCATGTGTATGGCCGAACCCCATGGACTGATTTAGATGATTGTAAGTGTGTATTTTAAAAAGGTAAAAACATAAATAAGGAAGTTATTTTGGACATAGATGAATGATTAAGAAAATCAAAACCAAAGGACATAGGGTTCGGCCACCATGGAGGGCCGAACCCCATGCAAATAAAGGTATGGTTGTGATGTATTTGAAACATATAAGCCATGAAATATGTGGACTGTTTTGGGTTATTATTTAAGATTCAAATACATGCTTTGGAAAGGGTTAAAAGCATGGATCTGTATGACAAAGGACTGAAGTTAATATGGTTTAAAACAGTGGTCCAAAATTGATGAAATGGATCATTTGGATCGGCCATTTTGGATTGCCGAATTTCATGAATTAATATGGTCATTTGGGACAAGTAGATGAACTGATTTAGATGGTGTTTAAGAGGTATAATGGCAGCAATATTATATTGATTTTGTATGTTTAAATAACATCAAACACATGTTTTAGAAGACCAAAACATGGACATAGGGTTCGGCCACCTTGGATGGCCGAACCCCATGTAAGTATTTGGTTGTTTGGTTGGCTTTCAAAAAGATGGAAATTACATCAATTATGGATTTAGGTGATGATGGAAAATAGGATTAAAATCTTTAGGGTGAGGTTCGGCCATGTTAGGTGGCCAAACCCCACCAATTGTCATGTGATGGACTTTGTTGTCTAAGGAAAAAAATTAGGCAAAGGATAGTATAATGGCATTATGGTAAATAAGGGTGAAAAGATGAAAAGATCAAAAGAATGGACTTATGAACCCAAAACCTAAGGTAGTAAGATTCGGCCATGTAGTATGGCCGAACCCTACCAAGTATCATTTGAAAAGTTTGGGATACTTAGATGGTATTAAGTAAATAAAAGATTTATCAAGTTTACATGTGTGAGGTTCGGCCATGGGGTATGGCCGAACCCCACAAAGTGGATTTTTGGGATTTAAATCAAATTATAATCATATGGTCAAATGATTAACTTGCTGCCATGTACATAGGGTATTCGGATTTCTAGAACGGTGTACAAAGTCGTGATCGAAAGACGGTCCAAAGGAAGGGTCGAGCAAAGTAAAAATATTGTAGGTTTCCTACCTTGTTGTAACCACCCAACTTATTCGCTGTTTTATGTTTATTTGAATAAGTTATTTGAATCAAATGTTATATTTACAAATGGCATGTTTGCATAGACATCTCATGCATAGCATGGGATGATGGGGAAGTAACCGGAGGCCACACTCCGTCGGGGCGTCCGAAAGACCATTGTGGGGTACCCTGATGATGAGAATCCCATCAGGAGGAATCCGGAGGCCACACTCCGTCGGGGCGTCCGAAAGACCACTGTGGGTTACCTTGACGATGAGAATCCCGTCAAGTGATGGCTATGTTGAATGGTGATGGGTGGGACTCATTACATGTTCATTTCATACATAGCATATTTTTATAGAATTTGTCACACTTGCATAACTATTATACTATTTGCATGATTTTGACTAACCATGTGGTAGCCCTATTCGGAAACACTACTGGGCGCGTTGATCTAACGCCCTATCTATATCTTTAGTGGATGATGCAGGGAAAGGAAAGAACGTGATTGGAGAAGAGGACCAAGTACGAAAACTTGGGCGATTTGAATGATTGCAATGGACTATGAATGGATTATTTATGGATGATTTATTTGGAACAATGTAATTTGTTAAATTAGATGTTGGCATGTAATAATGTAGTTAATTAGATGCTATGGTTTGTTTTACGTTGGATGTTTGGATTAAACGATTAGTTAAGATCGGTTAGTGATTTTGGAAAATAAATAAGGTACTTTGCTATCTAAAAATGGAAATTGGATTAATCATAGGTTCTATTATAACCTCAGTTAGATCTAGACTAAGTTAATTCCGCTAAGTAAATATGTACCATGTGCAGATCAGTTTTATGGACTTAGTTCATACGCACATGGGCTTGGCCAGTTAAGGGTCGGATTTAGAGATCCGAACTTAACTCGCGTCGTGACATTCCGCCCCGATCACCTATTGATTATTATTATAAAAAAAAAAATAAACTCTGAAAATTTAGAGTGAAAAGGGCGGGGTGTTACAGTTGGTATCAGAGCGAAACGGGAAGTTGAATCTTCCGAAGTAAGATTAAGACGGTTTCATGTCTCACTGACGGATAAGAATCCCAACTGACCGACTCTTCGGAGTCCGCTGACTGGGGGCCGGATTAATTTACTTCGTGGACTCAGACTGAACAAATCAATCTGAGAACAACAGTGAAAGATAGCAAAAGTACATGATTATAATTTATCTATCAAACGTAGCAAAATAGGGTGTACATTCCCCAATACTCCCCAATTGAGAAAAACAAACATAGGGAATTTAGAGACTCTCCCCTCAAAAACAAATAGAAAAAAATCAAGTTTGCTTATTTGGAAATCTCCCCAAAATTGTGAAAAATACAAACTATATGAGGAAACTAAGTCAATAATGTTTTATGACTTAGGGAAATGGCTCCAAAGAAAAAGATCCCTCAGAATCAAAAAGGGAAGGAAAAGGTGTTGCAAATCACGCAACATGAGAAAGTGTTATCGCAACACGAAAAATCTGTGCATGAGAAGGAGCCATCCGTACATGAGAAAGAGGTAACCCAACCTGATGGGGAGCGATCTGTTCATGAAAAGTCTCACAATGCGGAAGAATCACAGCACTCATGGAGGGAAGAAAAGGGGAGTGAGGAAGCATCACAGAAAGAGGGAGAGGGAAACAGTGGTGTACATATACCACATGTGCCGCCTGAGCTTCAGGGATTAGTCCAAGCAGTGGTAACCTCAGTACTCCAGCAACATATGAATGGGAGTGAAAGTTCCAGGGATGCCAGTGACCGTAGTATGGCACGAGAATTTCAACAACAGCGTCCTCCCTACTTCAAAGGGAAGGAAGGGGCTGTCGGAGCCGAGCACTGGCTGAAGAAGATCACTCAGATCTTAAAATTACTTAAGATCTCAAGTCATGCTGACAGGATTTTACTGGCTACTTCACAATTGATAGAAGATGCCGGTAAATGGTGGGAGGTGGTGGAGAAGCAGAGGGAACTCATACCAGTTAGGGAGAGGACGGCCATGACATGGAATGAGTTTTCAGCAACCTTTCTGGAACATTACTTTCCGGAGGAGGAGAAGGAGCGACAGACGGAACTTTTCCTGTCCTTGGTACAGGGCTCTATGACGGTGGCAGAGTATCACCGTGAATTTCTCAGTTTATCCATTTATGCATTCTATATGGTGGACACAGAACTTCGCAAGGCAAGAAAGTTTGAGAGGGGTCTACGGCCAAACATCAGGGCCAAAGTGACCATATTTAAGTGTACCACATTGGCTGAGGTGGTCAGTAAGGCCACAATAGCAGAAAAGGAGTTGAATGCAACAGTACGGTTTGACAATCGTAGAGCTCCAAGTGGGAGGGGTGGGTTTCAGCCCAACAAGAGGTTCCGTCCGAACTTCAGTAGACCCTCACCATCTACTGGGTCCGCGGGGAGCTTTCGTCCCAACCAGCCCTCCCCATCTGCATCAGTCACCCAGTCATTCAAAGGGGTGAATAACTGTTTTCACTGTAACCAGCCGGGTCACTTCAAGAGAGACTGTCCAAAGCTTAATAGGCTCTCATATTCCAGAGGATCTTTCCGTCCACCAGCTAGGCCAGCTAACTCCCGAGGAGGCAGGACATATAATCAGGCGGGACGGGCGCCTACTCCTACCGGATCTGGACGACTATTTGCTCTGGAACCTCCTGAGGATGTGGATCATTCTGTGATTCAAGGTATGGCCGTTGTTAATAGTTCTTATGCTTATGCATTGTTTGATTCTGGAGCATCGCACTCTTTTATATCTGCATCCTTTATAACTGCTACTGGAACACTAGTACAAAAGTTGTCCACCACACTCACAGTAGTATCCCCTGTCGGAGACACGTCTTTGGGACTCATATGCATGGCCATAGATACAGAACTCGCTGGACTCAGATTTGAGTTCAATTATTTGGTACTCGACATGACTGAGTACGATATTATATTTGGCATGGACTGGTTGGCTAGTTATGAAGCCAATATTGATTGTTATCGCCGAAGAGTGACATTTTGGTCACCCGAGGGAAAGCAGTATATAGTTCGTGCCGACAAGCAAAGCAGATTGCAGGAAGGGTTGCATCACTTGGTGTTGAACAATATTGTCATCAACAAAGCACCAGTCACTGAACTTCCAGCAATTGTGAAAGAATTTGTTGATGTCTTTCCAAAAGAACTTCCTGGTATACCGCCCATGAGGGAGCTCAACTTTGAGATCAAGCTATATCCTGGTACCTCACCAGTGTCTCTACCCCATTATCGAATGGCACCAGCAGAAATGTCCGAGTTGAAGAAGCAGCTTGATGAATTACTCAGACTGGGTTGCATTCGGAACAGCACATCGTCATGGGGAGCTCCAGTGTTGTTCGTGAAAAAGAAGGATGGTTCACTTAGAATGTGTGTGGACTACCGGAAGTTGAATCAGCTAACTGTCCGGAACAAGTATCCTCTACCCAGGATCGATGATTTATTCGATCAGTTGAGGGGATCCAGTCATTTTTCCAAGATTGATCTGATGTCCGGTTATCATCAAATCCGGGTCAAAGAGGAAGATATCGAAAAAACAGCTTTCAGAACACGGTATGGACTATTTGAATTTGTAGTCATGCCATTTGGGCTTACCAACGCACCGGCTGTGTTCATGGACTTAATGAACAGAATATTCCGTCCATATTTGGATCGGTTTGTTATAGTGTTCATTGACGATATCCTGATCTATTCCAAGAGTCAGGAGGATCATGCTGAGCATCTTCGAATAGTATTGAACACCTTGAGACAGAACCAGCTGTATGCCAAAGCAAGCAAATGCGAATTTTGGCTACCTGAGGTCAAATTCTTAGGGCATGTTATAACAGCAGATGGTATAGCCGTTGATCCGGCTAAGGTGGCAGCAGTAAGTGAGTGGAAAGCACCAAAGAATGTCACCGAAATCCGTAGTTTTCTGGGTTTGGCTGGATATTATAGGAAGTTTATCATGGACTTCTCCAAAATTGCATCCCCATTGACTCGACTCACGCAGAAAGGAGTCAAATATGAATGGTCAGAGCTGTGCAATCAGAGATTTGAGGAGCTGAAAGAGAGACTTACAACTGCTCCTATTCTAGTTTTGCCGGAAAGAGGCAAAGGTTATGAAGTACAATGTGATGCATCAGGAGAGGGACTGGGATGTTCACTCATGCAACGTAATCGGGTGGTGGCATATGGTTCAAGACAACTAAAGATACATGAACGCCTCTACCCCACACATGATCTGGAATTAGCTGCGGTGGTCTTTGCTCTCAAAAGCTGGAGACACTATCTATATGGGGAGAAGTTTGAAGTATTTTCAGATCACAAGAGCTTGAAGTATTTATTTGATCAGAAAGAGCTCAACCTGAGGCAGCGCAGATGGATGGAATATCTGGCGGATTATGAATTTGCGCTCCGATATCATCCGGGAAAGGCCAACAAAGTGGCGGATGCTCTCAGCCGCATGTCTCATGCATCAGTGGCATGTTTGATCAGGACTGAATGGGAGATGTTGAATTCCATTCGTGAGTTTAATCTATACATCACAAACCATGGGAGTATGTACAATTTGATCCTACGATCCAACATGGTTACAAAGATTGAACAGGAGCAACGAACAGATCCGGAAATGGCAGAGACATGGGCCAAAATGTCTAATGGCGAGGTTGTACCAGATTGGGAATTACGACCAGGACAGGGTCTTATGTTCCGGGGTAGAATATATGTGCCAAGAAGCTGCAGAAAAGAATTATTGATAGAGGCACATCAGAGCAAGTTGTCCATTCATCCGGGTAGCACAAAAATGTATCATGATTTAAAAAGACATTATTGGTGGCATGGACTCAAGAAGGATGTTGCAGACTATGTGGCTCATTGTTTAACTTGTCAGCAGGTTAAGACGGAACATCAGAAGCCACCAGGGTTACTCAAACCCTTAGCAGTGCCAGAATGGAAATGGGAGCACATTTCCATGGACTTTGTGACGGGGTTGCCGAGGTCCTCAAAGGGCAATGACGCTATATGGGTTGTGGTAGACCGATTGACCAAGTCTGCGCATTTTATTCCTATCAAGATGACGGATTCATCAGAGACATTGGGTCGGAGATATATCAAAGACATCATCAGACTACATGGTATCCCACAGACTATAGTGTCTGATAGAGATGGCCGATTTACCGGCAGGGTATGGCAGAGTATGCAGTCGGCCATGGGAACCGATCTACTTATTAGTACAGCATTCCATCCACAGACCGATGGACAATCGGAAAGAACAATACAAACGTTGGAGGACATGTTGAGGGCATGCATGCTAGACTTCAAAGGTGGATGGGAGGATCATTTGCCATTGGTGGAATTTTCTTATAACAATAGCTACCAGGCAAGCCTCCAGATGGCACCATTCGAAGCTTTGTATGGTAGACCATGCAGGTCACCAGTGTGCTGGACCGAGGTCGGCGAACCTGCACTGATAGGACCTGAGTTGGTTGCAGAAACTACTGCACAGATTCAGTTGATACGTCAACATTTGTTGACCGCACAGAGTCGGCAAAAGAGCTATGCTGATAAAAGGAGGAGGTTTCTCGAATTTGAAGTGGGAGACATGGTATTCTTGAAGGTCTCGCCACGAAAAGGGCACATGAGATTTGGGAAGAAAGGAAAATTGTCGCCAAGATATGTGGGACCGTTTTCAATTATCAGAAGGATGGGAGATGTAGCCTATCAGTTGGCACTTCCTTCGCAATTGGCGTCTCTACATGATGTGTTCCATGTGTCGATGCTGAGGAAGTACAACCCTGATCCGTCTCATGTTTTGAATGTGCAAGATATAGATGTGCAAAGCGACGTCACTTATGTCGAGAAGCCGGTCGGAATATTGGAGAGTGAGCAAAGGGTGTTGCGTAACCGAGCGATTCAGTTCGTCAAGGTGGTTTGGGATCGACATGGTGTTGAGGAGGCCACTTGGGAATTGGAATCGGAGATGAGAACGTCTCACCCTGAATTGTTTGTATGATTTACTTTGAAATCCTACTTCGTTCGATTTTCGGGACGAAAATTATAAAAAGATTATTGTATTGTAACACCCTGGAATTTCAAAGTTATCAGTTTATGTGAAAATATTCATATTTACGGAATTGCCATTGTGATAAAAATTGATTGGAATTTAAATGGGTCAATGGCTCAATCGAGACCCAAAGGATGATAGTTGGTTTACAAAACAAATAAATGGGTAAGATAAATTTAAACGGGTCAAGAAGCATATTTGGGTCAAATTTGGTTAAATGGGTCAAAATGGCTAGATGGGACCCAATGGGTCGTGTGAATGGCATGATTAACCATGGATTGAGTTCAAGCTTATTTAATTTAAGTCTATTAATTATTTGAGTTTGGTTGAGTTGAAATGAATGGTTGGTTAAGTTGAGTTGAATTTATTAGTTAAGTTAAATTAAATGAATGAGTTAGGTTGGGTGAGTTGATTAAATGAGTTGAATGAATATGTATTTTTAAATGAGTAAGATGTAGAGATAGAAGGATTGTAGGCTGATTCAAATTCAAACACTAAAAACGTTGGCTGCATGGGAAACTTATGTGCATGTAACTCCCACCCAAGTTAAGAATGGAAATGACGTTACATGGAGTTACATGGGTGAGAATTGAGTTTTCAAATCATTGTGCACATTGAAGATGGTATAGGGTTTATGCCTTGCTTGGGTCTCCAAAAGACAGCCAATGCATGGGTTAATGGTTCATGCATGTAACTCCAAGGTTGGAGAATAAAATAGGTAGCTGATTGGAGGAGTTACACACAAAAGATTACAGCATTTTAAATTCAAATTATGTAATAAATCAATGGGAATATCAATGTGTTTTCACACTTGGAGGTGGGGAGTTTTATTCCCATGATAGAACTCCCACATGGGACGTTGATGAGGGCTGAATGGAGCTGCTGTTTGTGGAGTTACACATAGGAATGGTGGCTGTTACATAGGCCAAAACATAGAGGCAAACAATGGAGAATGGTGCAGCACATGGGAGTTACATCTCAATATGAAACTCCCATGTGAGAACCTAAGAAAAGGGGGGGGTTACACTAGTCCAACTGCAAGGGACGTTGGCTGCTTGGGGTGTTTCATTTCATAGATGAAACCCCCAAGTAACATAAAGAACCTTGATTGAAGAGAGGGAGTTACACAAGGATTAACCTTGGGGCTGTTTTTGGTCAAGCAAAGGATTGTCATTGTTACTCTCTCTATCTCTCTATCCCTCTATCACTCATAGACGTCCTCTACCTTTCTAAACCAAGAGCAGCAGCTGGTTGTTTGTTTTTCAATTAGTTTTGGGTAATACTTTCATCTAGACAAAAATCAGCAAAAGGATTTTGGCAACAAGGATAGCAATTTTATTCAAGACCAAAGTTCCCTTTCTCTCTTTCTCTCCCTCTTAAGTCCTTGTCACCTGGCTGAATTATCTCAAGGAGCTTGCATCAAGATCAGTCTCAGCCCAAAGAACAGTAAGAGAGAAGGAGAAGTCAAGGAGATAAAGGGTCAAAGAAGGAGTCAAAAGAACCGAAGGAGACGCGGTATTAGTAAGTGCATTTTGAACCCTTGTTTAAAAGATTGGATAAGAAAATGAGATTTGGCCATTGTATGGCCAGATCCATCAATGGTTCAGATTTAGAATTATGATGTTTAAAATGATAAAATATGGACCATAGGGTTCGGCCCCATTGGATGGCCGAACCCCATGGAAAAACTTGGTGGATTCTATGGTATTTGAAAGTCAAAAATCCATATTTTGGAGTGAGGATTTTAAAAGATTTTTATATGGAATTAAGCTTGCTGTTTTGGAGTGGATATGACATGACTGAACCATATTTATCTTATGTTAATTTACTGATTAATTTCATAGATAAATATGGGTGGATTTCCATTAAGAGAACCATAGGGTTCGGCCATGTGTATGGCCGAACCCCATGGACTGATTTAGATGATTGTAAGTGTGTATTTTAAAAAGGTAAAAACATAAATAAGGAAGTTATTTTGGACATAGATGAATGATTAAGAAAATCAAAACCAAAGGACATAGGGTTCGGCCACCATGGAGGGCCGAACCCCATGCAAATAAAGGTATGGTTGTGATGTATTTGAAACATATAAGCCATGAAATATGTGGACTGTTTTGGGTTATTATTTAAGATTCAAATACATGCTTTGGAAAGGGTTAAAAGCATGGATCTGTATGACAAAGGACTGAAGTTAATATGGTTTAAAACAGTGGTCCAAAATTGATGAAATGGATCATTTGGATCGGCCATTTTGGATTGCCGAATTTCATGAATTAATATGGTCATTTGGGACAAGTAGATGAACTGATTTAGATGGTGTTTAAGAGGTATAATGGCAGCAATATTATATTGATTTTGTATGTTTAAATAACATCAAACACATGTTTTAGAAGACCAAAACATGGACATAGGGTTCGGCCACCTTGGATGGCCGAACCCCATGTAAGTATTTGGTTGTTTGGTTGGCTTTCAAAAAGATGGAAATTACATCAATTATGGATTTAGGTGATGATGGAAAATAGGATTAAAATCTTTAGGGTGAGGTTCGGCCATGTTAGGTGGCCAAACCCCACCAATTGTCATGTGATGGACTTTGTTGTCTAAGGAAAAAAATTAGGCAAAGGATAGTATAATGGCATTATGGTAAATAAGGGTGAAAAGATGAAAAGATCAAAAGAATGGACTTATGAACCCAAAACCTAAGGTAGTAAGATTCGGCCATGTAGTATGGCCGAACCCTACCAAGTATCATTTGAAAAGTTTGGGATACTTAGATGGTATTAAGTAAATAAAAGATTTATCAAGTTTACATGTGTGAGGTTCGGCCATGGGGTATGGCCGAACCCCACAAAGTGGATTTTTGGGATTTAAATCAAATTATAATCATATGGTCAAATGATTAACTTGCTGCCATGTACATAGGGTATTCGGATTTCTAGAACGGTGTACAAAGTCGTGATCGAAAGACGGTCCAAAGGAAGGGTCGAGCAAAGTAAAAATATTGTAGGTTTCCTACCTTGTTGTAACCACCCAACTTATTCGCTGTTTTATGTTTATTTGAATAAGTTATTTGAATCAAATGTTATATTTACAAATGGCATGTTTGCATAGACATCTCATGCATAGCATGGGATGATGGGGAAGTAACCGGAGGCCACACTCCGTCGGGGCGTCCGAAAGACCATTGTGGGGTACCCTGATGATGAGAATCCCATCAGGAGGAATCCGGAGGCCACACTCCGTCGGGGCGTCCGAAAGACCACTGTGGGTTACCTTGACGATGAGAATCCCGTCAAGTGATGGCTATGTTGAATGGTGATGGGTGGGACTCATTACATGTTCATTTCATACATAGCATATTTTTATAGAATTTGTCACACTTGCATAACTATTATACTATTTGCATGATTTTGACTAACCATGTGGTAGCCCTATTCGGAAACACTACTGGGCGCGTTGATCTAACGCCCTATCTATATCTTTAGTGGATGATGCAGGGAAAGGAAAGAACGTGATTGGAGAAGAGGACCAAGTACGAAAACTTGGGCGATTTGAATGATTGCAATGGACTATGAATGGATTATTTATGGATGATTTATTTGGAACAATGTAATTTGTTAAATTAGATGTTGGCATGTAATAATGTAGTTAATTAGATGCTATGGTTTGTTTTACGTTGGATGTTTGGATTAAACGATTAGTTAAGATCGGTTAGTGATTTTGGAAAATAAATAAGGTACTTTGCTATCTAAAAATGGAAATTGGATTAATCATAGGTTCTATTATAACCTCAGTTAGATCTAGACTAAGTTAATTCCGCTAAGTAAATATGTACCATGTGCAGATCAGTTTTATGGACTTAGTTCATACGCACATGGGCTTGGCCAGTTAAGGGTCGGATTTAGAGATCCGAACTTAACTCGCGTCGTGACATTCCGCCCCGATCACCTATTGATTATTATTATAAAAAAAAAAATAAACTCTGAAAATTTAGAGTGAAAAGGGCGGGGTGTTACAACACTAGTCCATTTTAGATAGCAAAGTACTTAGTCATTAACCAACTTAACTTAGATTAAATATCCATACCAAACCATTCACAAACCATAGCAAATATCTAATTATTACATGCCGAAGTCTAATTACTCAAATTACATGTCCTCGAGTAACTTAATAAAATAATAAACCAATCCAAAGTTCTTATGCATTTCTCCGTTCGTGATCATCATTCCCTTCGTTTCCTGTGTCATTCACTAGGGTAGAAGTAGGGCGTTAGAACAACGCGCCCAGTAGGAATTCTAAGTAGGGTTATCACGTGGGTTAGTATCAAATATCATATAAAATATTATATCATCAAAATCATGTAAAATCATGTCATGCCATATGTCTTATGCAATGAGTCCCACCCATCACATTCCATGTAATCTCTTGATGGAATTTTCCTCATCAAGGTATCCCCACACTGGTTTTTCGGACTCCCCGACGGAGTGTGGCCTCCGGATTCTTCTGATGGCATTATCCACATCAAGGTCTTCCCACGATTGCCTTACGGACGCCCCAACGGAGTGTGGCCTCCGGTTACAAATTCCCCTCCCACGTCATGCATGAGATGTACATACTCATATGCTATGCAATATAATTAACCATAGCATTTAAAAACCTCACTTTTGAAACATAATATAATTACAACATAAACCATCAAATAAGACAAAACCATTTACATATCCATGTTTCAATAAGGTAGAATTCTACCAAGACCACTAAGTGTCCTTGCTTCTTAAACCGTCGACCGTTCACGATCGCGTCCCACTTGTAAGGTCTCGTTACCTTATTTACACAACAATCAATCAAACCAACAACCCATTTGATTCACATCAATGTCTAAGTCCAAAACTCATCCTTGTGGGGTTCGGCCACACACCATGGCCGAACCTCACCCTTTTTAATTTAGTCCCTTTTATTTAACCGATCTCATCCAAGTGACCCATTTAAAAACCCTCAATCCACCAAATACACCTTGGTGAGGTTCGGCCATACAACATGGCCGAACTTCATCCTCTTGGTTTTGGTCCTTTCTTTTCAACCTTTTGATCTTTCAAATCCAATCATTGCCATTCTTCATTCATAAAACCCAACACTTTTAAATCAGCCATCCAACCTTATCAACACTTCAAATATATAAAACATTTCCCATGGGGTTCGGCCATACAACATGGCCGAACCCTTGGTTCATTATTTTCATTTTATTTACCATCTTGCCATTGATCCAATTCTTAGTTTCCATTTCATTCATATGTCCATAAAATAAACCATAGTGGGGTTCAGCCATACTCCATGGCCGAACCTCACTCATTTAACTTGGGTCCCCTTTTAATCCTTGATCTATTATTTCCACCCATTAACTTTATTAAAACAGTCCATAAAATTCAATAACCAAAGCATCCCTCATCTAAGCATACATAAGTCCCCATTTTGATCCACAAAATGTTTCATGGGGTTCGGCCATACACCATGACCGAACCCTATGATATCTAAAACCCATTACCCCATGATTTCAATACCATTTTTAAAACTTGTGTTCATGACTAAATAATTCATTAACATGAACAAAACCTTAAATCCACCAAATACTCCTTAGTGGGGTTCGGCCGTACAACATGGTCGAACCTCACCATTTTGGTTTTGGTCTCTCTTTCAAGTCCTTTGCTCTTTTAACTTAAATATAAGATCATGACCTCTTGATTCATTAATCTTATTACTTATGCACCAATTGTTTAACATACATAATAATCTAAGTCCACTTAAACATTACTCCATTTAATCCCTTCCAAGTCCTTGGCAACCTTCCATCAATTAAACATAGAACATACTATCCATCACTGTCTCTTCATGGGGTTCGGCCATGCATGGTTCCTTAGTTCCATTAAAACTTAATATACATGTATGATTGATTCTCATACTTCCATCCGTTTAAATCCTTTTAAAACTTTAACAAAATCAAACACATACACTGATGATTTCCTTTCTTCAAATCCAATAAAATTAAACCAATATCTTTTCATCGGGTTCGGCCATACAAAGTTGCCGAACCCTATGATCCATGTTCTTCCCTTTTTAAACATCATTAGCCATGATTTTAACCCTTGATAGGTTCGGCCATACAATGGCCAGATCATGTTTCCTTAACCATTTTATTTAACAAGTGTTTGTTGAGCACTTACCAATCCCGCGACTCCTTTGGTTCTTTCACTCCTTCTTGATCCTTTACTTTCTTAGCCTCTCCTTCTTCCTTTTTGTTCCTTTGGCCGAGACTGGCCTTGCTGCAAACCCCTTGGAATAATTCGGCCAAGTGATATGGATTGAGAGAGAAGCTTAGAACAATGCTCCAAATCCTTGTCTTGAGAGTGGTTGTCTTTGTATGATGGTTTGAGATCACCAATCTTTTCTAAGTCTATACCTTGAGAAGTGATCAGCCAAGAGAAAAAGGGAGAGAATGACATAGAATTCTCAAAATGTTTGGTCTTCTTTCCTTGGAGTGTTGGTCGGCTAAGAGAGGGAGAGAGTGAATGGAAATGAAACTCTTCCTTTGGTTAATCAAATTCAGCCCCAAGGTGGTGTCTCTTGGTGGCACCACTTGTAACTCCCATTTTCATTAACCATTATCCTTAATACTTCCCTTGGGGGTTTCATCCTTGAGATGAAACTCCCAAGGCTCCAACGGCTGCAATGCAATGTCTTGCGTAACCTCCACAAGCCCCATTCATTTTCCATCTTGGGGTTTTCATCCTTGAGATGAAACTCCCATGTGCCCAACGGCATGTGTGAGTTTGAAATTTATAACTGCCACCCTTCATTATTTGCCCATGTCGGGGTTTCATCCATGAGATGAAACTCCCACAAGCCAATGGTTTTGTCTTGTCTTAGACCACCAAACCGTCCAGCTCCCCTTTTGGTGTTCCATTGGAGGTTTGAATTTTGAAATGAGAAACTCCCACCTATCCATTTAATTCCTATTTAATTCAGCCTTAACCAAATTAGGCTTGAGCTCACCTAATGGTCAATCAAGTCAACTACGACCCATTGGGTCCCAATTGGGTCTTTTGACCCAAATAACCACCTTGACCCAATTAAATGCACCTTACCCATTTTTTTTGAATTGATCCTTATAACATGTACATTGGGTCTTAATTGAAAAATGGACCCCACAACTTACCCATCTAGGGTCATATCCTTTTAATTCACCATTTCAATGGTAATTTCTGTAAAGATTGATAAATTGAAAATCTGGGGTATTACAACTTAGATGTCTATGAATCTATGTTTCGAACCTAAACATGAGGAATGTTTTGGGTATGATTAGACTAATGGAAATTTGGTAAATAAGTGTGAAAATGGTAAGCCATAGGTTCGGCCATGGTGTAAGGCCGAACCCCAATGGGGATTGGCTTATGGACTTAAAATATTGTAAATCAAGTGGGACTTGGTTTTGATTGATTTTATATTATAAGGTAACGGGACCTCACAAGGTGTTTATGATCGTGAGCGGTTATCGGATGAAACACGCAAGGACACGTTAGTGGTCTTTGGTAGGATTCCACCTCTTGGAAACCATGGGTTTATGTACATTTGTTTTATCTTATTTTTGATGAAATTGATGCTGCAAAGGATATGTTTTAAAATGATGAATTTTAAATGCTATGTTTAATTGTAAAAATAACATGTGTTGATTATGTTTCAAAAAGTGATTTTAAATGCTATGTTTATTTTATAAAATAGCATGTGTTTCATTGGCATCTCATGCATGGCATGGGGTGGAGGATTTGTAACCGGAGGGGTCACACTTCGTCGGGGTGTCCGAAAAACCTATGTGCAGTACCTTGATGTACTTTTCCATCAAGAAGAATCCGGAGGCTCCACACTCCGTCGGGGCGTCCGAAAGACCTATGTGGTGGGTACTTTTATGTACATGTGATGGGTGGGACTCATTGCATTTGTCATTATTGCATGGCATGGATTTATATGGTTTTTGACATTACGATATTATTATATATGTTTTGTACTGACCATGTGTTAGCCATAACTGGAATACTTACTGGGCTCGTTGTTCTAATGCCCTACTTCTACCTTAGTTGATGATACAGGAAATCAGGGGAACGGTGAACGCAAGACGGGCCAGGCATAGGAGCTTGGATGATTTAGTTTATTATTTTTAATAAAAGTTACTCATGGACTTGTATTTGAGTATCTAGATTTCGGAATGTAATAACTTAGATAGATGGATGTTAATTTTGATAACTATGGTATTTGAATGATGATTAAGGACTTGACGTACTTTGCTATCTGAATGAAATAGAACTTGGTTCTATTATGATTCCGCAATTTTGATGTTAATATTCCACATGTTTATATTGCTATGTGTGAACTATTTTCGTGGATTTAGTCCATGCACACATAGGGTTGGCCAGTTTAGGGTCGGACTTTGGAAGTTCGGACTTAGCTCTCGTCATGACGTCCCGCGCTCTATCACTCTACTTGGTTATAAAAAAAAATAAAAAATAGACTCTAATTTATGGGAAGAAGCGAGTGAAAATGGACGGGACGTTACATTACTTGTGATCCTATACATGTCCTTGTATACACAAAAAATGCAAGCAATGGTGGAAGCATAGGTTTCCCCCTCAAATGTTAGTCCATAAGCACATAGTGCTTCGCCATAACTAATGGACTACACCCCTTTAAGTCTTTATTAAACTCCCCCTTAATAAAAGACTATCCTTTTTTTTTCTCCCCTTAACTTAAGCTTTCTTTTAAGCTTCCAAAATCTCCCCCAAAGCTTACATCATGCTTCTAATATTTCTCCTCCTTTTTGTCATAAATTGACAAAGGGTAATAAGGACAAATATACCACATTAGTGTGCTTCAACAAGTCCCAATTGTTGGACTAAAAGGAGATGGAGAAAGAGGGGACAAAAACCACATGCATTTTCAAAAATTATACCATTTTTGAAAACATAAGTTAAGCAGGCAAGAGGAAGCATAGAAAGATGATAATTTTACCCTTGAATATTTGATTAGTTAGTTCTTGAATTTTGTATTATTATTGTAATATATTTTATAATTAGAATTATTTGTGTTAGTATCTCATTTTACTTAATTTTATCTCATTATTGTATTTTGTTTGTGTTTTTAAGTTATGTTACTTTCTACACCTAAAGCTAGCCTAATGCTTGATTTAGAGGTGATGTTGTCTAATATATGTTTATCTACATGGACGTGGTACAACTGAGAAGGAAAAAGAGCAGTTGGTATGCATACGTGAAGAGAGAGAGAGAGAGAAAAAAAGAATTGGGCTAAGCTTGAATTGGAGAGGCACAATTGATCAGCTGCATATCAGATAGTGGAGAACAAATAGTTGGGAAGGGACGAGTCCCATTTGATGTTGCCAATGATGGTCAAAGGGATAAAATGGAAAGCAAGACTAACATTGAAATGGGATTGCACCAACCGAATGGAAATGGAGAATGAGTGGTAACTAATGTCTTTGGTAAGCTAATGGGTAATAAAAAATAAAAATGAAAGTATGATTTTAATGGGTTGTTTGTAGTATCAGAGACAAAGGTAGGTTTGAGAATTTAAATAAAGAGAAGGTAGGGCTGATGTGATTGCACTGGAGATTAAAGAAGGTTAGAAGCTGCTAGCATCAGAGTTTTATTGAATGGGCAATTGCATGTGGGATACACCATCTAGAAGACTACTTGTCTTCTTTAGTGCCTAATGTTTGTTGCAGCCAGCTTTGATAGAAAGAAAACAACACACACCCATGACCTGAAGCGGAGTGGAGCGATGGAAAAACCAAACGAGTGCAGACTTATTTGGATGAAAGAAAATCAGAAGTAAAGCAGAACAACAGCTAAGTAGTAATCACAGTTAAGAAAAAACGATCTGATAAATACATGAGAAAAGGGGCAGCATCGAGAGCATGAACTAGCTGGCTTTTGGTGCTTATTCCCTACTGTCCCAATCCCGAAGATCAGTAAAAGAAAATTTAGCAAGGGGCTGAGCGAAAAGTCTCAATGGATTTCATGTGTGTAAAAAGATAGAAAATAAATAAAATAGAATGAAGAAGAAAGGGAAAAAGGTGGATGCCGTTCTTGTAGATAGCAAATAAGGAGATCGAATTTGATTTGAGATGGATCCCACATATCCTATACTCCACCACCCCAGTCGAGAGAAACACCTGATCTGCTGATTTACGGATGGAATAAAATAGAAGCAAGAAGAGAAGGATTTGGCCAAGGAAGAGAAGGAAAATAGGAGTCGGCCAGCAAAAGTTAAAATATGCTAAAAAGTGGGACCCAATCCTTGCTAAATTAACCTCTCTGAAACCTCTATAAATTGGAGGCCTCTCCTACAACAAAATTCGAACTTGGGCTTTGAAGAATTCTAAGGCTAGGCTTGGGGAAAGAAAAAAAGAAGAAAATTCAGGAGAAGAGACATAGGATTTTCAAGTTCTACATTGGGTTCTAAGGTTGGTGGTCTTGATTTTTCTAGTGTATTTTCTTTTCCAAATTCCAATTGTGTTGTAATTTTTAATTCACTATTTTAATTAATAAAAGAAGGTGAGATTATTAGTGAAAATTTCCTTTTTCAATGTGTAGGAGGAGGGGGGGAGGGGGGTGAATAGGTCAATCCCATTTTCAATGGTGTTTACAAATTTCTTGATTATTTAAAGTGCAGCGAATGTTCATCAAAAGACTTGTTTAGTATGATAATTTCATTGGGCGATCACACCCTTTACATATGGTTTGATTATCGATACTTGTGCACAATGTGTAGAATAAGATAATCAATATGTAAAGTGATATGTGTTAAGAAGAGTACTTAAATAAGAAAGACAAACACACATAAATCAAACACCATATGACCATTTTAAAGTGGTTCGGTTAGCTAACCTACATCCACTGTTAGAACTCGCTCAACCTTGAGTAGGAATTCCATCTCACTCAATCGGTTGAGAATTTTACCCACCACTGTCAAATAGGAATTCCACCTATTCATTTGGCTGGGAATTCCACCCACCACTGTGACGGAAACACCGCTCTAGATTTTTTATAGCGGTTCCAGAACCAAGCTTCCTTAATCCACTTTTCGAAACAAAGGTTTTAAACGAAAATTAAAACTAAGAAGCACTTGCCTTTGAAGCTCTTTCTCTTGATGTGTGTTTCTTCAAGATCCCACCCATGTATACCGACGCTCTGCCTCGTAGCCGTCGTTTAGCAATCACAGTCCAGGGTGTCAAGGAAACTAGTTTTACCAAAGGTTTTCTAGTTTATGGTTCTCTCCTTCTCACTTTCAAACTCAATCCTTAGATTGGTTGTTTATGAGTTTTCATCCTTCCTCTCTCTCTCTCACAACTCAATTCATCTGATTGGTTGGATTTGATTCCCCTAGTGTAAGCACAAAAGAGAGAGAGAGAGTAATCCTTCTATTGGCCCTTGTTTAAGCTCACTTGTGAAGATGAGGGTCCAACTAATCCATCCGAAGGATACCAACTGGTTGCATAAATATTGGTTTATATAGAGAAGGCAACCAGTTGTAGTAACGGTAATGTACCGACAGGTTGGTCTCACCGAGGGGTCGGTGATTAGAAATGTTACCGTTACAATCCCGACAGTTGTGCATTAAGTGAACTCCCAACGGCAATATTCTTTCCTGGTCGACATGTCGTTGTCGCCGATGGGTCGACACTTATGGTACCAAGAGTCGGTCCATATAAGAAGCTCGTTCTGGTACAAAACATAATTGACAGTAGTTTCATCTCTAGAAACCTATTACCTAGAACGACCTGTCGCCCTTTACTGAGGGTCGGTCTTGGTACTCTTGATCGATCTTTGATTGCCGATATGCCTGTTTTTTCGAGAGTCCACATGAGTTTAAGTTTTCAGAACACAAGATCTTAATCGACGAGTCGTTGACCACGAGGGGTCGTTTCAGCCTTCACCGAGGGGTTGGTGCATACGAGACTCTCGATCAGAGGCATACCCATACTGACAGTTCAATATTCCAGAACCTATGTCAATCTGGCCGACCAGTCCTTGACCACGATGGGTCGATCCTGTCTCTACCGAGGGGTCGGTGAGAACGACTGGTTGAGCTGACAGTGAAACCAAATACATATTTCCAAGTTGGGTTCTAATTCACTGTCAGTCTTCCTCACTAGGCTTCATATGATTTAATCATTTGTTTATCTAAGCCTAGGGATAGTCCTCTCTAAGTTGTGGGTACCACCTAAAGTCATCTATGGCCATAATACCTGTTTTGTGATTGCCATAACGATGAGCTTCAATCCGGTGGAGCATGATCTTTACATTTGATCATCTTGGGTCTTTAAGCTTCTAGCAAGTGCTTCTTTCTGAATCATGGAATTGACAAATATAAGGACTTGACCAAGTCTAGGCACTAACAATTTGAATTATGGTTTTCCAAATTCTGATTTTTATTATAATGGTTTGAATTATTTTAGTTCGTGACTCCTTCCTTGGTAATTAATTTGGAAATATGAAATAGTTAGATCTTTTGATTAACATTACTATTCCAGGTCTAACGTTATTTGGAACGGATGAAAAAGTTAGATCGGCGAATTGCATGAATAATCTAGATCTAAGGTTCGGATTAATTAGGGAACTAATTTAATGAAAGACTTGAATAAGATTGAAATTTTACGTGAGTTCCATGTTTTATGCTGTTATTTTATTGTTAAAATATGGGAAAAAATGCCTCCTTGATTCTTTGAGCCAGTTCCACTGTAAATATGTACAAAGGTAATTTAGGTGTTTTTTAATTTTATTTTTGTTTATAATATTCAAAATTCTTGAAAATTGTGGACTAGGTTGGTAAATTAATCAATTGCATCTTAATTTTGTATTCTAAGTTAGATTAAGATTATTTATAATTTTTAGATTAATACCACCATCTTAATTGAAATTAGATAAATTTTGTGTTTTCCATGAAAATTAGTCTATTTAATGGTTAGTTTCCATTTCTTGGATGTTGTTTCAATTGTTAGACTTTGTTTTCTATTATTAGAAAGTTTCTAAATTAAAATTAAATTTACTAGATTAGAGAATTAATTCCATATTTAAGATTTATTTCTATGATTATCTAAATTTCCTAAACTACATAATTCAATGGTATATTTTTCATGGATATATTTTCTTGAGTTCTGATTGGTTCGATCTCGCACTCCTAAACTATATTATAAATGGTTTGTGTGCTTGAGAGTATAAATTTAAAACACAACAAGGAGGGATTCACTCATACAAGAAATATTCCATTAATGAACATATGAGTGAACACAATGAACTAAATAAATTTTACACCATTGAGCACAAAGTTCATGAAAAACAAGGATATGCTAAATCATATACCTATATGAAAGCAAATGCACCGACCAATGAAAACAAGTTCATTCATCAAAACATACACCAATAAAGAGATCTATGAATGAACAAAACATATCCTTGGAAATTCATTTTGCACTTGGAAGATGAACATTTATTTCTTCCCTTAAACTTTCCAAGGTGTGCTCTCCTTTGTTCAATAATTTGAGATCACAATGCACCAAGTCCATTAACACTTGGACCACTAAATCATGTTGGCTTTCACTTCCAAAATGCCATTTGGTTTTAAAATTCACCTTTAAAAAATGAAAGCCACAACATAGGTGCATAAAACTAATTTGGAAAAGGATAAATTTTCCTTGTTTGAGCATTTCTCCAAAACACATTTCCATTGTCTAATGATTTTCCAGGATAGTGCATTACTAAGACATGAAAACAACGTAAGCACATCCCAATAAGATTTTCAATTTGAGGGATGAGAGAGTGTGTGCTTGTGATGCATGTAGGTCCACAAGACAACAAGCTTTACAGTCCACCTTTGAATGCCAATGAATATCCATACATTCACACACCAATTTGTGTCATTTGATGATTCAACCAAATTATAAACACTTGCACAAATTGATTGGATTTGGATCAATGTACCTTTGAAAGTCCATCTAAAATGTTTGATCCAAACCAAATACAATACCCTTGGGCATATTTTAATTTACCATTTTAATCAACATAGCCCATGTGTGATGTCATGTGATAAGGCATTCTGAGGTTTAACAAAAACTTGGTGTTTTATGAACCAATCATTCCCCATAATATTTGCCAATAAAGAGAATATAGGAATGACAACCAAGCACATAATACGTACATTCATTTCACATATGATATACCAATACGAAGTATAGAAATGAAGTATGAGAGATATATGGCATGCAAAAATATACACGAACTACAATAGCTCATGACATGCCATATCAAACAATACTTGCAAAGGCATTTCCAATTTGCACCAAGATATACCAATATTAGTTCAAGTAAAGGTGCAAAAGAAATGGTCTCCATGTAAAACATACAAGTGTTTGCCAAAGGTTGCTACTCATGCTTTTTCCCAAATTACCATTCAAATATGGATACTCCAATTAAGTTCAATACTTTAAGTTGAATGGTACATGAATGGAATACCCTTTTTAACATTTGATCATGTAACACCCTGCCCTCTTTCTCACCTTCCATTAATCAGAGTATATTTTTTTTTTTTGAAAAGTGAGTGAGAGAGAGCGGGTCGTCACGACGCATGTCAAGTCCGAGTTTCCAAAACCCGACCCTTAACTGCCCACCATTACTTTTGCGTGGACTAAATCCACTAAACATTTTCACACGCTCTTCATAATACTTGCGAAATTATTTATATGAATAAGATACTGTTCATATACTTGTCATCATTAGGCCAGGAAAACCAATCACCATATACTTCAATAAAAACTTAAAGATTATCAAACCATAGCAAATAAATTCTAAGGTGTCCCAAAATGCAAGTCCCCAAATACATCATTGAACTCAAAACTAAGTAATTTATACTTCAATCTCCCAAGCTACTATGCTTGGTTCCCTTCCGGTCCTACATCCTTCTCCTTGGCATTTCTTGTTCCATCATCTATAGGGTAGAAGTAGGGCATTAGTCAACATCCCCAGTAGGTATTCTAATTAGGGTTAGGGTACACATAGGAGTAATATAAATCAAGGGTATACATATCATTGTCATATTTGTAAAACATTTCATAAGTAGTAAAAACAATGCATGATGTGCATATCATAATCATGCTTACGTATGTGTCATGTCATGGGTGTCAATGCCAAATGAACTCTCAGCCAATATCCATATCCATATCCAATCATAAATCAATCAATAAACGACTTCCTTGGCCAATTATGTCCACAGTGTTTGAGGCGGTAACCACCAAGGCACTGTATACCCATCTACAAATTAATCGGGATTACCGATGGAGTGTTGACTCCTCCCACTATGCAAGGTTTCGGGACTACCTACCCCGGAGTTCTTTGGCCCAATAAGTCGTACCTTTCTATCAACTGGACGAGGCCAAATCTCAATAGTTCATATAGCTTCACATAAGCTAATCTCAAGCCCAAGTTATATCCGGACCGCTCAGAACTTGGCTTGCTACTCATATATGTTCCCTCCCATGCCATGCATGAGGTAATGTATGCAATAATGCCATATCATTTAAAATACATTATATCATTTGAAAATCAGTCCATAATCCTATACAATTTGTTAATATCAAAGTAATCATCATATTTGAAATAAAAACTAGTGTTATATTATACTCCATGGTGTTCACAATAAGGTAGGAATCTTACCAATGTACAATATACTATCTTGTAAGGATAACGCCAACGGTCACGTGAGACGAATCACAATTTCGAACCTCTTTACCTCATCAAATTCAAACATACATAGTAGTTTGATTTTCCATTTCAATTTCATCATCCCTATCTCCATCTAAGTTCCATTTTCGTTTCCCAACGCATTTATGCATTCCTTGTCCTTAACCCGTTTAAGACCTTCAATGGGGTTTGGCCATACAACATGGTCGAACCCTAATGTCCCATTTCCTTTTAAATGTATTTATATTACACGAAAAACCCATCAAGGGGGTTCGGCCATACAATATGGCTGAACCTTATCTTTTGGTTTTTGATCCTCTTTTTAATCCTTATGTTATTTTAAACAAAGTGATCCATGGAAATCATCCATGGGGTTTGGCCATACAACATGGCTGAACCAATTGTTCTTCCTTCTTTCATCTCTTTTCCATCTTATGTTACTTTGAGGATGGGTTCTTCTTTAAAAATATTCATCAACCATGTTTCAGGTCACTTGATGGGGTTCGGCCATACAACTTGGCTGAACCTTATCTAGTACCATTTTTAGTCCTCAAATGGTCTCCATACAAAATTAGGGTTTGGCCATCCAAGAGGCCGAACCTTGTTCTTTGATTCTTTCTCCTTAAAATTCACCCTTAATCATATTTAAACATGGATTCTATCTTTAATATTTATGTAACGCCGTGCCCTTTTTCAGTCGCTGAAAATCAGAGTATATATTTTTTTTTTGAAATAAAAGAGTGAGAGAGAACGGGACGTCACGACGGGAGCTAAGTCCGAGCTTCCAAAGCCCGGCCCTTAATTGGCCAACCATACGTGTACATGGACTAAGCCACTAAAACGGTTCACACATACTAAGGCTAAGCTTGCGGAATTAAAACATACTTGCGGAATTATAATAGAGATCTATCCTACCAATTATTAAATAGCAAGGAAGTACATTACTTAATGATAATTATCTTAAATTAAAATGTCCAAAATCAAAGTCCAAACCATAGCAAATAGTCTAAGTTATTATAGTCCCCACAAGCTAATTACTCAAATTACATTTCCATAAATAAAACTTAAATAAATAATTCTAGCTCATCCAAGCTCCTAAGCTTGGCTCCGATCACGTCCTTTCGCTTCATTCGTTTCCTGTGTCATCATCTAAGGTAGAAGTAGGGCGTTAGTCTGTAACACCCCGCCCTTTTCACTCTAATAATCAGAGTTTATTTTTTATTTTTAATAATAATAAACAAGTGATCGGGGCGGGTTGTTACGACGCGAGTTAAGTTCGGACTTCTAACGTCCGACCCTTAACTGGCCAAGCCTATGTGCATATGAACTGAGTCCATAAGAACTGATCCACACATGGTACAATGAACTTGCGGAATTTACTTAGTCTAACTGATGGTTATAATAGATCCTAAGACTACTCCATTTTCCATTTCTAGATAGCAAATCATATAAACATTATCTCCAAAATTACTAACATAGCCTTAAACTAAACATTCATACCAAACCATCCAAACCATAGTTAACTACATTATTACATGCCAATAATGTCTAACTATCAAATTACATTGTCCAAATAACTTAAATAAAAAGTCCATCATTCAAAGTCCATTTAAAGCCCAAGCGCCTATGCTTAGTTTCCATCACGATCCTCGTTCTTCTCCTTTCCTGCGTCATCCACTAAGGATAGAGATAGGGCGTTAGATCAACGCGCCCAATAGTGTTTCCGTTTAGGGCTACCACAAGGTTAGTAAAACAACATGCAAATAATATAATAATACATGTTCATCAAAACCTCATAAAAACAATGCTATGTATGTTATGCTCAAGTAATGAGTCCCACCCATCACAATTATACATAGCCTCCTCTTGACGAGATTCTCATCGTCAAAGTACCCCACAATGGTCTTTCGGACGCCTCGACGGAGTGTGGCCTCCGGATTCCTCTTGATGGAATTCTCATCATCAAGGTACCCCATAGTGGTCTTTTGGACTCCCCGATGGAGTGTGGCCTTCGGTTTCCATAATCACCACCCCATGCCATGCATGAGATGTCCATGATGTCATGCCATTTGTAAATACATATTACCATACCAAACTACTTTGAAACATGATAACTTAGCACATAACTCATCAAAATTAATATAAAACATCACATATATGTGTGGTTACAAAAAGGTAGGAAACCTACTCAATGTTCGCTTAGTTTGACCCTTTTTTTAAACCGTCAACCGATCACGATTTTGTACACCGTTCAAGCAATTCCCGTGGCCCTAGTTATATAACAGCAAATCAAACATTCATCCATGTGATTCCAACTTAGTCTAAGTCCCAAAAATCCACTTTGTGGGGTTCGGCCATACCCCATGGCCGAACCTCACCCATTTAAATTTTGGTCTCTCTTTTATTTAATTAAAACCATTCAATTAAATCAAACTTCCAAATGAACCTTGGTAGGGTTCAGGCCATACAACATGGCCAAACCTTACCATCTTGGTTTTGGCCCATATTTCAAATTCTTTGATCATTCATCTTTGATCATTTCACCTTTGATCAATTCCTTCATATTTACAATAATGCCATTATACTAACCCTTTGTTTAATTTTGTTTAAAAGCCAAAATCCATAACCAAACCACCTTAGTGGGGTTCGGCCATACAACATGGCCGAACCTCACCACTTAGTTTTTGTCCTTTAAATCCTTCATTAACCCATCTCCAATTACATTATAACTTAGCCTAAGTCCACCAAATGATCATTGATGGGGTTCGGCCATACAACTTGGCCGAACCTCATCCTATGGATTTTTATCCCATATTCCATCATCTACCATGGTTGGTTATTTACTTACACTAAGTCCATAGATAATCATATCATCATCCATAATTTTCAACCATGGTCTTACCCTAATTAATCCATAAAAATAGTCCATGGGGTTCGACTATACACTTAGCTGGACCCTATGGTTTCCTTGATGTAAACCCTCTAATATTTGTCCATGGTTTTGATCAGCAACTTAGCCATAGCATCAACATGATTCAGCCATACCATAGCTGCTCCAAAACAGTAAACTTATCTCCATTTAAGAAGCCCTTTAAACCTTCAAACATGGTATGGGATTTATCTATCAAAAACCATAAAAATTACCAAATCTTTTCATGGGGTTCGGCCATCCCAAGTGGCCAAACCCTATGGTCTATGTTTTGCCATTTTTAGACAGCATAATCCTTGATCTAAACCTTTGGTAAATTCGGCCATGTAATGGCCGAATCATAATCCTTAATCCATTTTATTCAACAAAGGTTATGATGCACTTACCAATACGGCGACTCCTTCGGTTCTTTCACTCCTTCCTTGGTCCTTTACTTCCCTAGCCTCTCCTTCTTTCTTCTCATTATTTTGGCCGAGACTGACCTTGCTGCCAACTCCTTGGAATAATTTGGCCAAGGTATAAATTTGACACAGAGAGAGATAGAAATTTGGTCTTAAACCTTGGTGCCAAGCTCCTTTTCTCTATGTGTACTTTGACTTGGAAAGATGATCGGCCAAGGACTGCTTGGTATGAAAGACAATCAGCCAATGCCTTAGGTCTTGAAAGATGAGCAACGTCTAAGAGAGGGAGAGAAAGATCCAAGTCTTTTGTTCCAAATGTGGTGGTCGGCCAAGGTGATGGTTTTTTATTAAACCCTTGTGTAACTCACATCACCTTAACCAAAATCCTTTATGTTACTTGGGGGTTTCATCTGTGAAATGAAACTCCCCAAGCATCCAACGTCTCCCATGCAAGGTCTTGAGTAACCTCCACAAACCCCATGCATCTTCCATCTTGAAGTTTCATCCAACATGTGAAACACCCATGTGCCCCAACGGCATGTATGGGTTTGAAATCTATAACCACCATTCCTCATTTACTTACCCATGTGGGGGTTTCATCCATGAGATGAAACTCCCACCAACCAAGGGTTTTGTATTGTCTTAGACCACCAAACCGTCCAGCTCCTTTTGATCCTCATCAACGCCCCATGTGAGAGTTTTATCATTGAGATGAAACTCCCCCCCTCCAAGTGTGAACCCATTTTGTAACTCCACCAAAACGCCACCTTCCATTTACTACCTATCTTGGAGTTTCATGCATGGGATGACCTCCCATGCATCCAACGTGTGGACCATCTTATTTGAATATGAAACACCAGCCCTTCAACCTCATATTCCACTCATTTATAATTTAAAACAACTCACTTGCTCATAACTTATTTCAAATCAACTCATTCACTTATAATTTATTTCCAATCAACTCACTTATTTAACTCAATTCTTTAATTCCATTTCAAACTCCAATCAGCCCCAACTTAATCAAACTTGGACTCACTTGATGGTCACCCAAGTCAAACCCAACCCATTGAGTCCAAATTGGCCATTTTGACCCATTTCACAAACTTTGATCCAATTACTCATTTATTTTATTTCAAACACAAAACTCATAGCCATTGAGGCTTAATTGAACAATGGGCCCCACACTTACTCATCTACGATCATAACCTTTTAATTCACAACTCCAATGGTATTTTCGTAAATATTGATATATTGAAAAATCTAGGGTATTACATAGACAATGCGCCCAGTAGCTACTCCGAGTAGGGTCAACACATGGATTAGTATAACAAAAACACATAGATGTAAATAATATCAAAACCATGCAAGTCAATGCCATGCCATGGTTGTCATATGTCATGAGTCCCACCCATCATCCGTATCACAATCACATAGTATCCTTTTTGATGGAAAAATCCTCATCAAGGTATTGTCATAACCCCCAGCGAATGCCTTATCCGGCGCCTCGATCGAAGCGCGGACTCCGGATTCATTTCAAACATAGTATCCCTCTTGATGGATAATGCACATCAAGGTATCCCCACGAATGCCTTATATCGGATGCCCCGACAGAGCGTGGACTCCGGTTACAATTCAATCATACATCCCTTGGAATCAGTGTGGATTCCTACCTCATTGAAAACCATGGAATATGTATATGTGATGTTTTTACTTGAATTATTTTGGTATCAAATGATATGTCTTAATGATGGGATTTTTAATGCTATGATGTTTAGTATTACATAGCATGTTTGCACTTGCATCTCATGCATGGCATGGGAGGGTGTAATAGCCCAGATTTTCAAAGCAATAAATATATTGGCTATTATTTATTTTTAATTGTTAAAATTAAGATTTATAGATGGAATGGATATTAGATGGATCAAAGTTGGGGCAATGGCCCAAGTATGGTCCAATTGACCATGGACATGATTAATTCTATTTAAGTGGGTCAAAGTGGGCAATTGGGTCTGCAATATCCTAGATTTTTCAATATATCAATATTTACGAAAATGCCATTGGAATTATGAATTAAAGGGTTATGATCGTAGATGAGAAAATAGTGGGGCCCATTGTTCAAGTAGGAACCAATGTACTTGGTATAAGATTCAAATTAAGTTAAATGGGTAATGTACATTTATTTGGGTCAAAGTGGTTAATTGGGTCAAAGGACCCAATTGGGACCGAAGGGGTCATTGTGGACATGATTAAGCATTGGATGAGCTCAAGTTTAATTGGGTTAGGCTGAATTGAATGGAATGTTAACAAATGTTTAAGATAACTCAAATTGAAGATTGAGTTGAAATAAATGATGGAGTTTAGTTGAGTGGAATTTATGGGTTGAGTTGCATTAAATTGATGAGTTAAATGGGTGAGTTGTGTCATATGCGTTGGATGGGAAGTTATGGAGATATTTATCTCAAAGGGTGAGGTGTGAAGTTGAAGGAATGGAGTTTCAAGGTTAAACAATACATCACACGTTGGAATGCATGGGAGGTTATCCCATGCATGAAACTCTTAGATAAGTAATCAATGATGTGGCAGTTTTGGGAGTTACATATGTGAGGAGTTGTATTTCAAATTCAAACATATTACACGTTGGAATTGAATGGAGGTTTTATGCTATGCATGGGACTCCAAATGGACAGCAAATGGGAAGGATGTTTGGGTAAAAGACTAAGACACAAAATCGTTGGCATGTAGGAGTTTCATTTCAAGGATCAAACTCCCACATGGGCAAGTAAATGAAAGGTGGCGGTTATGAATTGCCAATTCAAACATGACCATTGGAGCCTATGGGAGGTTCATTTCAAAATGAAACTCTCACATGCAAGGTTAATGAGAGATGAATGATGGGAGGAATGTATACAACAAGACATGCATGGGAGCCGTTGGGCACCTTGGGAGTTTCATCTCAAGGAGGGAGGCATTAAGCAAATGGGAGTTCCAAGTGGGTTCACACTTGAAGAAGGTTGCATCTAGGGCAGCCAAGAGCCAAAAACCATTGGAGGGTTTCATCTCAAGGATGAAACCCCAAATGAAATAAGTAATGGAAATGAATGGGAGGGGAGTTACATGTAGTGCCAACCTTAGGCTGAAGTGGATTAACCAAAGATAGAATTTTATCTCCATTCACTCACTCTCTCTCTCTCTCTCCCTTGGCCGTTCTCCATCCCTCAAGATCAAGAGCATTAGCTGATTGTCTCTCACACCAATCAGTCCTTGGCCGATCCCTGCACCAAGACAAACTACACATAGAGCAAAGGAGTTTGGCATCAAGGTTTTATCACTCTCATCCAAAGCCAAATTTCTATCTCTCTCTCAAATCAATACTTTGGCTAAACCATTTCAAGGAGTCTTCAAGCAAGATCAGTCTAGACTAAAGGAGAAGGAAGGAAGGACTAAGAAAGGAATGGAAGAGCAAGTCGGAGTAAAGATCAAGAAGTAGTCAAAGAACCAAAGGAGTCGCGGTATTAGTAAGTGCACTACAAACCCTTGTTAAATATGATCCGGCCATTGTATGGCCGAATCTATCGAGGGTTTAGATCAAGGATTATGCTGTTTAAAAATGGCAAAACATGGATCATAGGGTTCGGCCACTTTGGATGTCCGAAGCCCATGAAAGGATTTAATAATGGTTATGGTCTTTGAGGGATAAAAACCATACCATGTAATGAAAGTTTTAAAGGATTTTGAATGGAGATAAGTTTAATATTTTGGGTCGGCCATAGGATGGCTGAACCATATGGTTGTTATGGCTAAAGTGTTGAGCCTAAATTATATATATAAATGATGGAATGATTAAGATAACTATAGGGTTCAGCCATGTGTATGGCCGAACTCTATGGACTATTTTGATGGGATAATCGGATTAAGATTATGTTGGAATTTATGAATTGTTATATGCTTTTGATTTAAGAATCACATATGCTTAATTATGGATTTAGTATTGAAGTGATCAACCATGATAGATGATGGAACATGTAATAGCCCGGAATTTTTAAATCAATAAAAATGTGGCTATTATTTATTTTTAATGATGGAAATTGGGTAATATGATGGAATAAATGTTAAGTGGATCGAAATATGGACAAAGGCCCAAGTATGGCCCAATGGACCATGGATTGGATTTAAAATCATTTAAATGGTCAATGATGTTCAATTGGGCCAAGGATGGTCAAATTGGGCCCAATACCCATTTGGAACCCAATGGGTCAAGATAATGTAAGCGCTAAGGTAAATGGGTAAGGGTGAATTTAATTGGGCCATGGGCCCAATGGTGATCCAAGTAATTGAAAAGGGTTTAATTAAATCACCTAAGTTAATTTTAATTAGACCAAAGTGATATGGCCAATTGGGACCCACCTCCACCTCACCACGTGAGGTGGCGTGTGGACCAAGATTGGTAGGGCCGGCCACCATGGTTGAATTGGTCAACCATGGGTGGATACAAGGAGATGGAATTAGGTTAAATGGAAATTAATTAATTTAATGATCCAATTAATTAATCAATTAAGCTAATAAAAAGGGTGGTCAAATGGTCAAATGGAAGACCCAAACCATTCCACCTTATCACTAAACCTCAAACACGTTGGACTTGGGTGGTGGTTATGTAACGCCTGCCCCATTTTCACCGAAATCAGAGTCTATTTTTTTTTTTGAAATGAATAGTGACAACGGGCGCGGACGTCACGACGCGAGTTAAGTTCGAGCTTCTAAAGCCCGACCCTTAACTGGCCAACCTACGTGTGCGTGGAACTAAGTCCACGAAGAATGGTTCACACGTACAAGTAAGCTTGCGGAAATTTAACATTAACGCGGGGGTTATAATAGAGCCTATCTTACCAGTTTTAGATAGAAGGGAAGATACATCATTAAATTACTAAAATACCCCTATGTTCATAATTATGTCTCAAAATGATAACGTCCAGCGTATAGTCCAAACCATAGCAAGAAACAGTAATTATTACATGCCGACAAGCTATACTACTTAAATTACAACTTTTCCAAAATAAAACTTAAATAAAACAAAGTAGCCGCTTTCCCAAGCTCCTACGCTTGGCTCCCGTCGTGTCCACCGTTTCCGCCGTCTCCTGCATCATTAGATAGGGTGGAAGTAGGGCGTTAGACAACGCGCCCAGTAGGACTCCGAGTAGGGCTAGTACATGGATTAGTGATACAAGCATACCAATAATAATATGATAAATCCCATAAAATGAATGCCATGCCATGGGTGCCTATGTCATGTGTCTCACCCATCATCTATATCATCATAAAATGTCATATCCCCCTTGACGGCAAAGCCTCGTCAAGGTGTCTCCATGTTTGCTTCTCGGTCGCCTCGACGGAGCATGGACTCCGGTTATAACATATTAAGCTATCCCCATGTTTGTTCTCGGTCGCCCCGACGGAGCATGGACTCCGGTTATAGCGCATCAGGCTATCCCCATGTTTGCTTCTCGGTCGCCCCGACGGAGCATGGACTCCGGTTCCTTTATTTTCCCACCCATGCCATGCATGAGATGTAAGTGCATTATGCTATGTAGTATATATATGATTCATATCACTAATATAAAATCCATAGCATTGGAATATAATCCATAGCCTTAAAAATATCATCCATAGCATTAAAATATAATTCATAGCATTTAAAATATCATCCATAAAATAAACCATATAATAATCGAAATAAAATACGGAAACCATCACATACACATAATCCACGGCTTACAAGAAGGTAGGAATCCTACCGAATACCGATAACGTCCCTTTCCGTTTTCGTCCGATAATTCCGGTTGCCGATCGCGTACCGTTTGCGACGTGCCAGTACCTTATTATACATTTTCCAAGTTAGTCCATATTTATCCATGATTAAGTCCCTAACTGATCATAAACCTAGATCCATTAATGCTCCCTAGCCATGTTACAAGATTATCATAAATCGGCCCTTAACTTAGCCTCATTTCCATTGCATAATTCCAAATTTTAGCCCATTAAACATTCTAATTTGTGAGCCTAAAACGCAGCAACCCTAAGTTTCATTTAATCACTCATAATGTCATCTTAATGCACCCAAGTTCATGTCCAACCTACATGGGGTTCGGCCATGTACCATGGCCGAACCCATGGTTCTTCATTGTGGCCAATAATTACGGTTTTGCCACTATACTTCCATGGTTTAGTATCTCCTCCATCCATGTACATTTTTGTCCATAAATCATCTACATACTTAGCCGCATTAATGATTCATTGATCATGACCTAACATCCCTAAAATCAGCCACTTAATTTAATTAAATTTCAAATTATCTAAACCTATACAAAATTCCAATTATTGCCCATAACATGACCTACAATGGGTCATGGGTTCGGCCATACACCATGGCCAAACCCATGATGCCTTTTTCCCATTTTTCTTGGGTCTATTTCACTTCATTTGGTCCTACTATAAATGAATTTAAATCATGCATTTACATCATCCTTTCATAATCATCATGAGATATACTTTGGTCCATTTAATTTAACCATCATTCCATTTTATTTTCCATGGTTCCAAAAACACTAAATTCCTCAAATTCTTCCCAATGGGGTTCGGCCATGTACCATGGCCGAACCCATGGTTCATGATTTTATTTTAAAAACCTCATTTCCATTCATTTAAAACCTTGTTTAAAATACCTAACAAAAAATCCACTTAATTACCATTAACATTCTCCATTAATTTCCATACTCTTATAACCATTAAATATCTCATTCCATCACCTTAGGGTTCGGCCATACACCATGGCCGAACTCATGGTTCATGATTCACCATTTTTCCTATGCTTCTTGGGGCCATAAAATTATTCACACACTCCATGATTTTTCCTTATTTAAAACCCCTTTAAAATTTTTCCAATATTTAATCATTTACAAGCCTACAATCATAATCATTCTCCATAGCCTTTAAACCTTAAAACCCTAATTAAATCATCAACCATTTACCATGGGGTTCGGCCACACTACATGGCCGAACCCTATGGTCCATCAACCCATTCAAAAACCCATTACTTCCATGCTTAAATCCATTTAATTTCACAATCTCCTTAATCCTTTTAGTTATTATTTTTCTTAATCTATCTCTCCCCATTTTCATCCATTTCTCATCTTATCATTGAATGGATCTTAGATCTAAGGCCCATAACATTTGTGGCCATCATTCATTCTAAGAAATGGATTACATAAATATATCTTAACCTTTTAAAAATATAAATTCTTGTCAAAGAATTTCTTACCACCCCGACGACTCCTCCGGCCTTTCTTCCTCTTTTTGATCTCCTTAGCCCTTTCTCTTCTTCTTCTCCTTGTTATTCAGTGAAGATGTGCTTGATCAAGATGGAGTCTCCATGGTTAGGGTTCGGCTAAGGTAGGTTTAGATTTTTGAGAGAGGGAGAGGGGATGAGGATGAAAAAGATGCTCAAACCTTGGTCTTGAAGTGGTGGTTGGCCAAGCCTAGTTTTTTCCTTCTTTTCTTCTAAGTTTCTTCTTCTTTCTTGGTGTTTTACTTGGGAGAGAGAGGAAGGACGGTTTTGGGAGAGGGAATGAAGAGATGGAGATGAGATGAGACCCTAGACCCATTCCCATCTCATCTTCGTGGCTTGGGTTACACTCCTCCATCATTCCATTTGACCAACCAACATGGGTAAGTATGGCTCGCATGTCCTTGGTGGTGGTGGTTGGGATGAAACCACCACCATGCTAATGGTTTTGGGTCTTTAAGGTGGGTGGTTTGGTCTTCCCATCAAGTCCATTGACTACCCATCATGGAGAAGGGTATGGGCTCTCATACCTTCAGTGGTGGTGGTTGAGATGAAACCACCACCCTAAGTCCATGGTTTCCTTTGTGTTTCCTTGGGTGGTTTCAATGGAATAAAACCACCCTTTGACTTGTCTCCTTGACTTATTCTTTTGACCCTAATTAATTAAATTAAACCCTTACTTAGGTTAATTATTTCCTTTTTAATTTAATTCCCTTAAATTCTCTTTCTAAGAAATCGACCCATGGTTGACCAAGTCAACCATGGTGGACGGTCCCCACCAACATCTACCCTACCCGCCACCTCACTTGATGAGGTGGAGGTGGGCCCCATTCGGCCATATCACTTAAACCCCATTAATCTTAACTTAGATGATTTAAAATAATTTAATTAACTTAATCCACTTTAATTGTCCTTAGTCCCCTTAACCTATCCATGGTTGACCAAGTCAACCATGATGGTCGGCCCCACCTTTTCCTTGGTCCATACGCCACCTCACTTGGTGAAGGTGGAGGTGGGCCCCACTTGGTTAGGCCATCTTAATCATCTCATCATTAACTTAGGTGGGTTTAATTTCAATTCAACCCTTTCCATCAATCGGGTCACCATTGGCCCATGGCCCAATTAATTTATTTTCTACCTTTTACCTTAAAGTTTGAATCATTTTGATCCATTGGGTCCCACATGGTTGTCGGGCCCACTTTGACCATTATTGACCCTTTAAATGGATCCCATCCAATCCATGGTCCCTTGGACCATAATTGGGCATTTGCCCCAAAATTTGATCCATTTAACATCCATATATCAAAATTCCAATTTTTTTCATTATTAAAATAAATAAATGCCAGATATATGTTGATTTAAAAATTCGAGCTATTACAGGTTATCCCAACCACCACCATAAAGCAAGATAAAAATCTTATGTGGGTTGGTGGGAGGAGTTAATGATAAAGTGTATTTTAAGCAACCAAAAGGAGATGCTTTCATCTCATCTCTCAAATCCCATTCTCATTTTCACTCTCTCCCTCTCTTGCTCTCCACCACCGTCTCACACCAAAGAGAAAGGAAGAATAAGAAAAAGAGAAGAAGAGAAGAAGAGAAGAAGAGAAGCTCAAATTTGGCCATCACTCCAAGATCAAAGCTTGGGATCTTCTTTCTCACCATCTCCTCCTCTCCCTCTCTCAAACCTAACCCTACCTTAGCCGACCCAAGCCTTGATGTTTTTCCATTGATCAAGCTCATCTTGACCGAAGAACAAAGGAGAAGAAGAGGAAAGAAGGCCAAGGAGTCCAAGAGGAGGAAGAAAAGTCGGAGGAGATGACGGATTGTACCGGACATCGTAAACGGTGCGCGATCTGCGATCGGATTATCGGATGAAAATGAAAAAGGGACGCTAGTCGGTATTCGGTAGGATTCCTACCTTTTTGTAAGCCATAGATTAAGTATTATGAGATGGTTTTTCCTTTGATTTATTTTGGCCATGGATTAAGTATTATGTGATGGTCTTTCCTTTGTTTTATTTTGGTCATGGATTAAGTATCATGTAATGGTTTTAAGATGGGTTTTATGACTATGATCATATATATTACATGGCATATGGCATCTATATCTCATGCATGACATGGGAGGGATATGGTATGGGAAGGATGAAATGAAACTGGAGTCCATGCTCCGTCGGGGCGACCGAGACGCAAGCATGGGGATATCTTGATGTGTTTCATCTATCAAGAGGGATATTATGAGATATAACCGGAGTCCATGCTCCGTTGGGGAGACCGAGAAGTAAGCAAGGGAATATCTTGATGTGTTTCATCCATCAAGAGGGATATTATGAGATATAACCGGGTCCATACTCCGTCGGGGCGACCGAGAAGCAAGCATGGGGACACCTTGACGAGGCTTTGCCGTCAAGGGGGATGATTTGTGATTGTTTACACCTTGATGAGGTTTTTCCGTCAAGGGGGATGATTTGTGATTATTTATATCTTGGCGAGGTTTTTCCGTCAAGGGGGATATGGCAGCATGATGGTATGGATGATGGGTGGGATTCCTGACATAGGACACCCATTGCATGACATTGCACCAAATTGCATGGTTTTGGATATGATATTATCTATATGTTTTGTTACCACTAATCCATGTGTTAGCCCTACTCGGAGTCCTACTGGGCGCATTGTCTAAAGCCCTACTTCTACCCTAGCTGATGACGCAGGAGATGGAGGAAACGGAGGACGAGACAGGAGCCAAGCTTAGGAGCTTGGGAAAGCGAGCTGTTTAGTTTATTTAAGTTTTATTTTGGAAATGTAATTTTGAGTAACTTAGCTCGTCGGAATGTAATAACTTAAATTACTTGCTATGTTTTGGATTTTATTTTGGACAGTACGATTTAGTGGTATTTTAGTAATTAAATGGATGTTTCTTCCCTGCTATCTGAAAATTTGTAAGATAGTCTCTATGGAAATTTCTGCACTTAGTTAATATTCCACAAGCTTACATCTACGTGTGAACTGTTCTCTGTGGACTTCGTTCCACGTACATGTAGGGTTGGCCAGTTAAGGGCCGGGTTTTAGAAGCTTGGACTTAACTCGCGTCGTGACGTCCGCGCCCTTTGTCACTCTTTATTTCAAAAAAAAAAAAAAATAGACTCTGATTTTCGGTGAAAAGGGGCGGGTGTTACAGAACATAGGATAAAAATCCATAGGGTGAGGTTCGGCCATGTAGCATGGCTGAACCCCACTAATGGTCATTTGATGGACTTAGTGGTTAACTTATAATGTAATTGGGCAAAATCAAATGGAGATGTATGTATGAAGGATTTAAAGGACCAAATTAAGATGGTGAGGTTCGGCCATGTTATATGGCCGAACCCCACTAAGGTGGATAGGTTATGAATATTGGTTATTAAGCAAAATTAGACAAGGGTTAGTTTAATGGCACAATTGTAAATATGGAATGAAATGACCAAAGGATTTGAAAGATGGGCCAAAACCAAAGTGGTAAGGTTCTGCCATGTTGTATGGCCGAACCCTACCAATGTACATTTGGAAGATTAAGTTATTTGGATGGTTTTGGTTTAAATAAAAAAGGAGATCAAAATTTAAGTAGGTGAGGTTCGGCCATGTAGTATGGCCGAACCCCACAAAGTGGTTTTTGGGACTTAGACTTAGTTGGAAATTAAATGGACATATATTTGACTTGCAGTTATATAAACAAGGTATCGGGACTTCTTAAACGGTGTACAAGTCGTGAATGGGTGACGATTTAAAAGAGCGATCAATCTAAGTGAACATTGTGTAGGTTTCCTACCTTTTTGTAACCACCCTTATATTGATGTTTTATCTTAATTTTGATGAAATATGTGCTAAGTTATTATGTTTCAAAGTGGTTTTGTATGTTAAGGTGTATTTACAAATGGCATAAACTCATTGACATCTCATGCATGGCATGGGGTGATGATTATGGAAACCGAAGGCCACACTCCGTCGGGGTGTCCGAAAGACCACTGTGGGGTACCTTGATGATGAGAATCCCATCAAGAGGAAACCGGAGGCCACACTCCGTCGGGGCGTACGAAAGACCACTGTGGGGTACCTTGACGATGAGAATCCCGTCAAGAGGAGGCTATGTATATTTGTGATGGGTGGGACTCATTACATGTGCATAACATACATGGCATTGTTTTTTAAAGGTTTTGATGATCATGTACTATTATGATATTTGCATGTTTTATACTAACCTTGTGGTAGCCCTAATCGGAAACACCGACTCAGTGTGTTGATCTAATGCCCTATCTCTATCCTTAGTGGATGACGCAGGAAAGGGGAAGAACGAGGATCATGAAGGAAACCAAGCATAGGAGCTTGGGCTTTTGAATAGACTTTTAATTATGGATTGATTTATGGACTTTTTGTTTAAGTTTATATGGACAATGTAATTTGATAGTTAGATGATGTTGGCATGTAATAATTTAGTTAACTATTTGCTATGGTTAGGTATGTTTTGGAATGAATGTTTAGTTTAAGGTTATTTTAGTAATTTTGGAGAATATGATTATGTACTTTGCTATCTAAAAATGGAGTAGTCTTAGGATCTATTATAACCCGCAGTTAGATTAAGATTAAGTATATTCCGCAAGTTTTATTTGTACCATGTGTGGATCGGTTCTTATCGACTTAGTCCATACGCACATGGGCTTGGCCGGTTAACGGTCGGACTTTAGAAGTCCGAACTTAACTCGTGTCGTGACGTCCCGCCCCGATCACTTGTTTATTATTAATTAAAAAAAAATAAACTCTGATCTTTAGAGTGAAAAGGCTGGGGTGTTACAGGGTCAAATGCCCAATTGAGACCTAATGGGTCAAAATGGATTGATGATTAAGATAAATGGGTAAGGAGTGGATTTAATCGGGTCATGGACCCAATTAAGATCAAAGGCATGGGGTCCACCTCATCAAGTGAGGTGGCAAAGGTATGAGGTAATATCCAAGTGGCATAACCAAGTTGGGTCCCACTCCACGTCATCAAGTGAGGTGGCGTGTGGGCTAAGGTACAAGTGGGGCAGGCCACCATGGTTGACTTGGTCAACCATGGGTGAGTCAAAGGTGAATTAAAGAGGATTAAGTGTAGTGAGTGGAATTAAATTATTTAATTAAATCACATAAGTTAAATGGAAATAAAATCAATGCTTGAGTTAGGAGTTGAGTTTCATTTAAATGGAGTGAGTCACATGAAAGATAAAAAGATGGAGTGAGTCAAAGGAGGGGTGGGTGGTTTCCATCTCATGGAAACCACCAAGCCCAAAATCGTTGGATGAGGGTGGTGTGTGCTGTGGAGGCATGCAAGATCATGGTTGGTCAAAGGAGAGGTGGTGGTTCCATCTCATGCAAACCACTAGCCACCAAAAGGAAACCACCAAGCCCAAAACCGTTGGATGAGGGTGGTGTGTGCCATGTGGAGGCATGCAAGATCATGGTTGGTCAAAGGAGAGGTGGTGGTTCCATCTCATGCAAACCACAGCCACCAAAAGGAAACCACAAGCCCAAAACCGTTGGATGAGGGTGGTGTGTACCATGTGGAGGGCATGCACCCTCTTGGCTAGACAAAGAACCCATGTGGAGGCATGCAAGATCATGGTTGGTCAAAGGAGAGGTGGTGGTTCCATCTCATGCAAACCACTAGCCACCAAAAGGAAACCACAAGCCCAAAACCGTTGGATGAGGGTGGTGTGTGCCATGTGGAGGGCATGTATTCCCTTGTTTGGTCAAAGGACTCATGGGGAAGACTCCACATTGATGAGGGTGGAGTCTTACCCAAGGAAACCCTAGAGAAGATGGAAAGAAGGCTTTCCATCTCATTCACTCTCTCACTCTCTCCCTCCCACTCTTGGTCGACCCTCTCTCATTGAACAAAGGAGAAAACACTTAGAGCTTTCTATCTCAAATCCCCTCCCTCTCTCAAGCTTGGCCAACCTCTCTCACAAGACAAGGAAAACACTTAGGGTTTTTACATTCTCTCCTCCTCTCCCTCTCTCAAATCTACACTCTTTGGCCGAACCATCCCTTGGGGTTTTCACCTAAAACCCTCTCCCTCTCAAGCAACACACACTTTGTCCGAAGATCAAGGAGAAAGAAAGAAAAGACTAAGGAAGGAGAAAAGCGGAGGCGCAAGACGAAACAGAAGAAAACGGAGGAGTCGCGGAATCGGTATGTATTAATTGACAAGATTTTATTAAGTAAGAAAGAGGTTAAAGGAACATCCCATTTCGGATTGGAAAGTTGGCCAAAAATATTATGGACCATGGATGTAAAATCCATCCAAGAAATGAGATGGAAAAGTGGACAAAACCCTAATCTTGCTAAGGGGTAAGATAGGTTATGTAAATGAGGATTATTAAGGACAATATGTATATGTATGGCGTAAGCATGAAAACATGGTCAAGGAACATGGTTCGGCCATTGCATGGCCAAACCCTAATATTGGTATGTAAAAGGACCTCATGCATGTTTAATGTAAAGGATGGAGAATGATCAAAGATCATGGTTTGGCCCTTGCATGGCCAAACCCTAGATTTTATGCATGGACCATATGGGAACCCAAAAAGGATTTGGATGAGGTTCGGCCATGATGTATGGCCGAACCCCATCAAAGGATCAAATCATGGGTGTATGATTTTTAAAAGAAAATGATGAACCATAGGTTCGGCCATGTTGTATGGCCAAACCCCATGGAAGGATATTGGTGATTTGTAATGGGTTTTAAAGGATGAAAATCATAGATGTATGTTAGTAATTTTAAAAGGTTTTAAAGGATGATAATGAGGGAAGATTATTGGTGACTTTAAGTGGGTTTTAAATGTTGTAAAGCATGATTTAAAATGAGGAGATGGTGAAGAACCATGGACCATGGGTTCTGCCATGTTGTATGGCCGAACCCCATGGAGAAATGTTGAGGTATTTACATATATTTAGACCATGAAAATGATGGAGGAATGTTGGTAATTTTAATGGGTTTTAAATGTGGTAGATGATGATTTAAAATAATGGACCTAAGTGTATGATTAAACCCACCCCTACCCCCATCCCCATGGAGGGACTTTGGTTATTGACCTAATGTTGTAAATGATTTAGAGGAAAGGATGAAAATGGGACATCATGGGTTCGGCCATGTTGTATGGCCGAACCCCATGAACCATTTTGATGGATCATTTGGTAGATCCATGCATGATTAAGAAATGGAATGATCAAGCTAAGGAATGGATGGATTTGTTATGGACCTATGTTATGTTAATGAATGATTTATGGATCTAAGTCATCTGTAAATAAGCTAAGTGATTAGAATGATTTATGGACCTAAGTCATGTGTAAATAAGCTAAGTGATTAGCTATGGAAAGAATAATGGCTAAGATGGAAATATGTTGAAAATGAAGGACCATGGGTTCGGCCATGGTGTATGGCCGAACCCCATGGAGAATGTTTTGTGGACTTAGGGTTTTATTAATGTTAAATGATTAACTTATGTGTGTTTGGATCAATGAATCAAAAGATAGCTTGATGTTGGACCCACTTTGTTAAAATAAAAGACTATGGTTGTAAATGGAAAGGACATAGGATGATGTAGGGATGGTTGGAAATCAAATGGATCATTGGGTTGATTTATTTATATGTAATAAGGTAACAGGATTTCACAAGTGGTGTGCGATCGGCTTGATGCGATTGGTGATCGATTTTTGGACAGAAACACAAGGACTCGGTATTTGGTCGCTGGTAGGATTCCTACCTCATTGAAAACCATGGTATATGTATATGTGATGTTTTTACTTGAATTATTTTGGTATCAAATGATATATCTTAATGATGGGATTTTTAATGCTATGATGTTTATTATTACATAGCATGTTTGCACTTGCATCTCATGCATGGCATGGGAGGGATCAAATGAGAGGAGTCCACGCTCCATTAGGATTTTCGATAAAGGAACCGTGGGGTGGAATCCACACTGATTCCAAGGGATGTATGATTGAATTGTAACAGAAGTCCATGCTCCGTCGGGGCGTCTGATAAGGCATTCGTGGGGATACATTGATGTGCATTATCCATCAAGAGGGATACTATGTTTGAAATGAATCTGGAGTCCGCGCTCCGTTCGGGGCGACCCATAAGGCATTCGCGGGGAGTCCGACAATACCTTGATGAGGATTTTTCCATCAAGAGGGATACCATGTGATTGTGATTTGGATGATGGGTGGGACTCATGACATATGACACCCATGGCATGGCATTGACTTGCATGGTTTTGATATTATTTACATCTATGTGTTTTTGTTATACTAATCTATGTGTTGTAACACTTCGGAATTCCATGTTATCAATATTTACCCAATTTTCCATTTTAATTGTGAATTAACGGATATGAACCTTAGATGGGTAAGTGTTGGGTCAATGGCCCAATTAGGACCCAACGGTTATGGTATAAGGTTCAATTTAAAGTAAATGGGTAAGGCGCATTTAATTGGGTCAATGTTGCTAATTGGGTCAAAATGTCCAATTGGGACCCAATAGGTCGTGGTTAACTTGGTTGACCACCAAGTGAGTTCAAGCCTAATTAAATGGGGCTGAATTAAAATGGTAATGCAATATATCTATAAATAAGGGATCTGGATTAAGTGGCATGTGCATAGAGGGAACATGGAAAGATTTTAGGAATGGGATATTGTGCATACGGATGTGAGGTTTTAGGATGACATGGAAACATATATTGACTAATTTTAGGAGTTATAGCTGAACAAGGTTTGTCCTAAATGGGCAACACGCATGGATGAGTTGGGATTAGGCAATGACATCCAATTGCCTAATCCAAATAAAGAAGATGTCTAAAGTTAAATATAGATTGCTTTGGCTATGTATGTGAGATATGCATATCCACATTGATGCGCTAGAGTATCTCTAAAAGGGGTCCTTTCCCTTGATTAAGAACGGTATTAAGGAATTACTAAATTGAAGGTCACGACATCTTCTAAATATAGGACCGATTGGAAGACAGGTAGCATAAGACAAGAGGGACGCACGACATACACAATCAAGGGAAGGCTTGATGTTGGTGCTCTGTCAAGAAGGTGTTCTTGGAAGTGTACAGAGAAGGAGAGGGCAGCCAGCTGTGTGAAAGATCAAGTAGAAAGAGGCTAAGGAAGAAAAGGATCGGAAGAACAAGTCGGAGCGAAAGGAAATCGGAGGAGTCACTGAACCCGTAAGTATTTTGATAATTTTGTTTAAAGAAAGGAACCATAGGGTTCGGCCATGGTGTATGGCTGAACCCCATGGAAGAAAATGAATGGATAAATATGTTGTTTTAATGATCATGGAAGATTAAAATGAAGCCTTGTGTATGAACTCAAGATATCATGGGTTCGGCCATAGTGTATGGCTGAACCCCATGAACCATTTAATGAACCGTTTGATGGAACATGTTTAAAGGGATATAATTGTATACATCTATGTCCTAAGGTTAGGTTATTGGTTATGGATTTGTATGAATGGCAAGGATGTAAATAAATGATAGACCATGGGTTCGGCCATGGTGTATGGCTGAACCACGTGGGAAATATTTGGTGGACTTGGGGGTTTTATGTTGAGTTTTATGAATGATCAATTATGGATCTTAAGGTTAATTGATGAATCTAAATATATGATTAAACCTCATGGAAAGGATATTGGATGAATGATTTTTAAGAGAAGATTATGAACCATAGGCTTCGGCCATGGTGTATGACCGAAGCCCATGAACTATTTTTATGGATGTTATGATCCATGTATGCATGTTTAAATGAATGTATGATTGAATCATGGAAATAAAGGACCATGGGTTCGGCCAAAGTGTATGGCCGAACCCCATGAAGAAGGTGTTGTGCATGAAAAGTTAGTCATGGATCTATATTGTAGACCTAAACATAAGGTGATGGAAACAATGGCATACAAGGTAAATATGGGTAAAAATGAAAGATCATGGATTCGGCCATGGTGTATGGCCGAACCCCATGAGGAATGTTTTATGGACTTAGGTGGCTACCAATGGTAGATGATTAATTGCTAAGTGATTAAATGATTAACTTAGGGGTTATTGATTAACAAATCGAAGGAGGGACTAAAACCTATTACGTGAGGTTCGGCCACGGTGTATGACCGAACCCCACAAGTTGGGTTTATGGACTTAGACATTATTGTAAATCAAATGGGACATGGTTTTAATTGATTGATATATTATAATGTAACGGGACCTCATAAGGTGTGTACGATCGTGAACGGTTACCGGACGAAAGCGCAAGGACACGTTAGTGGTCTTTGGTAGAATTCCACTTCTTTGAAACCATGGGTTTATGTATAATGTTTTTATCTTATTTTGATGAATTTACGTTGTAAAAAATATGTTTCAATTGTGAAGTTTTAATGCTATGTTTACAGTATAAAATAGCATGTGTTTCATTAGCATCTTATGCATGGCATGGGGTGAAGGATATGTAACTGGAGGGGCCACACTCCGTCGAGGCGTCCGAAGAACCTATGTGGGATACCTTAATGTGCTTTTCCATCAAGAAGAAACCGGAGGGACCACACTCCGTCGGGGCGTCCGAAAGACCTATGTGGGGGTACCTTGATGATGAGAATTCCTGTAATAGCCCGAATTTTTGAATCAATATATATGTGGCAATTATTTATTTTAATAATGGAAAAATGGAGATTTTGATGTCATGGATGTTAAATGGATCAAAATATGGACAAAGGCCCAAGTATGGCCCAATGGACCATGGATTTGATAGGATTCATTTGAAGGGTCAATAATGGTCAAAGTGGGCCTGATAACCATGTGGGATCCAATGGATCATAATTGATCCAAGCTCTAAAGTAAATAGTGGAAAATAATTTAATTGGGCCATGGGCCCAATGGTGACCCAATCAATTGGAATTGATCACCTAAGTTAATGAGGAAATAATCAAGATGACATAATCAAGTGGGGTCCACCCCACCTCATTAAGTGAGGTGGCGGGTTGACTAAGATTTGGTGGGGCCGGCCACCATGGTTGACTCGGTCAACCATGGTGAATGCATGAAAGATTTGAAGGGAATTAAATAGGAATTAAATTATTAAATTAAAGGGGCTAAGTTAAGAAAGAAATTAAATAATGGGGTGAGTCAAGATGGTTTCCCATCTTAATTGACTCACCAAACTCATTGGAATGAGTTGTGACTCAAACCCATTCCGACCACCTCCACTAAAGGGGACAATGGCCCTAAAAATGGGGGCATGCAAGCCCATACCTCCCTCCATGCTTGGTTGGTGGAGGGAGTCAAACAAATCATGACACCCATCTCTCTCTCTCACTCTCTTCCTCTCCTCTCCAAACCGTCCTCCCTCTCTTCCAAAGAAAACACTAAGGAGAAAAGAAGAGAAAGGAACTTAGAAAGAAGGGAAGAAGAAGCTAAGAGTTGGCCGATCACCCAAGACCCAAGCTTGAAATATTGTCTTCATCTCCTCTTTCTCTCTCTCTCTCTCTCCCTCAAAAATCTGACCCTACCATTAGCCGAATCAAAACCCTGGTAATCTTACCCCGATCAAACTCACCACTGGCCGAGTATCAAGAAGAAAGAAGAAGGAGAAAGGGAAAGAATAAGGAACAAGAGGAGCAAGAGACAACCGGGAGAGCCACGGGTTGTAAGTATCTCTAAACAAGATACTAAGTTTCGTAATGGTTAAAAATGGAATATTTTAAGAGAAATCGCGAAGGAAGGAAGTCCAAAACATGCAATGGAAATGACTGACGAAACAGTCAGTCGACTGAACAGATAATGAACGAACTAGAAACGAAGTTCTGGGAGTTTCAGCAGACTGAATCAGGGATTCAGTCGACTGAACTGACAATGGACCAATCAGAAACGAGTTTCTGGGAGTTTCAGCCGACTGAATCTAATGATTCAGTTGACTGAACACAAACGTCTCGGACAAGAAAAGGGTTCTGGAAGTTTCAGCCGACTGAATATATGATTTAGTCGACTGAAGGATTGCTTATTAAACACGTAAACGGATGGTTGATAGTTCAGCCGACTGAATGTGTATTTCAGTCGACTGAAAATAAACTGGCAAGACAAACAGACGATCTGATTCAAAATCAGCCGACTGAATCTGTGATTCAGTCAACTGAAAGAGTATGAACCATGTTTCAGCCGACTGAATGTATATTTCAGTCGACTGAAACTGAACTGGTGAGACAAACAGACAATCTGATTCAAAATCAGCCGACTGAATCTGTGTTTCAGTCGACTGAATTGAAATGTACAGTTTTTGAATATTTTCTAAGACACTACCAATCCAATAAGATAAATGGAGATGATATTAAATTAAAGGGACTGATTTTAATGATCATATGACATGATTGGTAAGTCATTAATGGATCCAGGTGTACAGATCAGTTATGGATTGAATTATATACGTGTTGAAATTAATGGAAAAAGAGGCCAAGATAAGGGCTGATTATAATAATCTTATAATGTGGTTAAAGATCATTAATGAACATAGGCTTATGATCAGTTAGAGACTCAATCGTGAATAAGATATGGACTAACTTGGGAAATGTATAATAAGGTATTGGCACACCGCAACGGTACGCGAACGGCGACCCGAATTATCGGACGAGAATGAAAAAGGATGTTATCAGTATTTGGTAGGATTCCTACCTTTTTGTAAGCAATGGATATATGATGGTATTTTAAATTATTTTGGTTTGGCTTATGATGGATTTATGATTATGATTTATCTTATGACGAGTTTTAAGTTATGAATTATATGGACTATATTTTAACATTAGGCATTATATGGCTATGCATGGTATATCAAAATTATGGTTCATCTATATATACTACATAGCATAATGCATTACATCTCATGCATGGCATGGGCCGAAAAAAATAAACAAGCCGGAGTCCATGCTCCGTCGGGGCGATCGAGAACAGACATGGGGGACATTGATATGGTATCACCGGAGTCCATGCTCCGTCGGGGCGACCGAGAACAGACATGGGGACATTGATATGGTATCACCGGAGTCCATGCTCCGTCGGGGCGACCGAGAAGCAAACATGGGGATACCTTGACGAGGATTTGCCGTCAAGGGGGATATGATATTTCATGATGATGTAGATGATGGGTGGGACACATGGCATAGACACTCATGGCATGGCATTCATCGTATGGTTTTATTATATTCATATCAGTATGCTTTTATTACTAATCCATGTGCTAACCCTACTCGGAGTCCTACTGGGCGCGTTGACTAACGCCCTACTTCCACCCTAGCTGATGATACAGGAGACGGAGGAAACGGTGGACGTGACGGGAGTCAGGCTTAGGGGCGTGGGAAAGCGGCTACTTTCTTTATCAAAGTTTTATTTTGGAAATGTTGTAACTCAAGTAGCATAGCCTGTTGAATTGTAATAATTTTGGATTTATTACTATGGTCTGGATTAAACTCTGTATGTTAACATTTTGAGACATAATCATGAACATGGGGGTATTTTGGTAATTTAATGTGGTATCTTCCCTTCTATCTAAAACCGGTAGGATATCGTCTATTATAATGTTCCTCATGTAACTATATTCCGCGAGCTTACTTCCTACGCGTGAACCGTACTCGTGGACTTTGTTCCGCGCATGCGTGGGGTTGGCCAGTTAAGGGTTGGGCTTTAGAAGCTCGGACTTAACTCGCATCGTGACGTCTGTACCGTTGTCACCTTGATTTAATTAAAAAAAAAAAATAGACTCTGAAATATGGTGAAAATGGGCAGGCGTTACAGTTGGTATCAAAGCGAAATTGAAAGAATGAATCCTTCGAAGTAAGATTAAGACGGTTGCATGTCTCACTGACAGCTAAGAATCCCAACTGACCGACTCTTCGGAGTCCGCTGCACGGGGGCCGGATTAATCTACTTCAATTGACTCAGACTGAAACATTTAATCTGAGCGTCACATCTGACGTAAGAAAATGATAGTAAGGGAAGTACAATCATTATAACATTGATGGATTTATCAGACATAGGAAAATTTTCCCCAACTTCACAAAAATGGACAAACATAGTTATTTGGGAAGTTTTCCCCAAACCAAGTATGCAGATTTGGCAATTTTCCCCAAATATGAGAGACAATATGTAATTCTTAGGAATTATCCCCTCAAAGACTAAGTATGGGTATATTGGCAATGTTTTCAAAGCTAAATATGAACGCGCCAATGTTATGAAAGAACTAAGTTGATATTTTTTTTAATGACTTAGGAAATGCCACTAAAAAGAAGAACTCGCAGAAATCCCTGGGTAGAAGAGGAGGTACCACCACCTCATCAAGAGGAAGTGCACCCACCGCATCAAGAGAAGGTGCCACCACGTCATCCAGCCGAGGGATAAAACAGTATAAACATACAAGGTGTACCTCCTGAGTTAAGGGATGTAGTTCAAGCGGCAGTCGCTTCTGCTCTCCAACGACACTCAAGCGGAAATGCGAACGCCAGTGACCCCAGTAAAAGGAAAATGGTCAAGGATTTTCAACAACAGCACCCTCCCTACTTCAGGGGAACAGAAAGGGCTGTTGGAGCGGAACACTGGTTAAAAAGGATCACTCAGATCTTTAATCTGCTCCAAATTTCCAATCCTACTGATAAAATTTTACAGGCCACTTCTCAGCTGATTGAGGATGCCAGTAGTTGGTGGGAAGTTGTAGAAAAGCAACAAGCCCTGGTGCCAGAAGGGGAAAGGACCATCATGACATGGGAATGGTTCTCAGCCACCTTCCTAGAACAATACTTTCCGGAGGAAGAAAGAGAGAGCCAGACTAAAGCCTTCATCTCATTGGTACAAGGCAGCATGACGGTGGCACAATACCACAGAGAATTCCTTAAGCTGTCTGGCTATACATTCTACATGGTGGATACTGAACACCAAAGGGCCCGCAAATTCGAACGTGGCCTTCGGCCAAGCATCAAGACTAGAGTGACCATTTTCAAAGAGCCCACACTGGCAGGAGTGGTCAGCAGGGCCACCATAGCAGAGCGAGAGTTGAACGAAATAATGCGGTTTGACAACCGCCGAGGGCAAGGTGGGCGTGGTACATTCCAACCCAATAAGAAATTCCGCCCGAACTCTAGCCGACCTTCACTCTCCACAGGCTCTACGGGGGGCTTTCGCCCCAATCATCCCTCCTCATCGACATCACTCACACAGGTTCCCGGAGGTGGGAACACATGTTACCAGTGTGGCCAACAGGGCCACTTTAAGAGGGATTGCCCACAGATCAACCGACCCTCTAACTCCAGGGGTGCCTTCCGCCCTCCATCCAGATAGACTCAGTCGCGGGGGGGCAGAGCATACAACCAGGCAGGACGGGCGCCAACCCCTACCGGATCTGGACGACTCTTCACCGTACCGTCTCCAGTAGCGGTGGATCGCTCAGTGATGCAAGGTATGGCCGTGATTAGTAGTTCCTATGTTGTTACATTATTTGACTCTGGAGCTTCACATTCATTTATATCTGCTGCATTTATATCTGCCACGGGCACGTTAGTACAAAACTTGTCCACATCACTCACCGTTGTATCCCCTGTTGGAGACACATCACTGGGACTCATATGTACGGCATTGAACACTAAACTCGCGGGATTCAGATTCGACTTTAACTATTTAGTGATCGATATGGCCGAATACGATGTTATATTTGGCATGGACTGGTTGACTACATATTGCCACCTTCGTAGAGTGATATTTTGGTCACCCTAAGGGAAAGCGGTATGTGGTACACGCTGACAGGCAGGGCATCCCTCGAAGGCTGCAGGAAGAATTAAACCATCTTGCCTTGAATAGTCTCAGACTAGATAAGGCACCAATAACCGAACTTCCGGCGGTAGTAACAGATTATGTAGAGGTATTTCCAACAGAGCTCCCTCGTTTACCACCCAAGAGGGAGATAGACTTTGAAGTCAAATTGTACCCCGGCGCCGCTCCAGTATCACTACCCCATTATAGAATGGCACCAGCTGAGATGACAGAGTTGAAGAAGCAGATTGATGAACTGCTCAGACTGGGTTTTATTCAGAATAGCACATCCGCATGGGGAGCCCCGGTATTATTTGTGAAGAAGAAAGACGGTACTCTGCGAATGTGTGTGGATTATAGGAAGTTGAATCAGCTGACTGTCAGGAATAAGTATCCCCTACCCCGGATTGACGATCTATTTGATCAGCTTAGGGGTTCCTCTCACTTTTCCAAGATTGATTTAATGTCCGGATATCATCAAATCCGGGTTAGAGAGGAGGACATAGAGAAGACTGCTTTCAAAACTCGGTATGGCTTATATGAATATGTAGTCATGCCGTTTGGGCTTACTAATGCACCTGCGGTGTTCATGGACCTGATGAATAGGATATTCTGTCCTTACTTAGATCAGTTTGTGATCGTATTCATTGACGATATTCTGGTTTACTCCAAAAGTCAGAAGGAACATGCCGAACACCTGCGGATAGTCCTAGACACTTTGAGAAAGAACCAATTGTATGCAAAAGCCAGCAAGTGTGAATTTTGGCTATCTGAAGTCAACTTTTTGGGGCACATCATATCAAAGGAAGGTATCGCCATGGACCCGGCTAAGGTGGCAGCAGTCAAGGAATGGAAAGCGCCGACAAATGTGACCGAGATCCGCAATTTTCTGAGATTGGCCGGTTATTATCGGAAATTCATCATGGACTTCTCCAAGATTGCAGCTCCACTTACCCGACTCACTCAGAAGGAGTCAAGTTTGAGGGGTCCAATCTGTGCAATCAAAGATTTGAGGAGCTTAAGGAGAGGCTTACAACTGCTCCTATTATGATCTTGCCGGAAAGAGGCAGAAATTATGAAGTGTACTGTGATGCCTCTGGTGAGGGACTGGGGTGTACACTCAGTCAAGGTAATCGTGTAGTGGCGTACGGGTCAAGACAGTTGAAAATTCATGAACGCCACTACCCCACCCATGATCTGGAACTAGCAGCGGTGGTCTTCGCTCTCAAAAGCTGGAGACACTACCTCTATGGTGAAAAGTTCGAAGTGTTCTCGGATCACAAGAGTTTGAAATACTTGTTTGATCAGAAAGAACTCAACATGAGACAGCGCATATGGATGGAATATCTGGCGGATTATGAGTTCGCACTTCGGTATCATCCTGACAAGGCAAACAAAGTGGCGGATGCCCTCAGCCGCTTGTCACATGCGACAGTAGCCAGCATGATCAGAACGGAATGGGAGGTACTGAATACCATCAGAGAATTTAAACTCTACCTCAATAATCATGGGACCATATATAATCTGATCATCCGATCCAACATGGTCTCCGAGATTGAACGAGAACAACGGACAGATCCAGAAGTGGAAGAGATTTGGGCTAAGATGTCTACCGGTGAGGTTGTACCGGAGTGGGAGTTGCGACCAGGACAAGGTCTTATGTTCCGAGGCCGGACATATGTGCCTAAGAATTGCAGAAGAGAGTTGCTAATTGAAGCACACCAAACCAAACTCTCTATCCACCCGGGCAGCACCAAGATGTATCATGATCTTAAGAGGCACTATTGGTGGCATGGACTTAAGAAAGATGTGGCAGAGTTTGTTGCTCGTTGCCTAACTTGTCAACAGGTCAAAGCAGAACATCGGAAACCACCGGGCTTACTCGCACCCTTACCGGTGCCAGAATGGAAATGGGAGCACATATCCATGGACTTTGTAAAAGGGTTGCCAAGGTCATCCAAGGGCAACGATGCAATATGGGTCATAGTGGACCGGTTGACCAAGTCTGCACATTTCCTTCCCATCAAGATGACAGATTCATCAGAGACTTTCGGTCGACGGTACATCAGGGAGATCATCAGGTTACATGGTATTCCCCGGTCTATTGTGTCCGACAGGGATGGCCAATTTACCGGCAGAGTATGGCAGGGCTTACAGTCGGCTATGGGGACCGACGTATTAACTAGCACAACATTTCATCCACAAACTGATGGACAGTCAGAGAGGACGATACAGACACTGGAGGATATGCTAAGAGCATGCATGCTGGACTTCAAGGGCGGATGGGAAGATCATTTGCCACTGGTGGAGTTCTCTTACAATAACAGTTACCAGGCAAGCCTCCAGATGGCTCCATTTGAGGCCTTGTATGGTAGGCCTTGTAGATCACCAGTGTATTGGACAGAGGCCGGTGAGCCTGCATTGATTGGGCCAGATTTGGTTGCGGAGACTACAACACAGATTAAGTTGATACGGCAACATCTACTCACTGCACAGAGCCATCAGAAGAGTTATGCCGACAAGAGGAGAAGGTTCCTCGAGTTTGAGGTGGGAGACTTAGTGTTCTTAAAAGTCTCGCCACGAAAAGGGCACATGAGGTTCGGAAAGAAAGGAAAACTGTCGCGTAGATTTGTGGGACCGTTTCCGATACTGAAGAGGGTGGGAGGAGTAGCTTATCAGTTAGCGCTCCCTCCACAGCTGTCATCTCTACATGATGTGTTTCATGTGTCCATGCTGAGAAAGTACAATCCTGATCCTTCTCGTGTGATAAATGTTCAAGACATCGATGTACAAAGCGATGTGACATATGTGGAGAAGCCGGTCAGAGTTATTGGAAGTGAACAAAGGGTACTGCGGAACCGCGCCATTTAGTTCGTCAAAGTGGTATGGGAACAGCATGGCAATGAAGAGACCACTTGGGAACTTGAGTCGGAAATGAAAGCCGCTTATCCGGAGCTCTTTACATGAGTTGTTTAGAACCCCTATTTCACTCGAATTTTCGGGACGAAAATTTTAAAAGAGGATTCTATTGTAATAGCCCGAATTTTTGAATCAATATATATGTGGCAATTATTTATTTTAATAATGGAAAAATGGAGATTTTGATGTCATGGATGTTAAATGGATCAAAATATGGACAAAGGCCCAAGTATGGCCCAATGGACCATGGATTTGATAGGATTCATTTGAAGGGTCAATAATGGTCAAAGTGGGCCTGATAACCATGTGGGATCCAATGGATCATAATTGATCCAAGCTCTAAAGTAAATAGTGGAAAATAATTTAATTGGGCCATAGGCCCAATGGTGACCCAATTAATTGGAATTGATCACCTAAGTTAATGAGGAAATAATCAAGATGACATAATCAAGTGGGGTCCACCCCACCTCATTAAGTGAGGTGGCGGGTTGACTAAGATTTGGTGGGGCCGGCCACCATGGTTGACTTGGTCAACCATGGTGGATACATGAAAGATTTGAAGGGAATTAAATAGGAATTAAATTATTAAATTAAAGGGGCTAAGTTAAGAAAGAAATTAAATAATGGGGCGAGTCAAGATGGTTTCCCATCTAAATTGACTCACCAAACTCATTGGAATGAGTTGTGACTCAAACCCATTCCAACCACCTCCACTAAAGGGGACAATGGCCCTAAAAATGGGGGCATGCAAGCCCATACCTCCCTCCATGCTTGGTTGGTGGAGGGAGTCAAACAAATCATGACACCCATCTCTCTCTCTCACTCTCTTCCTCTCCTCTCCAAACCGTCCTCCCTCTCTTCCAAAGAAAACACTAAGGAGAAAAGAAGAGAAAAGAACTTAGAAAGAAGGGAAGAAGAAACTAAGAGTTGGCCGATCACCCAAGACCCAAGCTTGAAATATTGTCTTCATCTCCTCTTTCTCTCTCTCTCTCTCCCTAAAAAATCTAACCCTACCATTAGCCGAATCAAAACCCTGGTAATCTTACCCCGATCAAACTCACCACTGGCCGAGTATCAAGAAGAAAGAAGAAGGAGAAAGGGAAAGAATAAGGAACAAGAGGAGCAAGAGACAACCGGGAGAGCCACGGGTTGTAAGTATCTCTAAACAAGATACTAAGTTTCGTAATGGTTAAAAATGGAATATTTTAAGAGAAATCGCGAAGGAAGGAAGTCCAAAACATGCAATGGAAATGACTGACGAAACAGTCAGTCGACTGAATCAGAGATTCAGTCGACTGAACAGATAATGAACGAACCAGAAACGAAGTTCTGGGAGTTTCAGCAGACTGAATCAGGGATTCAGTCGACTGAACTGACAATGGACCAATCAGAAATGAGTTTCTGGGAGTTTCAGCCGACTGAATCTTATGATTCAGTCGACTGAACACAAACGTCTCGGACAAGAAAAGGGTTCTGGAAGTTTCAGCCGACTGAATATATGATTTAGTCGACTGAAGGATTACTTATTAAACACGTAAACGGATGGTTGATAGTTCAGCCGACTGAATGTGTATTTCAGTCGACTGAAAATAAACTGGCAAGACAAACAGACGATCTGATTCAAAATCAGCCGACTGAATCTGTGATTCAGTCAACTGAAAGAGTACGAACCATGTTTCAGCGACTGAATGTATATTTCAGTCGACTGAAACTGAACTGGTGAGACAAACAGACAATCTGATTCAAAATCAGCCGACTGAATCTGTGTTTCAGTCGACTGAATTGAAATGTACAGTTTTGAATATTTTCTAAGACATACCAATCCAATAAGATAAATGGAGATGATATTAAATTAAAGGGACTGATTTTAATGATCCTATGATATGATTGGTAAGTCATTAATGGATCCAGGTGTATAGATCAGTTATGGATTGAATTATATACGTGTTGAAATTAATGAAAAAAGAGGCCAAGATAAGGGCTGATTATAATAATCTTATAATGTGGTTAAAGATCATTAATGAACATAGGCTTATGATCAGTTAGAGACTTACTAGTGAATAAGATATGGACTAACTTGGGAAATGTATAATAAGGTATTGGCACACTGCAACGGTACGCGAATGGCGACCCGAATTATCGGACGAGAATGAAAAAGGATGTTATCAGTATTTGGTAGGATTCCTACCTTTTTGTAAGCAATGGATATATGATGGTATTTTAAATTATTTTGGTTTGGCTTATGATGGATTTATGATTATGATTTATCTTATGACGAGTTTTAAGTTATGAATTATATGGACTATATTTTAACATTAGGCATTATATGGCTATGCATGGTATATCAAAATTATGGTTTATCTATATATACTACATAGCATAATGCACTACATCTCATGCATGGCATGGGCCGAAAAAAAAAACAAACCGGAGTCCATGCTCCGTCGGGGCGACCGAGAACAGACATGGGGGACATTGATATGGTATCACCGGAGTCCATGCTCCGTCGGGGCGGCTGAGAACAGACATGGGGACATTGATATGGTATCACCGGAGTCCATGCTCCGTCGGGGCGACCGAGAAGCAAACATGGGGATACCTTGACGAGGATTTGCCGTCAAGGGGGATATGATATTTCATGATGATGTAGATGATGGGTGGGACACATGGCATAGACACCCATGGCATGGCATTCATCGTATGGTTTTATTATATTCATATCAGTATGCTTGTTATTACTAATCCATGTGCTAGCCCTACTCGGAGTCCTACTGGGCGCGTTGACTAACGCCCTACTTCCACCCTAGCTGATGATACAGGAGATGGAAGAAACGGTGGACGTGACGGGAGTCAGGGTTAGGGGCGTGGGAAAACGGCTATTTTCTTTATCAAAGTTTTATTTTGGAAATGTTGTAACTCAAGTAGCATAGCCTGTTGAATTGTAATAATTTTGGATTTATTACTATGGTCTGGATTAAACTCTGTATGTTAACATTTTGAGACATAATCATGAACATGGGGGTATTTTGGTAATTTAATGTGGTATCTTCCCTTCTATCTAAAACCGGTAGGATATCGTCTATTATAATGTTCCTCATGTAACTATATTCCGCGAGCTTACTTCCTACGCGTGAACCGTACTCGTGGACTTTGTTCCGCGCATGCGTGGGGTTGGCCAGTTAAGGGCTGGGCTTTAGAAGCTCGGACTTAACTCGCATCGTGACGTCCGTACCGTGTCACCTTGATTTAATTAAAAAAAAAAAAATAGACTCTGAAATATGGTGAAAATGGGCGGGCATTACAATTCCATCAAGAGGATACATATATTTATGATGGGTGGGACTCATTGCATACTATACATGTCATGGCATTGTTTTTATATGGATTTATTATTATGTTATATGCATGTTTTGTACTAACTATGTGTTAGCCCTAATTGGAATACCTACTGGGCGCGTTGTTCTAACACCCTACTTCTACCCTAGTGGATGATACAGGAAACAAGGGGAACGATGAACAAGAAAAGGGCCAAGCATAGGAACTTGGATATGTGATTGGATTATATTTTATTTAAGATACTCATGGACATGTAATTTGAGTAGCTAGACTTTGGGCATGTAATAATTTAGATAATTTGCTATGGTTGGATGCTTATTTGGATAATTATGTTATGTGAATTATGATTAAAGACTTGACGTACTTTGCTATCTAAAATGGAATAGAATTAAGTTCTATTATAATTCCGCAGTTATGATTTTAATCCGCATGTTTATATTGTTATGTGTGAACCGTTTTCATGGACTTAGTCCATGCACACATAGGGTTGGCCAGTTAAGGGTTGGACTTTAGAAGTTCGGACTTAGCTCGCGTCGTGACGTCCCGCTCTTGCTCAGTCTGTTATTTAAAAAAAAATAGACTCTGATTTTCGGAAGCATAGTGAAAAAGGGCGGGGTGTTACATGTGTTGACCCTACTCGGAGTACCTACTGGGCGTGTTGTCTAACGCCCTACTTCTACCTTAGATGATGACACAGGAAATGGACGAAGCGAAGGACGTGATCGGAGCCAAGCTTAGGAGCTTGGATGAGCTAGAGTTATTTATTTAAGTTTTATTTATGGAAATGTAATTTGAGTAATTAGCTTGCGGGGACTGTAATAACTTAGACTATTTGCTATGGTTTGGACTTTGATTTTGGACATTTTAATTTAAGATAATTATCATTAAGTGATGTACTTCCTTGCTATTTAATAATTGGTACGATAGATCTCTATTATAATTCCGCAAGTATGTTTTAATTCCGCAAGCTTAGCCTTAGTACGTGTGAACCGTTTTAGTAGCTTAGTCCACGCACACGTATGGTTGGCCAGTTAAGGGCCTGGCTTTGGAAGCTAGGAATTAGCTCGCGTCGTGACGTCCCGTGCTCTCTCACTTTTTTATTTCAAAAAAAAAATATATATATACTCTGATTTTCGGCGAGTGAAAAAGGGCGGGGCGTTACAGTTCGTATCAGAGCGAAACCGGAAGAATGAATCTTTCGAAGTAAGATTAAAACGATATCATGTCTCACTGACAGATAAGAATCCCAACTGACCGACTCTTCGGAGTTCGCTACATGGGGGCCGGATTAATTTACTTCGTTAGACTTAGACTGAAGCATTCAATCTGAGAGCAACATTTGACGAAAAGGAATGATAGCAAGGGAAGGACAATCACTATAAGTTGGATTTATCAAATGTAGCAAGATAGGACTTATTTCCCCGAAAATGAGAACCATCAATGATTTTTCCCCCAAACTAAGGAACAACACTTGATAGGTAGGAAAATTTCCCAGAAAATGAGAAACCTCCGGATTTTTCCCCAAATTGAGAAACAATGATGGATTTATCAAACATAGCAAAATAGGAAACATTTCCCCGATTTCCCCAAATTGAGAAACAACACTTGATACTTAGGAAGTTTTCCTCAAAAATAAGTGTGTTTATTTGGCAATTTTTCCCCAAAATACGTAAACACTAAACTTTACGAAGAAGCTAAGTCAATGATGTTTTCAATGACTTGGGAAAATGACTCCGAGATGAAGAATCCGAAAAAACCCTCGTATGGAGGAAGAGGTGTAGCCACCACATCGGGAGGAAGAGGTGCAACAACCTCAACAAGAGGAGGGGTAGAATAGCATAAACATTCCCGTGCTGCAGAACTTGGTGCAAGCGGTGTTCACTTCTGTTCTTCAACAACATATGAACGAACAAAAATAAGACCACCAGCGAGGCAAATGATCGGAGGATGGTCAAGGATTTCCAACAGCAGCGTCCCCCTTACTTCAAAGGGAAAGAAGGACCTACCGGAGCAGAAAACTGGATGATGAAAATTAACCAGATCTTGACACTACTAAAGATCTCGGGTAATGAAGATAAGATATTATTGGCTACCTCACAATTGATTGATGATGCCGGCAAATGGTGGGAGGTAATAGAGCGACAACAGGCGCTGATTCCCGAATAGGAAAGGACTGTGATGACGTGGGAGCAGTTCTCGGCTATGTTTCTTTATCACTACTTTCCAGAGGAGGAGAAGGAGCGCCATACCCAAGCGTTCCTATCTTTGGTGCAAGGCACCATGACTGTGGCGGAGTACCACCAGGAGTTCCTCCGTCTATCTTGCTATGCCTTATACATGGTGGATACGGAGTACAGAAGGGCTCGTAAATTTGAGTGGGCCTTCGACCGAGTATCAGGGCCAAGGTGACCATTTTCAAGGCACCTACACTCGCGGAGGTGGTCAGTAGAGCCACTATAGCAGAGCAGGAGATGGCCGAGACAGTGCGGTTGTGGACAACAGCCGAAGCCAGAGCCGGGGAAGTACTTATTGTCCCAATAAGAGGTTCCGACCTAACCTTGGGAGACCCTCACCTTCCATTGGGTCAACTAGGGGCTTTTGTCCCAATCAGCCCTCCTCATCAGCATCAGTCTCTCAGGTCCCCCGAGGTGTGAGCACCTGTTTCCAGTGTGGCCAACAGGACCATTTCAAGAGGGACTGTCCACAGAACAGCGGACCCAATCACTCCAGGGGTTCCTTTCGTCCTCCAGCCAGATCAGCTCATTCACGAGGAACCAAGGCATACAACCAGGCGGGACAGGCGCCTAACCCTACAGGATCTGGACGACTGTATACCTTAGCTCCTCCAGCGGCGGTGGATCACTCCGTGATTCAAGGTATGGCAGTAGTCGGTAGTTCCTATGCTTTTGCATTATTTGATTCTGGAGCATCGCACTCATTTGTATCTGCTGCATTTATATCTGCTACGGGCACCTTAGTACAAAAATTGTCCACATCACTTACTATTGTAACCCCTGTCGGAGACACATCTTTGGGAGTTATATGCACAGCAGTAAACACAAAACTCGTTGGATTCAGATTTGAGTTCAACTATCTGGTACTCGATATGACTGAGTATGACATCATCTTTGGCATGAACTGGTTGGCTAACTTTCAGGCCAACATTGATTGCCATCTCCGCAGGGTGATATTTTGGTCACCCGAGGGAAAACAGTATGTGGTGCATGCTGACAAACAGAGCATCCCTATGACCCGAAGACTGTAACGTCCCGCACTCGCTTAGACTCCGAAAATCAAAGTCTATTTTTTTTTTTAAACAAAAAGTGATAGAGAGCAGGACGTCACGACGTGAGTTAAGTCCGAACTTCTAAACTCCGACCCTTAACTGGCCAACCCTATGTGTATATGGACCAAGTCCATGAAAAATAGTTCACACATAACAATATAAACATGCGGAATTATAATAGAACCTAGTTTTAATCCATTTCAGATAACAAAGTACGTCAAGTCCTTAATCGTAATTAACAAATCATAATTATCCAAATAACCATCCAACCATAGCAAATCATCTAAGTTATTACATGTCCGAAGTCTAGTGACTCAAATACAAGTCCATCAGTAACTTAATCAAAATATAAACTAAAAGCATCCAAGCTCCTATGCTTGGCCCTTTTCGCGTTCATCGTTTCCCTCGTTTCTTGTATCATCCACTAGGGTAGAAGTAGAGCGTTAGAACAATGCGCCCAGTAGGTATTCCAATTAGGGCTAACACATGGTTAGTACACAACATGCATATAACATAATAATAAATCCATACAAAAACAATGCCATGACATGTGTAGCATGCAATGAGTCCCACCCATCATAAACACATGTATCCTTTTGATGGAATTCTCATCATCAAGGTACCCCCACATAGGTCTTTCAGACGCCCCGACGGAGTGTGGTCCCTCCGGTTTCTTTTTGATGGAAAAGCACATCAAGGTATCCCACATAGGTTTTTTGGACGCCACGACCGAGTGTGGCCCCTTTGATGTGCTTTTCCATGCCATGCATGAGATGCTAATGAAACACATGCTATTTTATATAATAAACATAGCATTAAAACATCACATTTGAAACACATCTTTTTCAACATAATTCATCAAAATAAGATAATAACATTGTACATTAAACCCATGGTTTCAAAGAGGTGGAATCCTACCAAAGATCACTACGTGTCCTTGCGCTTCCATTCAGTAACCGCTCACAATCGTACACACCTTGTGAGGTCCCGTTACCTTATAATATATCAATCAATTAAAACATGTCCCGTTTGATTTACAATAATGTCCAAGTCCATAAAACAATCCCCATGGGGTTCGGCCATGCACCATGGCCGAACCCATGGTCTATCATTTTCACACTTATTTACCACATTGCCATTGGTCTAATCGTTAGTTAATATTCCATTCATTTTAATCTGCCATGCATAGATCCTATGTTTGTAATAGTCCGAATTTTTAAATCAACATATATATGGCCGTTATTTATGTTAATAATGAAAAATTGGAATTCACTTAAGCTCTAAGGTAAATGGTAGAAAATAATTTAATTGGGCCATGGGCCCAATGGTGACCCAATTGATTGAAATGGGTTGAATTGGAATTAAACCACCTAAGTTAATGATGAGATGATTAAGATGGCATAACCAAGTGGGGGCCCACCTCCACCTCACCAAGTGAGGTGGCGTGTGGACCAAGGGAAAGGTGGGGCCGACCATCATGGTTGACTTGGTCAACCATGGATAAGTTAAGGGGACTAAGGAGGATTTAAGTAGAATAAGTTGATTAAATTATTTTAAATCATCTAAGTTAAGATTAATGGGGTTTAAGTGACACGGCCGAATGGGGCCCACCTCCACCGCATCAAGTGAGGTGGCGCGTAGGATAGGTGTTGGTGGGGGCCGTCCTCCATGGTTGACTTGGTCAACCATGGGTGGATTTCTTAGAGAGAGAAAAATTTAATGGAATTAAATTAAATGGGAATTAATTAACCTAAGTAAGGATCTAATTTAATTAACTAGATTGGTCAAATGAGGGTCAATTGAATAAGTCAAAGGGGCAAGTCAAGGGGTGGTTTCATCCCATTAAAACCACCCAAAGAAACACAAAAGAAATCATGGACTTAGGGTGGTGGTTTCATCTCAACCATCACCACTCAAGGTATGATGACCCATACCTCTCATAATGTGGTCAAGTGGTCAAAGTGGGAAGACCAAACCACTCCCTCACAAGAGACCAAACTGTTGGTTTGGTGGTGGTTTGGTCTCAACCACCACCACCAAAGTCAAGGGAGCCCATACTTGGTGGGTGAAGGTCATCATGGAAGTGTATGGTCTAAGGAACCAAGAATGGGATGGTTTTCACCTTACCAGTCAAGCCCACTCTCATCTCACTCTCTTTCTCTCCTCCTCCCTCTCATTGCCGACCCATATTCAAGGAAAGAGAAGGAGAAAAATTTAGAAGAAAAAAGAAGAAGAACCCAAGTATTGGCCGACCATCTCAAAACCCAAAGCTTGAGATAATTTTCCATCCCCTCCTCCCCTCTCACTCTCAAATCTAACCTTACCTTGGCCGAACCCAAGCCTTGAGGTTTTCACCATGGATCAAGCATCTTAGCCGATTAAACAAGGAGAGGAAGAAGAAAGGAGGCCAAGGAGTCCGACGGGAGCAAAGAAAGTTGGAGGAGACGACGGATTGTAAGTGTAATAGCCCGGAATTTTTAAATCAATATAAATGTGGATATTATTTATTTTAATGATGGAAATTGGGAAAATTGATGGAATAGATGGTAAATGGATCAAAGTTTAGACAAAGGCCCAAGTATGGCCCAATGGACCATGGATTGGATTTAATTTATCTTAATGGTCAAGGATGGTCAAATTGGGCCCAATACCCACTTGGGACCCAATGGATCAAGTTGGTGTAAGTCGTAAGGTAAATGGGTAGGAGGAAAATGTAATTGGGCCATGGGCCCAATGGTGGTCCAATAAGAGGATGGGATTGAATTGGAAATTAAATCATCTAAGTAAATGTTAATTGGACCTAAGTGGCATGGCCGAATGCGGCCCACCTCCACCTCACTAAGTGAGGTGGCGTGTGGACCCAGAGGTTGGTGGGGCCGGCCACCATGGTTGAATTGGTCAACCATGGGTGTATGTATGAAAGCAATTTAAGTAAATGCAATTAAGTTAAAGTAGGAATTAATTAACTTAACCTAATGACCCAATTAAGTAATTAATTAAGCTAAGTTAAAATGGTGGTCAAAAGGTGGTCAAATGGGAGACCAAGCCACCTTATCTCTAACACCATGAAAAAAACGTTGGGCATGGTGGTGGTTTGTCCCAACCACCACCATAAAGCATATAAAATATCTTATGGGTGGTTGGGAGAGTTAATGTTAAAGTGTAATTTAAGTAACCAAAGAGATAAGATAAGTTTGTATCTTATTCTCTTCATTTCACCCTCATCTCATTCTCTCCATCTCTTTCACTCTCAAAACCGTCCTACACCTAAAGAGAAGAAAGAAGAAGAGAAACCATGGAGGAAAGAAGAAAAGAAAGCTAAAAAGAGAAGAAAAAAAAAATTCAAAGCAAAGGCCCACCACTCCAAGATCAAAGGTTGGGATCTTCTTTCTCACCATCACCTCCTCTCCCTCTCTCAAGCACACCCCATCTTGGCCGACCCAAGCTATGGTGTTTTCACCATGGATCAAGCATCTTAGCCGATCAAACAAGGAGAGGAAGAAGAAAGGAGGCCAAGGAAGCTGACGGGAGTGACGAAAGTCGGAGGAGGCGTCGGATTGTAAGTAATTCCTAAACAAGAGATTTGGATTTTTAGGGTTTGAATTTTGGGATCCATTCTTGTTAAATTTGATGGTGGCCAAATAATCATAGGCCTTGGATTCAAATCCATCAAATGGAAGGATGGAAAAGTGGATAAATTAGGTTAAGGAAAAATAAATACATTAAGGACATTATGTAATGAAATTTAATTAAGCATGAAATGTGTGTGATTTTTGGAAGGAATTATGGTGAGTAATTAAGTAAGCTTAAATGGGGTTTTTAAGATCAAAACCATGGAAGGGGGATTTATGATTTTAAGATGTTAATGAATAAATGTTAGTGAAGTTAAAGAGTTTTAATGAGGAAAAAGAATGGAGGATGATTTAGGGTTTGTAAGTGTTTATTGATTAAATGTGGTAATTCTTTTTAAAGGAATCTTGAATAAAAATCATGGAAAGATGGTTTATGTTTTCTTAAGGTGCTAATGATTAAATATGGTGATTTGTAAAGGGTTGTTAAATGAAGAAATTCATGTAAGGAATGATTAGGATTATTAGGGTTTCTAGTGATTAAATGTAAGAAATTTTTAAAGGGGCTTAAATGAGGAAATGCATGGGAGGTGTGAATGGTGTTGGTAGCCTTAAAAGGCATGGGGAAACTTTGATGAATTAAAGTGTTTTAGAAACCATGAAAAGAATGGGAAGTATGGCATGACTAAATGAGTTCAATGGACTCAAGAAAGTGAGCCTAATGTTGATTAAAATGGGCTGATTTTAATGATCCTATAACATGAAGTGGTAAGGCATTAAGGGATCTAAGATGTGGATAAAAAATGTGGGAAAAGATCCAAGAGGAATAAGGAAATCAACATCGCAAGTGATGCGTGATCGGCGACTGGATTATCGGACGAAAGCGAGAAAGGACGCTAGTCGCTATTCGGTAGGATTCCTACCTTTTTATAAGCCATGGATTATGTGTTATGTATGGGTTTTTCATTGATTTATTTTGGTAAGCATATGATTGTTTTAAGATGGGTTTTAAGGCTATGATGTGTATATTGATGCTTGACTTGATCTATTTTTGAGAATCAAATTATATGTTTTATTGATGAGATTTTAAATGCCATGGTTTGTGCTATCATATATATATATTACATGGCATATGGCATCTACATCTCATGCATGACATGGGAGGGATATGGCATGGAAAGGATGACATATAACCGGAGTCCATGCTCCGTCGGAGCGACTGAGAAGCAAGCATGGGGATATCTTGATGTGTTTCATCCATCAAGAGGGGTATTATGAGATATAACCGGAGTCCATGCTCCGTCGGGGTAACCAAGAAGCAAACATGGGGACACCTTGACGAGGCCTTGCCGTCAAGGGGGATGACTTGTGACTGTTTATATCTTGACGAGGTTTTTGCCGTCAAGGGGATGATTTGTGATTGTTTATACCTTGACGAGGTTTTGCCATCAAGGGGGATTATTTGTGATTGTTTATATCTTGACGAGGTTTTTGCCGTTCAGGGGATGATTTGTGATTGTTTATATCTTGACGAGGTTTTTCCGTCAAGGGGGATATGGCAGCATGATGGTATGGATGATGGGTGGAACTCATGACATAAGACACCCATTGCATGACATTGCACCAAATTGCATGGTTTTGGATATGATATTATCTATATGTTTTGTTATCACTAATCCATGTGTTAGCTCTACTCGGAGTCCTACTGGGCGCGTTGTCTGACGCCCTACTTCTACCCTAGCTGATGACGCAGGAGATGGCGGAAACGAAGGACGACACGGGAGCCAAGCGTAGGAGCTTGGGAAAGCGTGCTAGATAGTTTACTCATGTTTATTTTGGAAAATGTAATTTGAAGTAACGTAGCTCGTCGGAATGTAATAATTTAGATTGCTTGCTTTATTTTGTTTTTTTTTTTTTTGGACGTGGAGACGTTGTGATATTTTGGTAATATTATGAATGTTATCTTCCCTGCTATCTAAAAATTGGTAAGATATTCTTTATTGTAATTTTCCGCACTCAGTGTAATATTCCTTGAGCTTACGTCTACGTGTGAACCGTTCTTCGTGGACTTCGTTCCACGCACACGTAGGGTTGGCCAGTTAAGGGCCGGGCTTTAGATTCTCGGACTTAACTCGTATTGTGACGTCCGTGCCCTTTGTCACTATTCATTTAAAAAAAAATACTCTGATTTCGGTGAAAAGGGTGGTGTTACAATAAATATTTTTCAAAACAAGAGATTTGGATTTTCTTAGGGTTTAAAAGGCTATGAAATCCATTTCTTGGATTTAGAGGTGGCCAAATCATGGCGTTTTATCTCAAATCTATCAAATGGAAGGATGGAAAGTGGACAAAACCCTAATGAAAAAAAAAATTAGGGTTAAGAAAAATAAATAAAAGGATTAAGGAGGTTATGTAATTAAATGGATTAAGCATGGAAGTATGGGTTTTTGAATGGATTGATGGACCATAGGGTTCGGCCATACTATGTAAATGGTTGATGAATTTAATTAGGGTTTTAAGGTTTAAAGCCATGGAGAATGATTATGATTTTAGGGTTGTAAATGATTTAAATGTTGGAAAAATTTTAAGGGGTTTAAATGAGGAAAAATCATGGAGTGTGTGAATGATTTTATGGCCTCAAGAAGCATAGGAAAATGGTGGATCATGAACCATGGGTTCGGCCATGGTGTATGGCCGAACCCTATGGTGATCAAATGGTGTATTTAATGGTTATAAAAGTATGGAAATTAATGGAGAAGGTTGATGGTAATTAAGTGGATTTCTTTTTAAAGTATTTTAAATGAGTGGAAATGAGGTTTTTTAAAATAAAAACTATGGACCATGGGTTCGGCCAGGGTACATGGCCGAACCCCATGGGGAGACTTTGAGGAAATTTGGTGTTTTAGAACCATGAAAAATAAATGGGAATGATGGTTAAATTAATGGACCAAAATATATCTCATGATGATTATGGAAGGATGATTTAAATGTATGTTTTTAAATTCAGTCATGGTGGGACCAAATGAGGTAAAATGGACCCAAGAAAAATAGGAAAAAGACATCATGGGTTCGGCCATGGTGTATGGCCGAACCCATGACCCATTTGTAGGTCATGTTATGGGCAAAAATTGGAATTATGTATGGGATTAGATGATTGGAAATTTGATTAAATTAAGTGGCTGATTTTAGGGATGTTATGTCATGGTTAACGAATCATTAATGGGGCTAAGTATATGGATGAATTATGGACAAAAATGTACATGGATGGAGGAAATATTAAACCATGGAAGTGTAGTGGCAAAACCGTAATTAATGGCCAAAATGAAGAACCATGGGTTCGGCCATGTAGGTTGGACATGGACTTGGGTGCATTAAGATGACCTTATGAGTGATTAAATGAAGCTTAGGGTCGCTGCATTTTAGGCTCACAAAATTAGAATGTTTAATGGGCTAAAATTTGGAATTATGCATGTGTTTAAATCAATGGAAATGAGGCTAAGTTAATGGCTGATTTTTGATAATCTTGTAACATGGTTAGGGATTGATAATGGATCCAAGTTGTGATCAGTTAGGGACTTAATCATGGATAAAATATGGACTAATTTGGTAGATGTATAATAAGGTATCGGGACATCGCAAACGGTACGCGATCGGCGACCGAATTTATAGAGCGGAAACGAAAAAGGACGCTAGTCGGTATTCGGTAGGATTCCTACCTTTTTGTAAGCCATGGATTATGTGTATGTGATGGTTTTCTTGTTTTATTTCGGTAATTATATGATTTATTTTAAGATGGGTTTTAAATGCTATAGATATATATTTTAATGCTATGGATGATATTTTTAAATGCTATAGATTATATATTAAGGATATGAATTATATATATATATATATATATATATATATATATATATATATATATATATATATATATATATATATTACATAGCATAATGCACTTACATTTCATGCATGGCATGGGCGGGAAAATAAAGAAACCGGAGTCCATGCTCTGTCGGGGCGACCGAGAAGCAAACATGGGGACATCTTGATGAGGCCTTGCCAGTCAAGGGGGATATGACATTGTATGATGTTATGGATGGTGGGTGGGACACATGACATAGACACCCATGGCATGGCATTCATTTTATGGTTTCATTATATTGTTATCGGTATGCTTGTTATCACTAATCCATGTGCTAGCCCTACTCGGAGTCCTACTGGGCGCGTTGTCTAACGCCCTGCTTCTACCCTAGCTGATGACGCAGAAGACGGCGGAAACGGTGGACGCGACGGGAGCCAAGCTTAGGAGCTTGGGAAAACGGCTACTTAGTTTTATTTAAGTTTTATTTTGGAAATGTAATTTAAGTAGCTTAGCTTGTTGGATTGTAATAATTACTGTTTCTTACTATGGTTTGGACTGTACTCTGGACGTTATCATTTTGAGATATAATTATGAACATATGGGTATTTTAGTAATTTAAGAGCCGTACTTCCTAGCTATCTAAAACTGGTAGGATAGTCTCTATTATAATGTTCAGCATGTAATTATATTCCGCTAGCTTACTTCCTACGCGTGAACTGTTCTCTTGGACTTCGTTCCGCGCACGCGTAGGGTTGGCCAGTTAAGGGCCGGGCTTTAGAAGCTCGGACTTAACTCGTGTCTTGACGTCCGCGCCTGTTGTCACATTTATTTCAAAAAAAAAAAAAAAATTAGGCTCTGATTTCGGTGAAAATGGGGCCGGCGTTACAATGTCCACCAAAGAATTCCCATGGGGTTCGGCCACACACCATGGCCGAACCCATGGTCCATTAATTCACTTAATTACAATATTGCCATTATATCTATCCATAACCAAAACATTCTAAAAATGATCCCTACATAGTTCTTTAATCCAAATACATGATCCATTAAATAGTTCATGGGGTTCGGCCATACACCATGGCTGAACCCTATGTTCATCATTTTCACCTATTTACAACTTTGCATTGATTCCATCAACTTATGTTTGGGTTCCAAAACATAGGTCCATTCATTTATTTACTACCCCAAGTCCAAGAGTGATCCATACATAATTCATTCACCATTTACATTACTTATAATCTTAGGTCCATAAACATAGGTCCATAAATTTAGACATTATATATATGGATCCTCCAATGATCCACAACCATAGAACCATAAACAAAACCCTCCATAAACGATCCATGGAATTGATTCATGGGGTTCGACCATACACCATGGCCGAATCCATGATGTCTAAATTCCAATTATAGCAATTCCCATTCTTGAATCCATAAATCAAAATTCTTTTCTTTTTTAATCCAAAAGTCCATAATTAGAAACTTTCTAATTTAATAACCATCCTCCATGGGGTTCGGTCATACACCATGGCCGAACCCTATCGTTCATAATCTTCTCCTTTAAATGCAATCAAAACAACATAACCCTCCATGGTTTTCATGATCCAATTGCATCTAAAACCATCAAACCTTCCATCATTTAAAATAAGTAAAATAGTCCACTTAAATTCCATATTAAAGCCCTAATTCCATATATACTCCTTGGTGGGGTTCGGCCATACCACATGGCCGAACTCACCCTTTGGTTTTGTGTCCTTCTTTCCTTAGGTAGTCACTCACAATTGTTTAACATGGTTAACAAATTAAATCCATAAAAGACCTCATGTATGGCTGAACCCATAATCTTTCATTTTAGCCGATAATTACAACTTTACCATCATCTCCATGATCTAACTATGTGAGTAATAATTCCATAATTCTTTATGAGGTTCTGCCATACCCCTTGGCCGAACCCATGGTCTAAGGTTTTTCACCAACATCCTTCCATTAAAACCCTTTTAAAACATACATAATATTCCGTGGTTTTCATCATTCAAACTTCCATTAAGTAATCAATGTCCTTCCATGGGGTTTGGCCATGCACCATGGCCGAACCCTATGGTTCATCCTTTCCATTAAAGATACTCAAATCAACCCCCAATCTTCTTCCATGGGGTTCGGCCATACACCATGGTTGAACCCTATGGTTCCTTTCTTTTAAACAAAATTATCAAAATTACTTACCGGTTCCGCGACTCCTCCTGTTTTCCTTCGCTTGTTCTTGCTCTTCCAATCATTTTCCTCCTTAGCCTCTTTCCACTTCTTTTTCGTCTTTCCCACAGCCGAGAACACCTTCTTGTTGTTGTGTGTGTCGTGCGCCCTTCCTACCCTTCTTTTATAAAAATTCCACACGGTACAATAGCAATTTCCGTGTGCCCTTTGCCTAATTTTTGGGTGTGCCGTGCGCCCCTTGTTCTCTCCTTTTATCACTTCCAATTGGTCCCAATTTAGAAGGTGCCATGCGCCCCTTCTTTTAGCCATTGCCTTAATGCCATTCTTAATCAAGGAAAGGCCCCTTTTTAAATGATCTTATGCGCCTAACCTTGGATATGGAAATCCCTATACACGGCCAAGGCAATCTATCTTTATTTAGTAATCCCCTTATGCGCATATTCATGGATTTGCAAATCTTCATACACGGCCATGAAAATTAACCCAAATCCCTTTATGCGCATAATAATTAATTATAGACATAATGCATTACTAATTTAGTTAAGCCCCATTTAATTTTATTGAAACCATTTCCACAATCCGTTGGGTCTTAATTGGGCAATGACCGAACACTTTACCCATATAAGGTCCATATCTAATAATTCACAAATTAAATGGCAAATTCTGTAAATATTTAGAACTTGAAAATCCGGAGTGTTACAATACAACCCTCTTTTTATAATTTTCGTCCCGAAAATCCAGTGAAGTAGGGTTTCAAACATTTACATAAATAGTTCAGGTTGAGCTGTTCTCATTTCCGACTCGAGTTCCCAAGTGGCTTCCTCAATGCCATGTCGATCCCATACCACCTTGACAAACTGTATCGCTCGGTTCCGTAATACCCTTTGTTTTGTGTCCACCACTCGGGCAGGCTTTTCGTCGTATGTCACGTCGCTTTGGACCTCTATGTCTTGTATGTTCAGTACATGAGAAGGATTAGGATTGTACTTCCTCAACATCGATATCTGGAACACATCGTGCAAAGATGCCAACTGTGATGGGAGTGCCAATTGGTAAGCCACGTCCCTCATCCTTCTAATGATTGAAAACGGTCCCACATATCTTGGCGACAATTTCCCCTTCTTTCCAAATCTCATGTGTCCCTTTCGTGGCGAGACTTTCAAGAACACCATGTCTCCCACTTCAAATCCAAGGAACCTCCTCCTCTTGTTAGTATAGCTCTTCTGACGACTTTGCGTAGTCAATAGATGCTGCCGTATCAACTGTATCTGCGTTGTAGTCTCTGCAACTAACTCAGGTCTAATCAGTGCAGGCTCACCGGCCTCTGTCCAGCACACTGGTGATCTACATGTCTACCATATAATGGTAACTGTTGTTGTATTAGAATTCTACCAACGGCAAGTGATCCTCCCATCCGCCCTTGAAATCTAGCATGCATGCTCTTAGCATATCCTCCAATGTTTGTATTGTCCTCTCAGACTGCCCATCAGTCTGTGGATGGAATGCTGTGCTCGTAAGTAGGTCTGTTCCCATGGCTGACTGCATGCTCTGCCATACTCTGCCGGTGAATCGACCATCTCTGTCGGACACAATAGTCCGAGGAATACCATGCAATCTGATGATATCCTTGATATACCGCCGACCCAAAGTCTTAGATGAGTCTGTCATCTTGATGAGAATGAAATGTGCAGACTTAGTTAGTCGGTCTACCATGACCCATATCGTATCGTTGCCCTTTGAAGACCTTGGCAACCCTGTTACAAAATCCATGGAGATGTGCTCCCATTTCCATTCCGGCACTGGTAAGGGTTTGAGTAACCCTGGTGGCTTTTGATGTTCTGTCTTAACCTGCTGACAAGTTAAGCAATGAGCCACGAATTTTGCCACATCCTTTTTGAGTCGTGCCACCAGTAATGTCTCTTCAGGTCGTGATACATCTTGGTGCTACTCGGATGAATAGAGAGTTTGGTTTGATGTGCCTCAATCAGTAACTCTTTTCTGCAGCTCTTAGGCACATATATCCTTCCTCTGAATACAAGACCCTGTCCTGGTCGTAACTCCCATTCCGGTATGACTTCGCCAGTAGACTACGGCACAGATTAAATTTATACGACAACATTTACTCACTGCGCAGAGCCGTTATAAGAATTACGCTGACAAGAGGAGAAGTTTCCCCGAGTTTGAGGTGGGAGACTTGGTACTTTTGAAAGTCTCACCACGGAAGGGACACATGAGATTCGGAAAGAAGGGGAACCTGTCACCTATATGGCGGGGCCGTTTCCAATCCTAAAGAGGGTGGGGGAGGTGGCCTATTAGTTGGCGCTTCCTCCACAGTTATCATCTTTACGTGATGTGTTTCATGTGTCCGTGTTGAGGAAAGTACAACCCTGACCCTTCACATGTTCTGAGTGTACAAGACATCGATGTACAAAGCGATGTGACATATGTGGAGAAGCCGATTAGAATAGTCGGGAGCGAGCAAAGGCTGCTGCGGAACCGTGCCATTCAATTCGTCAAGGTGGTATGGGAACGACATGGAAGTGAAGAAACCACCTGGGAACTGGAACCAGAGATGAGTGCCGCTCATCCGGAGCTCTTTGTATAAGATGATTTGAACCCCTACTTCGCTCGAATTTTTTGGACGAAAATTTTAAAAGAGGATTGTATTGTAGTGGCCCGGAATTTTTAAATTAATATAAATGTGGATATTATTTATTTTGGTGATGGAAATTAGAAAATTTACGGATTAGATGCTAAATGGGCCAAAGTTTGGGCAAAGGTCCAAGTATGGCCCAATGGATTATGGAGTTGATTTAAATTCATTTAAAGGGGCAATGAGGGTTAAAAGGGTCAAGAATGGTCAAATTGGGTCAAATACCCATTTGGGACCCAATGGGTCAAGATGGTTAAGCTCTAAGGTAAATGGGTAAGATGAAAGTGTAATTGGGCCATGGGCCCAATGGTGATTCATTTAGAATGAATGGAATGAAATTTAAATTATCTAAGTTATTTGGAATTAAACCAAGGTGATGTGGCCAAGTGGGACCCACCTCCACCTCATCAAGTGGGGTTGCTTGTGGGCGAAGGATTGGTGGGGCCGGCCACCATGGTGGAATTAGTCAACCATGGGTGGATGTATGAAGGTGATTTAAGTAAATGGAATTAAGTTAAAATGGGAATTAATTAAATTAACCTAAGTTAATTATCTAGTTAATTAATTAAATAAATTATTCAAATGAGGGTCAAAGGTGGTCAAATGGTCAAAGGACCAAAAGCCATGTTATCTTTAAAGACACCAAAACGTTGGGCATGGTACCATAAAGCATAAAGTAAAAACAAAAAAAATGAAAATATCCCATGGGTTGGTGGGAGGAGTTATTGTGGAAAATATCTTAAGCAATCAATAGGTGAGATGACTTTTCATCTCACTCTCTCCATTCCAACGAGCTCTTCACTCTCTCCCTCTTTTCATTTCTACCACCGTCCCACACTAGGAGATGAAAGAAAGGAAGAAAACCAAGAGAAAGAAGAAGAAAAGTTTGGAAGAAAAGAGAGGGAAGTGCAAGGGTAAGCCATTACACCAAGGTCAAGACTAGGTACTTGTGTTTTTTTTTCTCATCTCCATCCTCTTTTCTCTCTCTCTCAATTTAAACCCTAACTTGGCTGATCCTAAGGTTGTGGGTTGCCACCATTGATCAAGCCTCTTGACCTATTAAAGATCAAGAGGAAGGAGAGAGGAGGCTAAGGAAACCGACGGGAGCGGCGGAAGTCGGAGGAGACGACGGATTGTGAGTATTTCTTAAACAAGAAATTTTGGATTTTTAGGGTGTAAGATTTGGAATTTATTTTTGTAGAATTTAATGGTGGTTACATAAATTTATGCCATGGACGTTAAACCCATCAAATGAGAGGGTGGAAGATGGAGGAAACCCTAAATGGGTAAATTAGGGTTAGGGTAAGAAAATAAATAAATGGATTATGTGCATTGGGTAATTTATGAAATTAAGAATGGAATTAGGTTATTGGAAGGAAACCATGGGCCATAGGGTTCGGCCATGTAGCATGGCCGAACCCCATGGTGGGTGATTAGCCATTTGATGTAAAATGGTTAGGGTTAATGAATGGAAGATAATGAAGGTGGCTAATGGATTTTTGGGTTGTATATGAATGAATGTGGATGAGTATTAAAATGGGTTTATGATGAAAAATGCAATGGGATTTTATGGCATTAAGAACGCATAAAAGAGAAGGAATTGTGAACCATGGGTTCGGCCATGGTGCATGGCCGAACCCTAGGTTGTTATGTGTGAAATTAGCTAGGGTTTTAGGGTTTAAAAAGCCAAGGAAAATGGGAAGATGGGTGGATTTAATATTTTGGGTGAATATAGGTATTATGGAGCAATGAATGATGAATCATGAACCATGGGTTCGGCCATGGTATATGGCCGAACCCTATGGCGATGAAATGATGATTAAATGGTGGGGTTTAAAGGATAATGTGTTGATGAATTTTAGGTTTCAAATGAACAAAAGTAATGATCCAAATGGGGCTAAGAATATGGTTTATTTGCATGATGTAAACCCCTCAAGGAGGGATTATTAGTGGATCTAAAATGTAACAATGGACCCAAGAAAAAATGGGGAACAAGACATCATGGGTTCGGCCATGGTGTGTGGCCGAACCCATGACCCATTTTGTAGGTCATTGTATGAGCGAAGGTTGGGTCCATGTTTGTGTTTAGATGATGGAGAATCTTATTAAATGAGATGGCTGATTGTGTTTCATGTTGAGTCATGGTTAGTGAAGCCTTAATGGATCTAAGTTATGGATGAATTTTAGACTTAAAATATACATGAATAGAGGAGATATTAAACCATGGAAGTTTAGTGGCATAACCGTAATTATGGGCCACAATGAAGAACCATGGCCGAACCCCATGTATGTTGGACATGAACTTGGGTGCATTAAGATGACCTTATGAATGATTAAATTAAGCTTGGGGTTGATGCATTTTAGTTTCATAAATTAGAATACTTAAAGGGCTAAAATTTGGAATTATCATGTGTTTAAATCAATGGAAATGAGGCTAAGTTAAGGGCTGATTTTTAATGATCTTGTAACGTGGTTAGGGATCATTAATGGACCTAGGTTGTGGATTAATTTTTGGACTTAATCATGCATGGATAAATGGGTGATTAACCATGGGAAATGAGGTAGTGGTAAAACCGTAATTAAATGCCAAATTCAAGAATTCCATGGAGATTGATCATGGAATGAGGGGCTCTAATGTAATAACCTTATAAGTTCTTGATCAAGCCAAGGGTGGCCAAATTTTAAGACTTATGGGAGTAAAAGGTTTAATAGATGACATGGGACCGGACCCACAAAACCTAAATAGTGACCGGTTTTTCATATGGGCTTAGAAATGTTTAAAACATGGACTAATGATGAATGTGTAATAAGGTACTGGACATCGCAGGCGGTGCACGATCGGCGACCGGGTTTATCGAATGGAAAACGTAAAAGGACGCGAGTCGGTATTCGGTAGGATTCTAACCTTTTTGTAAGCCATGGATTGAGTGATGGTTTCCTTGAATTATTTCGGAAATTATATGGTATGTTTTAAGATTGATTTTGAACTATGTATTATGTAGGGGTTTTTACTTGATTCATTCTGGTAAGCATATGATTGGTTTAAAATGGGTTTTAATGCTATGATGTGATTATGGAGGCTTTGCTTGATCTATTTTGGGTAATCAAGTTATATGTTTTATTGATGGGATTTTCTTTAAATGTCATGGTTTGTTATTATATTCATTACATGGCATATGGCATCTACATCTCATGCATGGCATGGGAGGGATATGACAGGGGAAGGATGAAATGAAACCGGAGTCCATGCTCCGTCGGGGCGACCGATAAACAAACATGGAGATATTTTGATGTGTTTGATGTATCAGGGATGTTGTATGTAATTATGATACCTTGATGATGGTTCTTCCATCAAGGGGGAGGATTTGTGATTGTTTTATAGCTGGACGAGGTTTTGCCGTCCAGGGGAATGATTTGTGATTGTTTTATATCTGGACGAGGTTTTGCCGTCCAGGGGGATGATTTGTGATTGTTTGTATCTTGACGAGGTTTGGCCGTCAAGGGGGATATGACAGCATGATGGTATGGATGATGGGTGGGTTGCATATCATGGACACCCATGACATGGCATTTACTTTACAGTTTCATTATATGATGGTTTATCAGCTTTCATTGGGTTATTATCAGTATGCTGTTATTACTAATCCATGTGCTAGCCCTACTCGGAGTCCTACTGGGCGCGTTGTTCTAACGCCCTACTTCTACCCTAGCTGACAATGCAGGAGATGGCGGACTGGAAGGGCGAGACGGAAGCCAAGCTTAGGAGCTTGGGAAGGCAGACTAGTTATTTTGTTTAAGTTGAAATTATTTCATTTTGGAAATGTAAATTGAGTAAACTAGCTGGTCGGAATGTAATAACTTAGATGGCTTGCTATGTTTAGATTTTATTTTTGGACAATATAGTTTAAGGGCATTTTAGTAATTATACGGATGTTTCTTCCCTGCTATCTAAAAATTGGTAGGATAGTCTATATTATCATTCCGCATGTAATTTTATATTCCGCGAGCTTACTTTTTACGCATGAACCGTACTCGTGGACTTATGTTCCACGCCAGCGTAGGGTTGGCCAGTTAAGGGCCGGGCTTTAGAAGCTCGGAACTTAACTCGCGTCGTGACGACCTCGCCCTTTGTCACTTTAAAAAATAAAATAAATAGACTCTGATTTCGGTGAAAAGGGGCGGGCGTTACAGCTACGGATCTCAGTCACATTTTTCGGTGCTTTGCAATCTCTTACCGCCGCCACCTTGCCCTGATCCGCAGCTGTAACGCCCGCCCATTTACACTATATTTCAGAGTCTATTTTTTTTTTTAAATCAAAGTGACAAAGGCACGGACGTCACGACGCGAGTTAGGTCCCGACTCATAAAGCCCGGCCCTTAACTGGCCAACCCTACGCGTGCGCGGAACGAAGTCCACGAGTACGGTCCACACGTAGGAAGTAAGCTCGCGGAACATAGTTACATGCGGAACATTATAGTAAATACTATCCTACCGGTTTCAGATAGAAGGGAAGATACAACATTAAATTACCAAAATACCCCCATGTTCATGATTATGTCTCAAAATGTTAACGTACAGAGTTTAATCCAGACTATAGTAAGAAATCCAAAATTATTACAATTCAACAAGCTAAGCTACTTGAGTTACAACATTTCCAAAATAAAACTTTGATAAACAAAGTAGTCGCTTTCCCACGCCCCTAAGCCTGACTCCCGTCACGTCCACCGTTTCCTCCGTCTCCTGTATCACCAGCTAGGGTGGAGATAGGGCGTTGGTCAACGCGCCCAGTAGGACTCCGAGTAGGGCTAGCACATGGATTAGTAATAACAAGCATACTGATAGCAATATAAAAAAAAAAACCATATGATGAATGCCATTGCCATGGGTGTCTATGTCATGTGTCCCACCCATCATTCACATCATCATAAATATCATATCCCCCTTGACGGCAAATCCTCGTCAAGGTGTCCCCATGTTTACTTCTCGGTCGCCCTGACGGAGCATGGACTCCGGTGATACCATATCAATATCCCCATGTCTATTCTCGGTTGCCCCAACTGAGCATGGACTCCGGTGATACCATATCAATTTCCCCATGTCTGTTCTCGGTCGCCCCGACGGAGCATGGACTCTGGTTATAGCATAACAAACTATCCCCATGTCTGTTCTCGGTTGCCCCGACAGAGTATGGACTCCGGTTCCTTTATTTTCCCGTCCATGCCATGCATGAGATGTAAGTGCATTATGCTATGTAATATATATATACATTTCATATCCATAATATAAAATCCATAGTATAGGAATATAATCCATAGCATATAAAATACCGTCCATAGCATTTAGAATGTAATCCATACCATATAAAATTCATGTAATAATAAATCATATAATTTCCAAAACCAAATATGGAAAGCATCACATACACAGAATCCACGGCTTACAAAAAGGTAGGAATCCTACCAAATACTTATAACAGTCCTTTTTCGTTTTCGTCCGATATTTCGGGTCGCCGTTCGCGTACCGTTACGATGTGCCAATACCTTATTATACATTTCCCAAGTTAGTCTATATCTTATCCACGATTAAGTCTCTAACTGATCATAAACCTATGTTCATTAATGATCTTTAACCACATTATAAGATTACCATAATCAGCCCTTATCTTGGCCTCTTTTTCCATTGATTTCAACACGTATATAATTCAATCCATAACTGATCTATACACCTAGATCTATTAATGACTTACCAATCATGTCATAGGATCATTAAAATCAGTCCCTTTAATTTAATATCATCTCCATTTATCCTACCGGATTAGTAGTGTCTTAGAAAATATTCAAAAACTGTACATTTCAATTCAGTTGATTGAATCACATATTCAGTCGGCTGATTTTGAATCAGATCGTCTGTCTGTCTTGCCAGTTCAGTTTCAGTCGACTGAAATATACATTCAGTCGGCTGAAACATGGTTCATACCCTTTCAGTCGACTGAATCCGTCTGATTTTGAATCAGATCGTCTGTTTGTCTTGCCAGTTCATTTTCAATCGACTGAATACACATTCAGTCAGCTGAACTATCAACCATCCGTTTACGTGTTTAATAAGCATTCCTTCAGTCGACTAAATCATATATTTAGTCGGCTGAAACTTCCAAAACCCTTTTCTTGTCCGAGACGTTTGTGTTCAGTCGACAGAATCATCAGATTTGGTCGGCTGAAACTCCCAGAAAACTCTTCCTATTATCATGCCATCCTTAGTTCAGTCGACTGAAACTCTAGTTCAGTCGGCTGAAACTCCCAGAAGCCCGTTTCTGATTCGTCCATTATCAGTTCAGTTGACTGAATCCCTGATTCAGTCGACTGAAACTCCCAGAACTTTGTTTCTGGTTCGTCCATTATCAGTTCAGTCGACTGAATCTCTGATTCAGTCGACTGACTGTTTTGTCAGTCCTTTCCATTGTACTTCATTCCTTCGCGATTTCTCTTAAAAGAGTCCTAACGGCATGTTTGGTAATACTTACAATCCTTGGTTTTCCCGGTTGTCTTTTGCTCCTCTTGTTCCTTAGCCTTTCTCCTTCTTCTTCCTCCTTGATACTTGGCCAATGATGGCTTGATTAAGGTAAGGTCACCAAGGTTTGGTTCGGCCAAGGTGTAACAGTTTTGAGAGAGAAAAACGGAGGAGGGAATGGGAGAATATCTCAAGTCTCAGGTGTTAGGAGTGATCGGCCAACTCTTAGCTTCTTCTTCCCTTCTTTCTAAATTCCTTTCTCTTCTTTTCTCTTTAGTGTTTTCTTTGGAAGAGAGGGGAGGACGGTTTTGGTGTGTGAGGGAGAGAGTGAGAGAAAGATGGGTGTGATGATTGGTTTGATTCCCTCCACCAACCAAGCATGGAGGGTGGTATGGGCTTGCATGCCCCCAATTTTAGGGCCTTTGTCCCCTTAGTGGGGGTGGTTGGAATGGGTTTGAGTCACAACTCATTCCAATGAGTTTGGTGAGTCAAATAAGATGGGAATCATCTTGACTCACCCAATTATATAATTTGTTATTTAACTTAGCCCCTTTAATTTCATAATTTAATTTCTATTTATTCTCCTTCAATTCCTTCATGAATCCACCCATGGTTGACCAAGTCAACCATGGTGGCCGGCCCCACCAATTTCTTAGCCAACCGCCACCTCACTTGATGAGGTGAAGGTGGACCCCACTTGATTATGTCCCTTGGTCTATTCAAGACTAAACTTAGGTGTTTTATATTAATTAAATTAACTTTATTTACTTGGGTCCTCTTTAATTCCATTTTGACTCATCCATGGTTGACCAAGTCAACCATGATTGTCGGGCCCACCTTTTTCCTTGGAGTTTGAATCAATTTGATCCATTGGGTCCCACACGGTTATCGGGCCCACCTGACCATCATTGATCCTTTTGATAGATTTCATCAAATCCATGGTCCATTGGACCACGCTTGGGGCTTTGTCCAAATTATGATCCATTTAATATTCATGACATCAAAGTTCCCATTTTCCCATTATTAAAACAAATAATTGCCATATATATATATATATATATATATATATTGATTTAAAAAAAAAATTCGGGCTATTACAGCAGCTATACCTTCTGATGATATAACATGCCCCAAAAAGTTAACCTCAAATAACCAAAATTCACATTTGCTGGCTTTGGCATATAGTTTGTTCTTTCTTAAAGTGTCCAGAACTATCCTCAGGTGCTCAGCATGTTCTTCCTTACTTTTGGAATAGATCAGGATGTCATCAATAAATACAATAACAAACTGATCCAAGTGAGGGCAGAAGATCCTGTTCATTAAATCCATGAACACAGCCGGTGCATTGGTGAGTCCAAACAGCATGACTACAAACTCATAGAGTCCATACCGTGTTCTGAAGGCTGTCTTCTCTATGTCCTCCTCCCTAACCCAGATTTGACGGTATCCGTACATCAGGTCAATCTTAGAGAAATGATTGGAACCTCTAAGTTGATCAAATAAATCATCAATCCTAGGTAGAGGGTACTTGTTTCTGATCGATAGCTGGTTCAGTTTTCGGTAATCCACACACATATGGAGTGAACCATCCTTCTTCTTCACAAATAAAACCGGAGCTCCCCAAGCCGATGTATTGTTCCGGATACAACCCAGTCTGAGCAGTTCATCAATCTGTTTCTTTAGCTCAGGACATCTCTGCTGGTGCCATCCGGTAGTGTGGTAATGACACTGGTGCAGTGCCAGGGTACAACTTGATTTCAAAATTAATTTCCCTCATGGGAGGCAAGCTAGGGAGTTCTTTTGGAAATACATCCGCATAGTCCTTTACTATTTTCGGAAGTTCAGCCACCGGTGCCTTGTTGATTTGGATACTGTTCAATACCAGATGACTTAACGCTTCATGCAGTCTGCTTTGTTTGTCAGTACGTACCACATGTTGTATTCTCTCTGGTGACCAAAATGTCACCCTGCGGCGATAGCAATCAATGTTGGCCTGAAAACTAGCCAACCAATCCATGCCAAAGATAATATCGTACTCTGTCATATCGAGTACCAAATAGTTGAACTCAAATCTGAGTCTAGTGAGTTTAGTATTCACTGCTGTGCATATAAGCCCCAATGATGTCTCCGACGGGGGATACAACGGTGAGTGATGTGGACAGTTTTTGTATTAAAGTTCCAGTTGTAGATATGAATGCAGCAGATATGAAAAAGTGAGATACTCCAGAATCAAATAAAGCAAAGGCGTAGGAACTACTGACTGACGCCATACCTTGAATCATAGAGTGATCCTCTGCTGCGGAGGTGCTAAGGTAAATGACCGTCCCGATCCTGTAGGAGCCCGTCCTGCTTGGTTAAATGTCCTGCCTCCACGTGAGTTAGCTGGTCTAATTGGTGGGCGAGATGAACCTCTGGAATAAGAGGGTTTGTTGAGTTGTGGGCATTCCCTCTTAAAATGGCCCGGCTGATCACAATGGAAGCAGTTATTCACCCCTCTGGGAGCCTGAGTGACTGATACAGATGGGGAGGGATGTTTGGGACGAAAGTCCCCTGTTGACCCAGTGGATGGTGAGGGTCTGCTAAAGTTCGGTCGGAACCACTTGTTGGGCTGGAATGTACCCATCCCACTCTGAGCTCGACGGTTGTCAAAACGTACCAACTCAGCCATCTCTTGCTCTACTATAGTGGCCCTGCTAACCACCTCTGCCAATGTAGCTGCCTTGAATATGGTTACCTTGGTCCTAATGCTAGGCAGAAAGCCCCACTCAAACTTGCGTGCCCTTCGATACTCTGTATCCACCATATAAAATGCATATACAGACAAATTGAGAAACTCCTGGTGGTACTCTGCCACCGTCATGGTACCTTGTACCAAAGATAAAAAAGCTTGAGTCTGACGTTCCTTCTCCTCTTCAGGGAAATAATGGTCCAATAAGGTAGCTGAGAACTGGTCCCAAGTCATTGCAGTCCTCTCTCTTTCCGGAAGAAGTGCTTGCTGCTTCTCTAGTACCTCCGACCATTTACCGGCATCATCGATCAGTTGTGACGTGGCCAGTAAAATTTTATCGACATGACTCGAAATCTTGAGTAGAGTCAGGATCTGAGTGATTTTCTTTAGCCAATTTTCCGCTACGACAGCCCCTTCTTTCCCTTTGAAATAAGGAGGGCGTTGTTGCTGGAAGTCCCTGACCATGCTCCTGTCATTAGTCTCGTTGGTGGTTCCATTTCCATTCAAGTGCTGTTGAAGCACCGAAGTGACCACCGCTTGAACCAAGTTTTGTAATTCATGAGGTACGACCTGTATATTCACGCTGCTTTGTTCTTCCTCCTCTTGGTGGGATGGTTGTTCTTCTTCATGTCAAGATTGTCGTTCCTCCTCTTCATGTTGAGATTTTTCTACCTCCCTTTCATGTTGAGAGGTTTCTACCTCCTTTTCCTTCCTTTTCTGGTTTTGTTGGGTATTCATCTTTGCAGGCATCTTTCCCTAAGCCATTGGAAAACATCATGACTTAGTTTTCATCGTAAAGTTTGTATTCTCTACTTTTGGGGAAATTTCCAAATAGACACTCTTGATTTTGCTTTGTTTATGGGGAAATATATCCTATGTTGTTATGTTTGATTAATCCAATTATTTTGACTATACTTCCTTTGCTACCATCCATTGAGTTTAACGAAGTAAATTAATGCACGAGGGCCGGATTAATTTACTCTGAAAGATTCAATCTTTCTGGTTTGCTATGATACCAACTGTAACGTCCGCCCTTTTTCACTCTCTTACTTCTGAAAATCAGTGTCTATTTTTTTTTTTAAGCAAAGAGTGATAGAGAGTGGGACATCACGACGCGAGTTAAGTCCGAACTTCTAAATTCTGACCCTTAACTGGCCAACCCTATGTGTACATGGACCAAGTCCATGAAAAATAGTTCACACATAACAATATAAACATGCTGATAGCAAAGTACGTCAAGTCCTTAACCGTAATCAACATATCATAATTATCCAAATAACCATCCAACCATAGCAAATCATCTAAGTTATTACATGTCCGAAGTCTAGTTACTCAAATACAAGTCCATCAGTAACTTAATCAAAATATAAACTGAAAGCATCCAAGCCCTTATGCTTGGCCCTTTTCGCGTTCATCGTTCCCCTCCTTTCCTGTATCATCCACTAGGGTAGAAGTAGGGCGTTAGAACAACTCGCCCAGTAGGTATTCCAATTAGGGCTAACACATGGTTAGTACAAAACATGCATATAACATAATAATAAATCCATATAAAAACAATGCCATGACATGTGTAGTATGCAATGAGTCCCACCCATCATAAGCACATGTATCCTCTTGATGGAATTCTCATCATCAAGGTACCCCCACATAGGTCTTTCAGACGCCCCGACGGAGTGTGGTTCCTCCGGTTTCTTCTTGATGGAAAAGCACATCAAGGTATCCCACATAGGTTTTTCGGACGCCCCAACGGAGTGTGGCCCCTCCGGTTACATATCCTTCACCCCATGCCATGCATGAGATGCTAATGAAACACATGCTATTTTATATAATAAACATAACATTAAAACATCACATTTGAAACATGTCTTTTTCAACATAATTCATCAAAATAAGATAAAAACATTGTACATTAAACCCATGGTTTCAAAGAGGTGGAGTCCTACCAAAGATCACTACGTATCCTTGCGCTTCCGTTCGGTAACCGCTCACGATCATACACACCTTGTGAGGTCCCCTTACCTTATAATATATCAATCAATTAAAACATGTCCCATTTGATTTACAATAATGTCCAAGTCCATAAAACAATCCCCATGGGTTCGGCCATACACCATGGCCGAACCCATGGTCTATCATTTTCACACTTATTTACCACATTGCCATTGGTCTAATCTTTAGTTAATATTCCATTCATTTTAATCTGCCATGCATAGACCCTATGTCCACCAAACAATTGCCACGGGGTTCGGCCACACACCATGGCCGAACCCATGGTCCATTAATTCACTTAATTACAATATTGCCATTATATCTATCCATAACCAAAACATTATAAAAATGATCCATACATAGTTCTTTAATTCAAATACATGATCCATTAAATAGTTCATGGGGTTCGGCCATACACCATGGCCGAACCCTATGTCCATCATTTTCACCTATTTACAACTTTGCCATTGATTCCATCAACTTATGTTTGGGTTCCAAAACATAGGTCCATTCATTTATTTACTACCCCAAGTCCAAGAGTGATCTATACATAATTCATTCACCATTTACATTACTTATAATCTTAGGTCCATAAACATAGGTCCATATATTTAGACATTATATATATGGATCCTCCAATGAACCACAACCATAGAACCATAAACAAAACCCTCCATAAACGATCCATGGAATTGATTCATGGGGTTCGGCCATACACCATGGCCGAACCCATGATGTCTAAATTCCAATTATAGCAATTCCCATTCTTGAATCCATAAATCAAGATTCTTTCCTTTTTTAATCCAAAAGTCCATAATTAGAAACTTTCTAATTTAATAACCATCCTTCATGGTTCGGTCATACACCATGGCCGAACCCTATGGTTCATAATCTTCTCCTTTAAATGCAATCAAAACATCATAACCCTCCATGGTTTTCATGATCCAATTGCATCTAAAGCCATCAAACCTTCCATCATTTAAAATAATTAAAACAGTCCACTTAAATTCCATATCTAAAACCCTAATTCCATATATACTCCTTGGTGGGGTTCGGCCATACCACATGGCCGAACCTCACCCTTTGGTTTTGTGTCCTTCTTTCCTTAGGTAGTCACTCACAATTGTTTAACATGGTTAACAAATTAAATCCATAAAAGACCTCATGTATGGCAGAACCCATGATCTTTCATTTTAGCTGATAATTACAACTTTGCTATGATCTTTCATTTTAGCCGATAATTACAACTTTGCCATCATCTCTATGATCTAACTATGTGAGTAATAATTCCATAATTCTTTATGGTGTTCGGCCATACCCCTTTGCCGAACCCATGGTCTAAGGTTTTTCACCAACATCCTTCCATTAAAACCCTTTTAAAACATACGTAATATTCCGTGGTTTTCATCATTCAAACTTCCATTAAATAATCAATGTCCATCCATGGGGTTCGGCCATGGTGCCTATGATTCATCCTTTCCATTAAAGATACTCAAATCAACCCCCAATGTTCTTCCATGGGGTTCAGCCATACACCATGGTCGAACCCTATGGTTCTTTTCTTTTAAACAAAATTATCAAAATTACTTACCGGTTCCGCGACTCCTCCGGTTTTCCTTCGCTTGTTCTTGCTCTTCCAATCCTTTTCCTCCTTAGCCTCTTTCCACTTCTTCTTGGTCTTTTCCACAGCCGAGAACACCTTCTTGTTGTTGTTTGTGCCGTACGCCCTTGCTGCCCTTCTTTTATAAAAATTCCACATGGTACAGTAGCAATTGCCATGTGCCCTTTGCTTAATTTTTGGGTGTGCCGTGCGCCTCTTGTTCTCTCCTTTTATCACTTCCAATTGGTCCCAATTTAGAAGGTGCCATGCGCTCCTTCTTCCTTTATTAATCTCCAATTGGTCCCAATTTAGAAGGTGCCATGAGCCCCTTCTTTTAGCCATTGCCTTAATGCCATTCTTAATCAAGGAAAGCCCCCTTTTTAAATGATCTTATGCGCCTAACCTTGGATATGGAAATCCCTATACACGGCCAAGGCAATCTATCTTTATTTAGTAATCCCCTTATGCGCATATTCATGGATATGTAAATCTTCATACACGGACTGACAATTAACCCAAATCCCTTTATGCGCATAATAATTAATTATAGATATAATGCATTACTAATTTAGTTAAGCCCCATTTAATTTTATTGAAACCATTTCCACAATCCGTTGGGTCTTAATTGGGCAATGACCGAACACTTTACCCATATAAGGTCCATATCTAATAATTCACAAATTAAATGGAAAATTCCGTAAATATTTATAACTTGAAAATCCAGAGTGTTACAAAGACTGCATGAAGAACTGAACCACCTGGTATTGAACAACATCAGATTAGACAAGGCACCACTAGCTGAACTTTCGGCGGTAGTGAAAGACTACGTAGAGGTATTTCCAACAGAACTCCTTGGTTTGCCACCCAAGAGGGAGATTGATTTTGAGATCAAGCTATATCCTGGCACTACTCCGGTGTCATTGCCACATTACCGGATGGCACCAGCCGAGATGTCCGAGTTGAAGAAACAGATTGATGAACTGCTCAGACTGGGATTCATCCGGAACAACACATCATCTTGGGGAGCCTCGGTATTATTTGTGAAGAAGAAGGACGGTACACTTCGAATGTGTGTGGATTACAGAAAATTGAACCAGCTGACTGTTAGGAACAAGTACTCTCCACCCAGATTGATGATCTATTTGATCAACTTAGGGGTTCCACTCACTTTTCTAAGATTGATCTGATGCCTGGTTGTAACGCCCCGTCTTTTTTCACTCGCCGAAAATCAGAGTTTATTTTTTTTTTAAAATAAAAGAGTGAGAGAGAGAAGGACGCCACAACGCGATCTAAGTCCGAGCTTCCAAAGCCCGACCCTTAATTGGCCAACTATACGTGTGCGTGGACCAAGTCCATTAAAACGGTTCACACATACTCAAGTTAACATGCAAAATAATCATAAATGCGGAATTATAATAGAATAACTATCCTATTCCATTTTAGAAAGCAAAGTAATCCATTACTTAAACATAATTGCCTTAAGTTAAAATAACCAAAATCAACATTCAAACCATAGCAAATAATCTAAATTATTATAGTCCCGAATGCTAGCCATTCAAAATACATAGTCCATGAATAACTTGAAATAAAAGAAACTAAGACATCCAAGCTCCTAAGCTTGGCTCCGATCTCGTTCCTCGTTTCGTTTCAATTCCTGTGTCATCAACTAGGGTAGAAGTAGGGCGTTAGACAACGCGCCCAGTAGATACTCCAAATAGGGTTAACACATGGGTTAGTACCAAAAATCACATAGATAATATAATAACAAAACCATGTAAAACAATGATATGTCATGGTGTCATATGTCATGAGTCCCACCCATCATCCATATCACACACACATAATATCCTCTCGATGGAATCTCCTCATCAAGTATCCCCCACAGTTGCCTTACGGACGCCCCGACGGAGCGTGGACTCCGGTTACCTTTGATGGATAATGCACATCAAGGTACCCCCACAGTTGCCTTACGGACGCCCCGACCGAGTGTGGTCTCCGGTTACATATCATCCCTCCCATGCCATGCATGAGATGCAAATGAACACATGCTATGTAATGTTACAATCATAACATTAAAAAACCCATATTTGAAACATATCATTTATACAAAATAACTCATCAAACTATGAATTAAAAATCATCATACATATCCCATGGTTTCAAAGAGGTAAGAATCCTACCAATGATCAACTAACGTGTCCTTGCGTGTTTGTCCAAAAACCGATCACCGATCGTATACCACTTGTGAGGTCCCGTTACCTTATTACATATCAATCAATCAACCCCATGTTCCATTTGATTTCCAATCATGTCTAAGTCCATAAACACAACTTAGTGGGGTTCGGCCATACAACATGGCCGAACCTCACTCACTTGAATTTGGGTCCCTCTTTTTATTTATTAACCAATCCCACATAAGTTTAACCATTTAAGAAACCCTAAGTCCACAAAATATTCCCCATGGGGTCGGCCATACACCATGGCTGAACCCATGGTCCATCATTCTCATCCCATTTCCGTCTTTGCCATTATTTTCATCACCTCATACTTAGATCCAAAACATAGATCCATAACTACACATTTCATGCATGGATCCACAAATGATCCATCAACATAAAACCCATACTAAAAATCCTTCCATCTCTTAGCATAACCATTCATTTATTAAATCATACATAGACCTCTAAATGACCCTTTAAAAATAGTCCATGGGGTTCATCCATACACCATGGCCGAACCATAATGTCTCATTTTCCATCTTCTCCTTTAAATCCTTTATAATATTAGGTCCATAACAAAGTCCCTTTATGGGGGGTTTAACCATACTCTTAGATTCATCATTTACACCCAAGGATCCATAATACATCCATTAATATTTCTCCATGGGGTTGGGCCATGTCCAAGGTTCTTCATCATTATAACATTTGAGACTATTTAAAAATCAATACATTCCTCCTTATTTCCATGATCTAAATACATATAAATAATTCAATATTTTTACATGGGGTTCGGCCATACACCATGACCGAACCCATGGTCCATGGTTCTTCACCCTTTACATCATTTAGACCTATTTAAAATCCTTAATACCTTTCTATGGGGTTCGGCCATACAACATGGCCGAACCCTATGGTTCATTATTTTCCTTAAAATGTATCATTCGTCCATGATTGATTCTTTTACACCTTTTAAAATCACTAATATCCTCCATGGGGTTCGGCCATACAACATGGCCGAACCCTATGGTTCATCATTTCCCTTTTATAAAATCATAAATCCAGAATTGATCTTTTGATGGGGTTTGGCCATACTTCATGGCCGAACCTCATCCAACCATTTTTTGGTCCTTGATGGTTCTTGTATATAAAATTTAGGGTTTGGCCATGCAAGGGCCAAACCATGATCCTTGATCATCCACCATTTGCCATATGATAATGCATAAGTCCTTAGCTACAACAAGATTAGGGTTCGGCCATGCAATGGCCGGACCATGTTCCTTGACCATCTTACTTAATAAAATCACATTGAGTACTTACCGATTCCGCGACTTTTTGTTCCTTTGATCTTCTTCTTCCTTAGCCTCTTCTTCCTTCCTTCTTGATCCTTGGCTGAGATTGATCTTGATAAAATCTCTAGGAGTGCTTCGACCAAGAGGTGTAGGTTTGAGAGAGGGAGAAAAAGAGAAGATTTAAGATAAAAACTCTAAGTGTTCTCCCTTTGTCAATGAGAGGGGGATCGGCCTTGAGTGAGAGGGAGAGAGTGAGATGAAGCAAATAACTTATTATGTTGTGTAATGTAATTTGGCCAAGGGTGATGTCCTTTGGGGTGATGCCCATTGTAATAACCATGGCTCTTCACCTCCCTCATTAACACTTTTCTTTGGAGTTTCATCTCATGAGATGAAACTCCCACCATTCCAACGTGTAACCCTTGAAGGTATCTTTTGAAACAACAAAAGTCCTCACCTCCCTCATTAAAGCTTCCTTTGGAGTTTCATCCCATGAGATGAAACTCCCACCATTCTGTAATAGCCCGGACTTTTTAAATCAGTATAAATGTGGATATTATTTATTTTAATGGTGGAAATTGGAAATTTGATGGAATAAATGGTGAATGGATCAAAATATGGACAAAGGCCCAAGTATGGCCCAAAGGACATGGATTTGGATTTAAATTCATTTAAAGGGGCAAGGATGGTCAAATTGGGCCCAAGACCATTTGGGATCCAATGGGTCAAGATAATGTAAGCTCTAAGGTAAATGGGTAAGGGTGAATTTAATTGGGCCATGGGCCCAATGGTGATCCAATAAGAGTAATGGATTTAATTAAATTTAAATCACTTAAGTTGGTGATGAATTGACCAAGGTGACATGGCCGATTGGGACCCACCTCCACCTCATCAAATGAGGTGGCGTGTGGACCCAGGATTGGTGGGGTCGGCCACCATGGTTGACTTGATCAACCATGGGTAGAATAATGGAATTAGGTTAAGTGGGAATTAATTAACCTAAGGTAATTAACTAATTAATTAAATGATTAAATTATTTAAAAGGTGGTCAAAGGGGTCAAAAGATGGAAAACTAAACCTTTCCATCTTAAGAAGCCAAAAACGTTGGCTTGGTGGAGTTTATCCCAACCACCATAAACCATAAAGCATAAAGCATAATGCATAAAAAATATCTTATGTAGTTGGTGCGAAAATTAAAGGTGAAGTGTAGTTTAAGTAAGCCTTGGGATAAAATGGTTTTCTTTTCATTCTCTCCCATTTCATTCTCTTCCTCTCTTGCTCTTCACCACCGTCCCACACCAAGGAAAGAAAAAAGAAGAAAAAACTTGGAAGAAGAAGAGAATAAAAGAGAGAAGAAAGGTGCAAGTGTTCGCCACCACTCCAAGATAAAAGCTTGGTATCTTCCTTCTCACCATCTCCTCCTCTCACTCTCCCAAGTACACCCCATCTTGGCCGACCCAAGCTATGATGTTTTTCCATTGATTAAGCTCATCTTGGCCGATCAAACAAGGAGAAGAAGAAGAAAGAAGGCCAAGGAGTTCAAGAGGAGGAAGAAAAATCGGAGGAACCGTCGGATTGTAAGTATTTCTAAAACAAGAGATTAGATTTTTTTTAGGGTTTAAGAGATTATGAAATCCATTGCTTGGATTTAATGGTGGCCAAATTATCATAGGCCTTGGATCTCAAATCCATCCAATGGAAAGATGAGAAATGGATAAAGTGGGAGACATGGATTAAGAAAATAAATAAATAAAGGATGTTTTAAGGGTTTTATGTATTAAAAATTTTATACAAACATGGGAAAGATAGATTAAGAAAAAAACAAATGGATTAAGGACACTATGTATTTAAGTTATTTAAGCAATGGATGTATGGAAATTTTGAAAGGAACCATGGTAGATAAATAAGTGATGAATTAGGGTTTTAAAGAATGGAAGTCCTGGAGGATGATTTAGGGTTTGAAGATTTTAATGGTTAAATGTAGGTAATTAAGGATCTTTAATGGAGTTTTTAGAGTTAGTATCATTAAAGAATGATTAATGATGTTAGGGTTTTAAATGATTAAATGTTGGTAAGTTTTAAAAGGGGGTTTGAATGTGGAATGATGATGGATGTAAAATAATGGAAAAAAAATAAAAATAAATGGGGAATGTTGGTGGTGTTGATGAACCCTACGGTAATGTATTCATAATTTTATGGATGGAATGTTTTTAAATCCTATGGTGATGAAATGGGGTTTTTAGGTTTAAAACCATGGAAGGGGTTAATGATTTTGAAGGTTTTGAGTGAAAGAATGATAGTAAATTTTAAAGGGGTTTTTAAATGAGGGAATCCATGGATGAAGGTTAATGTTGTTATGGTCTTAAGTGTCACCAATGAATGATGAACCTTAGGGTGATGTGTGTGGTAGTTTTGATGGACCAAAATATACCAAATTGATGATCAAAATTGATGATTTAAATTGCATGATGTAAACCTCCTCATGGGAGGGCTTGTTATAGATCTAAATGTGGTGAAAAAGACCCAAGAAAAAATGGGGTTTAGGTTAAATTTAAAGGGGCTAATTTTATTGAAACCCATGACCCATTTGTGGGTCAATTAATGGGTTAGATTTGGTATTATACATGTGAGTAATGAATGGGGATTAGGGTGAATCAAGTGGCTAATTTGTGATGATGTTATGGCTAAGGAGTCATTAAGGGATCCAAGTCTATGGATCAATTGATGGGCTAAGTATGGGGTTACATATGTGTTGAATGAATAAAGGTTAAGTTAATTAAATGGTTGATTTTAATGATTATATGACATGGTTGATGGGTCATTAATGGACCTAAGTTATGGATCATTAATGGGTCTAAGTTGTGGATCAATTATGGACCATAATGTACATGGATAAATGAGTGACTAGTCATGGAAAAGAGGTAGTGGCAAAACCATAAATATGGGCCAAGATAAAGAAACCCATGGAAGATGATCATGGACTTAGGGACTCTAAGTAATAACCGTATGTGTGATAAATGAAGCCTCGGGTGGCTGGTTTGTAGACTTGTGTGATTAAAATGTTTAACGGACTAAATGGGACCCACAAAACCTAGTTAGTGAGGTTCGGTCATGATGTATGGCCGAACCCCACTAAGGCATGCATTAGGGACTTAATCATGGATAAAACATGGACTAATTATTAATGTGTAATAAGGTACCGGACATCGCAGGCGGTGCGCGATCGGCGACCGGGTTTATCGAAAGGAAAACGAAAAAGGACGCTAGTCGGTATTTGGTAGGATTCCTACCTTTTTGTAAGCCATGGATTAAGTATTATGTGATGGTTTTTCCTTTGATTTATTTTGGTCATGGATTAAGTATTATGTGATGGTTTTCCTTTGATTTATTTTGGTCATGGATTAAGTATTATGTGATGGTTTTCCTTTGATTTATTTTGGTAATCACGTAATGGTTTTAAGATGGGTTTTATGACTATGATCATATATATTACATGGCATATGGGATCTACATCTCATGCATGACATGGGAGGGATATGGTATGGGAAGGATGAAATGAAACCGGAGTCCATGCTCCGTCGGGGCGACCGAGAAGCAAGCATGGGGATATCTTGATATGTTTCATCCATCAAGAGGGATATTATGAAATGAAACTGGAGTCCATGCTCCATCGGGGCGACCGAGAAGCAAGCATGGGGATATCTTGATGTGTTTCATCCATCAAGAGGGATATTATGAGATATAACCGGAGTCCATGCTCCGCCGGGGTGACCGAGAAACAAGCATGGGGACACCTTGACGAGGCTTTACCGTCAAAGGGGATGATTTGTGATTGTTTACACCTTGACGAGGTTTTACCGTCAAGGGGGATGATTTGTGATTGTTTACATCTTGACGAGGTTTTTCTGTCAAGGGGGATATGGCAGCATGATGGTATGGATGATGGGTGGGATTTATGACATAGGACACCCATTGCATGACATTGTGTAATGCCCCGCCCTTTCCGAGAATTCAGAGTCTAATTTTTTTTTAAAAATTAATAATAAAACATCGGAAGAGAGCGGGCGGCGTCACGACGCGAGTTAGGTTCAAACTACTCAATTCTGAACCTTAACTGGCCACCCATGTGTACATGGACTAGACCATGATAATGAATCACACATGGAACTAACATCAACATGCGAAATAACCTAGATTAACTGCAGAATAGAAAGACTAGATAGCAAGTAACAGTCTCAAACATTAATTAACATAAATCAACCATCCAAAGTTATTAACCTAATCAAACCATAGCAAGTAATGACTTATTACATGTCCAACAAAATATAGTTCAAATGACAGTAATGTAAAGAAGTCGAGTCCAACATTCAAGCGGTTAGGCTTGGCTCCCCTCCCGGTCAATGACCTTTTCTTTCCCTTTCCTTGTACCTGCATTCTCCTCTGAGGATAGAATTAGGGAGTTAGATCAACGCGGCTAGTAGGTTCCCGATCAGGGCTACCACATGATTAGCATATAAAACATGCATATATATCATAATACATGATTAGTAAAAACAGGTAAAACAATGCTATGAAGTATGTACATGCAATGAGACCCTCCCATCATGTACATTCATAGCCATCACTTGACGTGCCACGCACCGACAAGGTAATATACAATACACTTCCATCTCTTCATCACTGACTGATTCATATCACATATTAGTCCTCCTGGCGGGACTCTCATCGCCTAAGGAGACCAATGTGTACATGGATCTTAGTTTGAGCAATGGGCCCCACTATTTTCTCATTTAACATCATAATTAATAAATTTACTAATCTAGGGGTATTTTCGTAAATATTCATCTTATTGAGAAATCGGGGTGTTACACATTGCACCAAATTGCATGGTTTTGGATATGATATTATCTATATGTTTTGTTACCACTAATCCATGTGTTAGCCCTACTCGGAGTCCTACTGGGCGCGTTATCTAACACCCTACTTCTACCCTAGCTGATGACGCAGGAGATGGTGGAAACGGAGGACGAGACGGGAGCCAAGTTTAAGAGCTTGGGGAAGCGAGCTGTTTAGTTTATTTAAGTTTTATTTTGGAAATGTAATTTTGAGTAACTTAGCTCGTCGGAATGTAATAACTTAAATTACTTGCTATGTTTTGGACTTTATTTTGGACAGTACGATTTAATGGCATTTTAGTAATTAAATGGATGTTTCTTCCTTGCTATCTGAAAATTGGTAGGATAGTCTCTATTACAATTTCAGCACTTAATTTAAATATTCATCGAGCTTACTTCTACGTGTGAACCATTCTCCATGGACTTAGTTCCCACGCACACGTAGGGTTAGCCAGTTAAGGGCCGGGCTTTAGAAGCTCGGACTTAACTCGCGTCGTGACGTCCGTGCCCTTTGTTACTTTTATTTCAAAGAAAAAAAAATAGACTCTGATTTTCGGTGAAAAGGGGCGGGCGATACAGTTGGTATCAGAGCGAACTCGGAAGAATGAATCTCTCGAAGTAAGATTTAAGAAGGTTGCATGTCTCACTGACAGCTAAGAATCCCAACTGACCGACTCTTCGGAGTCTACTGCAAGGGGGCCGGGTTAATTTACTTCGATTGACTCAAACTGAAGTATTCAATCTGAGAGCCATACTTGACGGGAAGGAATGATAGCAAGGGAAGTATAATCCTTATAAGTTAGATCTATCAAACATGGCAAGATAGGGTTTACTTCCCCAGAAATGAGAAAACATCTAGGTTTTCCCCCGAAATTGATGAAACAGTAGTAGATTTATCAAACATAGCAAAGTAGGATGTACTTCCCCGGTATCCCCAATTTGAACAACAAACAATAGGAATTTAGAGATTCCCCCTCAGAAACAAAGGAAAACAAGTGTGCTTATTTGGCAACTTCCCCCAAACAAAATACATTGTACTATGCATAAGAAATTTCCCCAAAACCAAGTATGATTATTTGAAAATTTCCCCCAAAATACATTGTGCTATACATAAGAAATTCCTGAAAACCTAGATTTGTTTTATTGGAAACTGTTGTTGATGATTTTTGTATTCTATTTGTATTCTATGATACAGATATGTCAAGTGACGTGGAGTATACGGAATTATGGAATAAGGGAACCCCTAGCTGTCCCATAGATTTGGTGTCTGCTTCCAGCATAGAAGTTAGCATGGACTTTCAGGAGGGACCTCCCGAGGAAAATGAATAGGATTTAACATCTCTTCCTGAAGAGAATATGGAAGACTTTCCGATGATAAGAGAGTCGGTAGGGGAAATAGAACCCTATTGTATGCGCGAGTTGTGCAACCAGGTTGGGCACAACTGTACATACTGTTGTACCCTCTTGAAGTGGTATGCCCGGTTTGTGGACTACATGGACACGGGAAAGAAAGGACTAACTGTCCTTATATTGGAGGATCAGGGATAATACCTTGTTTGACATATGGAGTACTGGGTCACATGTCGATGTTGTGCCCTGACAGTTCCTGACAGTTCCTTTGTGTTTGAGGATGATGCAAGGTCTTCTACGGAAGACTAGGCTGGGGAGTAGTAAGAAAGGTCATTCAAAGAGGGTTATTTTGTAAGGGTTGTGGGTACATTTTGTTATTTTGAAGGGTTTATTTTAACCCTACCAACCCTTGTATTATGATAGAAGTTTGAATGACTTTTTAAGGAAGTATGCAACTTATGAATTTATGAAGGAACTAAGCCAGTAATTTTTTTTTTTTTTATGACTTAGGGAAAATGCCTCCGAAGAGAAGAGCCCGACAAGACCCATGTGAGGAAGAAGAGGTACAACCACCTCATCAGAAGGAAGTGCAGAATAGTGTGAATATTTCGGTGATAACCCCCGAGCTACAAAACTTAGTGCAAGCTATAGTCACTGCGGTTTTACAACAACTCTTGAACGGAAATGAAACACGGGACCAAAGAGGTCAGGGTAGGGGAAATGTATTTCGCCCTCACAAGAGATTCAGACCCAACTCTTGGAGACCTTCAGCCTCTACTGGTAGTTCCTGTTTCCAGTGTGGTCAGCAGGGGCATTTCAAAAGAGAGTGTCCTCAGAACGATAGATCTTCGCACTTCAGAGGTTCTCGCCGTCGTCTAAATCGATCAGCTCAGCCACAGGGACCTAGAGCACATGACCCGACAGGAAGAGTACCTTCTCCGACAGAATCGGAGCAACTGAATGCTACGATTTCTCTTCCAGAGACAATGGATCATTCAGTGATTCAAGGTATGGCAGTAGTTTGTAGTTCATATGCTTATGCATTATTTAATTTGGGAACATTCTACTCTCTTGTATCTACTGCCTTCACATCTGTTACTAACACTTTAGCACAATAAATGTCCACTGAACTTACTATAGTATTCCCTATTGGTAGACAAGGACGACCATTGGTGGGTATGTCGAGTCCCCGATAGATACAATTTGGTTCCATAAGTTGACCCATGAGTCTTATGATAGACAGAATAGTCCTACGAAGGTGTTAGTTATGCCCATGAATGGATTATACCCATAGGAGGGTTATATTCATGGATGGTTATTAACCATGGATGTGTATAACCATGGATGGGGGTTCCGATGTGATTTGGATTGATGTCAGGTATTGGTGTCGTAGAAGTTATGAACAAAAGGGTTAGTCACATAGTGACTTATGTGCAAATGAAGAAGTGCTAAGTTTTGGAGATGTATTTAATGGGAAGGATAAGAGTCTAGTGAAACTCGAATGGGAAACTATGGGCGACTGCCGAGTTAGTCTAGCTAGCTGACTCTGTAGTTAGCCTATGGAGTTCCAGGAGAGTGCAACTAGAAACGTAGTTGAGATAGAATCAACAAAGGACTTGAACATAGGCTCGTACAGGCAGACTACCTCACACAGAGAGTAGACGAAAGAACGTATTGAATGAGTACGTATGGGAAATGTCTTGGTAGCAGATAAAGTGAAATAGAATTCATTAATCTACGTAAGATCGCAAATGGGTTCATGAGGAAAAGAGATAGCGTGAGGCAGAGTAAATTCTGCAAGAATGAAACTCAAGGGGTGATATGAGTGATGTTGTCATAATTACGAGGTACTTGACGCGATTGAACGGGAACAACGAATAGACCCAGAAATGGAGGAGGTATGGACCAAAATATCTACAGGCGAGGTAGTACCGGAATAGGACTTGCGACCGGGACAGGGTCTTGTATTCCGAGGCAGGACGGATGTGCCTAGGAGTTGCAGAAGGGAGTTTTTGGTTGAGGCACACCAAACCAAGCTCTCTACCCATCCGGACAACGCCAAGATGTAGCATGATCTTAAGAGGCACTATTGGTGGCATGGACTCAAGAGAGATGTGGCAGAGTTTGTTGCTCGCTGCCTAACTTGACAACGGGTTAAGGCGGAACATCAGAAGCCACCGGGTGTGCTCAAACCCTTACCTGTACCGGAGTGGAAATGGGAGCACATCTCCATGGATTTTGTGACAGGGTTACCAAGGTCTTCCAAAGGCAACGATGCAATATGGGTCGTGGTGGATCGGTTGACCAAGTCTGCACATTTCTTTCCTGTCAAGACGACAGATTTATCAGAGACCTTGGGTCGACTGTACATCCGAGACATTGTAAGACTACATGGTGTACCTCGGACTATTGTGTCCGACAGAGATGGCCGATTTACTAGTAGGGTATGGCAGAGCATGTAGTCGGCTATGGAGACCGACGTATTGACCAGTACAGCATTCCACCCACAGACTGATGGACAGTCAAAGAGGACAATACAGATATTGGAGGATATGCTGAGAGCATGTATGCTGGATTTCAAGGGTGGATGAGAGGATCATTTGCCACTGGTGGAGTTCTCCTACAATAACAATTACTAGGCAAGCCTCCAGATGGCTCCATTTGAGGCCTTATATGATAGGCCGTGTAGATTGCCAGTGTGTTGGACAGAGGCCGGTGAGCCTACGCTGATTGGACCGGAGTTGGTTGCGGAGAATACAACGTAGATCAAGGTGATACGACAACACCTACTCACTACACAGAGCCGTCAGAAGAGATACGCTGACAAGAGGAGAAGGTTCCTCGAGTTTGAGGTGGGAGACTTGGTGTTTTTTAAAGTCTCACCACGGAAGGGACACATGAGATTCGGGAAGAAGGGGAAGCTGTCACCTAGATTTGTGGGGCTGTTTCCAATCTTAAAGAGGGTGGGGGAAGTAGCTTATCAGTTGGTGCTTCCTCCACAGTTATCCTCTTTGCATGATGTGTTTCATGTGTCCATGTTGAGGAAATACAACCCCGACCCTTCACATGTATTGAACGTGCAAGACGTCGATGTACAAAGCGACGTGACGTGTGTGGAGAAGCCGATCAGAGTGATCGGGAGCGAACAAAGGGTGCTGTAGAACCGCGCCATTCAGTTCGTCAAGGTGGTATGGGAACAACATGGCAATGAAGAAACCACCTGGGAACTTGAGTTAGAGATGAGAACCGCTCATCCGGAGCTCTTCGTATGAGTTGTTTTGAACCTCTACTTCGCTCGAATTTTCGGGACGAAAATTTCAAAAAAGAATTGTATTGTAATAGCCCGGACTTTTTATATCAATATAAATGTGGATATTATTTATTTTAATGGTGGAAATTGAAAATTTGATGGAATAAATGGTGAATGGATCAAAATATGGATAAAGGCCCAAGTATGGCCCAATGGACATGGATTTGGATTTAAATTCATTTAAAGGGTCAAGGATGGTCAAATTGGGCCCAATACCCATTTGGGACCCAACGAGTCAAGATAATGTAAGCTCTAAGGTAAATGGGTAAGGGTGAATTTAATTGGGCCATGGACCCAATGGTGATCCAATAAGAGTAATGGATTTAATTAAATTTAAATCACCTAAGTTGGTGATGAATTGACCAAGGTGACATGGCCGATTGGGACCAAACTCCACCTCATCAAATGAGGTGGCGTGTGGACCAAGGATTGGTGGGGCTGGCCACCATGGTTGACTTGATCAACCATGGGTAGAATAATGGAATTAGGTTAAGTGGGAATTAATTAACCTATGGTAATTAACTAATTAATTAAATGATTAAATTATTTAAAAGGTGGTCAAAGGGGTAAAAAGATGGAAAACTAAACCTTTCCATCTTAAGAAGCCAAAAACGTTGGCTTGGTGGAGTTTATCCCAACCACCATAAACCATAAAGCATAAAGCATAAAACATAAAAAATATCTTATGTAGTTGGTGGGAAAATTAAGGGTGAAGTGTAGTTTAAGCAAGCCTTGGGATAAGATGGTTTTCTTTTCATTCTCTCACATTTCATTGTCTTCCTCTCTTGCTCTTCACCACTGTCCCACACCAAGGAAAGAAAGAAGAAGAAAAAACATGGAAGAAGAAGAGAAGAAAAGAGAGAAGAAAGGTGCAAGTGTTGGCCACCACTCCAAGATAAAAGCTTGGTATCTTCTTTCTCACCATCTCCTCCTCTCACTCTCTCAAGTACACCCCCATCTTGGCCGACCCAAGCTATGATGTTTTTCCATTGATTAAGCTCATCTTGGCCGATCAAACAAGGAGAAGAAGAAGAAAGAAGGCCAAGGAGTTCAAGAGGAGGAAGAAAAATCGGAGGAGCCATCGGATTGTAAGTATTTCTAAAACAAGAGATTAGATTTTTTTTTTTAGGGTTTAAGAGATTATGAAATCCATTGCTTGGATTTAATGGTGGCCAAATTATCATAGGCCTTGGATCTCAAATCCATCCAATGGAAAGATGAGAAATGGATAAAGTGGGAGAGATGGATTAAGAAAAAAATAAAATAAAGGATGCTTTAAGGGTTTTATGTATTAAAAAAATTATACAAACATGGGGGAGATAGATTAAGAAAAAAACAAATGGATTAAGGACATTATGTATTTAAATTATTTACGCAATGGATGTATGGAAATTTTGGAAGGAACCATGGTAGATAATGAAGTGTTGAATTAGGGTTTTAAAGAATGGAAGTCCTGGAGGATGATTTAGGGTTTGAAGATTTTAATAGTTAAATGTAGGTAATTAAGGATCTTTAATGGAGTTTTTAGGGTTAGTATCATTAAAGAATGATTAATGATGTTAAGGTTTTAAATGATTAAATGTTGGTAAGTTTTAAAAGGGGGTTTGAATGTGGAATGATGATGGATGTAAAATAATGGACAAAAAATAAAAATAAATGGGGAATGTTGGTGGTGTTGATGAACCCTATGGTAATGTATTCATAATTTTATGGATGGAATGTTTTTAAATCCTATGGTGATGAAATGGGATTTTTAGGTTTAAAACCATGGAAGGGGTTAATGATTTTGAAGGTTTTGAGTGAAAGAATGATAGTAAATTTTAAAGGGGTTTTTAAATGAGGGAATCCATGGATGAAGGTTAATGTTGTCATGGTCTTATATGTCACCAATGAATGATGAACCTTAGGGTGATGTGTTTGGTAGTTTTGATGGACCAAAATATACCAAATTGATGATCAAAATTGATGATTTAAATTGCATGATGTAAACCTTCTCATGGGACGGCTTGTTATAGATCTAAATGTGGTGAAAAAGACCCAAGGAAAAATGGGGTTTAGGTTAAATTTAAAGGGGCTAATTTTATTGAAACCCATGACCCATTTGTGGGTCAATTTATGGGTTAGATTTGGTATTATACATGTGACTAATGAATGGGGATTAGGGTGAATCAAGTGACTAATTTGCGATGATGTTATGGCTAAGGAGTTATTAAGGGATCCAAGTCTATGGATCAATTGATGGGCTAAGTATGGGGTTACATATGTGTTGAACGAATAAAGGTTAAGTTAATTAAATGGTTGATTTTAATGATCATATGACATGGTTGACGGGTCATTAACGGACCTAAGTTATGGATCATTAATGGGTCTAAGTTGTGGATCAATTATGGACCATAATGTACATGGATAAATGAGTGACTAGTCATGGAAAAGAGGTGTGGCAAAACCGTAAATATGGGCCAAGATAAAGAAACCCATGGAAGATGATCATGGACTTAGGGACTCTAAGTAATAACCGTGTGTGTGATAAATGAAGCCTAGGGTAGCTGGTTTGTAGACTTGTGTGATTAAAATGTTTAATGGACTAAATGGGACCCACAAAACCTAGTTAGTGAGGTTCGGTCATGATGTATGGCCGAACCCCACTAAGGCATGCATTAGGGACTTAATCATGGATAAAACATGGACTAATTATTAATGTGTAATAAGGTACCGGACATCGCAGGCGTGCGCCATCGGCGACCGGGTTTATCGAAAGGAAAACGAAAAAGGACGCTAGTCGGTATTTGGCAGGATTCCTACCTTTTTGTAAGCCATGGATTAAATATTATGTGATGGTTTTTCCTTTGATTTATTTTGGTCATGGATTAAGTATTATGTGATGGTCTTACCTTTGATTTATTGTGGTCATGGATTAAGTATTATGTGATGGTTTTCCTTCGATTTATTTTGGTAATCATGTAATGGTTTTAAGATGGGTTTTATGACTATGATCATATATATTACATGGCATATGACATCTACATCTCATGCATGACATGGGAGGGATATGGTATGAGAAGGATGGAATGAAATCGGAGTCCATGCTCCGTCGGGGCGACCGAGAAGCAAGCATGGGGATATCTTGATGTGTTTCATCCATCAAGAGGGATATTATGAGATATAACTGGAGTCCATGCTCCGTCGGGGCGACCGAGAAGCAAGCATGGGGACACCTTGAAGAGGCTTTGCCGTCAAAGGGATGATTTGTGATTGTTTACACCTTGATGTGGTTTCGCCGTCAAGGGGGATGATTTGTGATTGTTTATATCTTGACGAGGTTTTTCCGTCAAGGGGGATATGGCAGCATGATGGTATGGATGATGGGTGGGATTCATGACATAGGACACCCATTGCATGACATTGCACCAAATTGCATGGTTTTGGATATGATATTATCTATATGTTTTGTTACCACTAATCCATATGTTAGCCCTACTCGGAGTCCTACTGGGCGCGTTGTCTAACGCCTTACTTCTACCCTAGCTGATGACGCAGGAGATGGCGGAAATGGAGGACGAGATGGGAGCCAAGCTTAGGAGCTTGGGGAAGCTAGCTGTTTAGTTTATTTAAGTTTTATTTTGGAAATGTAATTTTGAGTAACTTAGCTCGTCGGAATGTAATAACTTAAATTACTTACTATGTTTTGGACTTTATTTTGGACAGTACGATTTAATGGTATTTTAGTAATTAAATGGATGTTTCTTCCCTGCTATCTGAAAATTGGTAGGATAGTCTCTATTACAATTTCCGCACTTAGTTTAAATATTCCTCGAGCTTACTTCTACGTGTGAACCATTCTCCGTGGACTTAGTTCCCACGCACGCGTAGGGTTGGCCAGTTAAAGGCCGGGCTTTAGAAGCTCGGACTTAACTTGCGTCGTGACGTCCGCGCCCTTTGTCACTTTTATTTCAAAGAAAAAAATAGACTTTGATTTACGGTGACAAGGGCGGGCGTTACAGTTGGTATCAGAGCGAACTCGGAAGAATGAATCTCTCGAAGTAAGATTTAAGACGGTTGCATGTCTCACTGACAGCTAAGAATCCCAACTGACCGACTCTTCGTAGTCCGCTGCACTGGGGCCGGGTTAATTTACTTCGATTGACTCAAACTGAAGTATTCAATCTGAGAGCCATACTTGACAGGAAGGAATGATAGCAAGGGAAGTATAATCCTTATAAGTTAGATCTATCAAACATGGCAAGATAGGGTTTACTTCCCCAGAAATGAGAAAACATCTAAGTTTTCCCCCCAAATTGATGAAACAGTAGTAGATTTATCAAACATAGCGAAGTAGGATGTACTTCCCCGGTATCCCCAATTTGAACAACACACAATAGGAATTTAGAAATGTCCCTGCTGACCACAATGGAAACAGGAACTTCCAGAGGCTGAAGGTCTCCAAAAGTTGGGTCTGAATCTCTTGTGAGGGCGAAAGGTATTTACCCTACTCTAACCTCTTCGGTCCTGTGTTTCATTTCCGTTCAAGAGTCGTTGTAAAACCGAAGTGACTATAGCTTGCACTAAGCTTTGTAGCTCGGGGGTTATCACTAGAATATTTATGCCATTCTGCTCATTTTCTTGGCATGGCTGCTGCACTCCTTCCTCCTGGTGAGGTCGCTGTACCTCTTCCTCTTGATGAGGTTGTTGTACCTCCTCTTCCTGACGAGGTGGTGCTACCTCTTTCTCTACCTGTGGTTTTCGGCGGGTCCTTCTCTTTGGAGCCATTTCCTATGTCATCGAAGAATATTGATTTAGTTCCTTCATAAAATTGTTGTGTTCATATTTTGGCGAAAAATTTCCTAAGTATCAAATATTTTCTTCAATTTGGGGGAACATTACCGACTAAGTATACTTTGTTTTTTTGGGGGGGGGGGGGGGGGGGGGGGGGGGGAATTTTCTAAGTATCAAATATTATTTCTTATTTTGGGGGAAATCACCAAATAATCATACTTAGTTTTCGGGGGGTTTTTTCATGTATAGTTCAATGTGTCTTTGTTGGGGAAATTGCCAAATAAGCACACTTGGTTTTCCTTTGTTTCTGGGGGGTGGAATCACAAAATTCCTATTGTTTGTTGTTCAATTTGAGGATACTGGGGAAGCACATCCTACTTTGCTACGTTTGATAAATCCATCACTATTTCATCAATTTGGGGGGAAAGTCTAGATCTTTCTCAATTCGGGGAAAAATAAGCCCTATTGCTATGTTTGCTAAATCCTAACTTAGAGTGACTGTCCTTCTTTCGCTATCATTCCTTTCCATCAATATTGTTCTCAAATTGAATGCTTCAGTCTGAGTCTAACGAAGTAGATTAATTCGGCCCCCCGTACAGCGGACTCTGAAGAGTCGGTCAGTTGGGATTCTTAGCTGTCAGTGAGATATGCAATCATCTTAATCCTACTTCGAAAGATTCATTCTTCCGATTTTGCTCTGATACCAACTGTAACGCCCGCCCCTTTTCACCAAAATCAGAGTCTATTTTTTTTTTTTTAAAGAGTGACAAAGGGCGCGGACGTCACAACGCTAGTTAAGTCCGAGCTTCTAAAGCTCGGCCCTTAATTGGCCAACCCTACGTGTGCGTGGAGCGAAGTCCATGAGAACGGTTCAGACGTAGACGTAAGCTCGGGGAATATAACTTAATGCGGAACATAATAATATAGACTATCCTACCAGTTTTAGATAGCAAGGAAGTACGGCGCTTAAATTACTAAAATACCCCTAAATTCATAATTATATCTCAAAATGATAATGTCCAAAGTAAAGACCAAATCATAGTAAGAAATCTACATTATTACAGTCCAACGAGCTACATTACACAAATTACATTTCCAAAATAAATCTTGAATAAACTAAGTAGCTTGCTTCCTCAAGCTCCTAAGCTTGACTCCTGTCTCGTCCTTCGTTTCCGCCATCTCCTGCGTCATCAGCAAGGGTAGAAGTAGGGAGTTAGACAACGCATCCAGTAGGACTCCGAGTAGGGCTAACACATGGATTAGTGATAACAAGCACATAGGTATAATATAATGAAAACCATAAAATGAATGCCATGCCATGGGTGTTTTATGTCATGTGTCCCACCCATCATTCATACCATCATGATGCCATATCCCCCCTTGATGGAAAAACCTCATCAAGATATAAGTCAACACAAGTATCCCCCTTGATGGCAAAGCCTCATCAAGGTATAAGTCAACACAAGTATCCCCCTTGATGGCAAAGCCTCATCAAGGTCTAAGTCAACACAAGTATCCCCCTTGATGGCAAAGCCTCATCAAGGTCTAAGTCAACACAAGAATCCCCCTTAATGGCAAAGCCTCATCAAAGTATAATAATAAATACAACATCCCCCTTGATGGAAGAACCATCATCAAGGTATAATAATAAATACAACATCCCCCTTGATGGAAGAACCATCATCAAGGTATAATAATAAATACAACATCCTTGCTTGAATAACCTTATCAACATATCATAGAGCCCATAGTAGCCTCCCTGATGAATCAAACACATCAAATATCCCCATGTTTGTTTATCGGTCGCCCCGACGGAGCATGGATTTCGGTTTCATTTCATCCTTCCCATGCCATATCCCTCCCATGTCATGCATGAGATGTAGATGTCCTATGCCATGTAGTATGTATGATAGCACAAACCATGGCATTTAAAATCCCATCAATAAAACATATAATTTGATTATCAAAATAGATCAAGCAAAGCCTCAATATACACATCATAACCTTAAAACCCATCTTAAGACAATCATATGCTTACCAAAATAAATCAAGGAAAAACCCATACATCACACATAATCCATGGCTTACAAAAAGGTAGGAATCCTACCGAATACCGATTAATGTCCCTTTACGTTTCCGTCCGATAATCTGGTCACCGATACACGCACCGCTTGCGATGTCCGGTACCTTATTACATATGAATAATCAGCCCATGTTTTTAACCATTTAAGTCCATTAATTATTTTAATTACATGAGTCTAAAGACCAGCCATCCTAGGCTTTATTTAGCCATACATAAGGTCATCTTTAAAACACCTAAGTCCATGATTAATCTCCATGGGATTCGGCTATGTACCATGGCCGAACCCATGGTTCTTCCTTTTGGCCCTTATTTACCATTTTGCCACTCTCCTTCCATGGTTAATCATTCACTTAACCATGCACATTTTTGTTCATAATTGGTCCATACACTTAGATCCATTAATGTTCTATCAACCATGATATGTATACATTAACAAATCAGCCCTTAACTTAGTCCAATTTTCCATTCATCTAATCACATATATAATCCCAAGTTTAACCCATGAAATGACCTACAAAGGGGTCATGGGTTCAGCCATACACCATGGCTGAACCCATGATGTCTTTTCCCCAATTTTCTTGGACCTTTTTTTTTTACATCATTTAACCCCACCATAGGTCCTCCCATGAGGAAGTTTACATCATGCATTTAAATCACCATTTTAACTCATCATTAAGTATATTTTTGGGTCCATCAAGGCTACCAATATTCTCCATTATTTTTTCATATTTTACACCCATTAAAACTCCAAATACAACATCATAGGGTTCATCTTCCTCTACTACCTTTGAGGCCATTAAAAATCATTAATACCTTCCATGATTTTCTTCACTAAGATCCCTTTAAAATTTACAAACATTTGACCCTTTTAAGCCTCCAATTCATTAACACATTACTCCATATTTTTCATCCTTTTAAACCCATTTAAAACCACCATTACTTCACCATAGGGTTCGGCCATACACCATGGCCGAACCCATGGTTCATGGTCCATTATCCATTCATGCCTTTTGAGGCCATGAACATCATTCACATCTCCCATGAATTTCCTCATTTAAAATCACTACATTCATTCATTTAAAACTTTAAAAATCATTAATCACTTAACATAGCCTCCATTCTCTAAACCCATTAAAATTCTAACACCATCACCATAAGTTCATGGTCCATCATTCATTCATGCCTTTTAAGGCCATAAACCCATTTACATCTTCATGAATTTCCTCATTTAAAATTCTTATAAAAATCACTACATTTAGTCATTAACACCTTAAAATCATAATTCATCCTCCATGTCTTCCATTCTTTATAACCTCATTAAAATCATTCAATCACCTACCATGGTTTTGATCTTAAAAACCCCATTTAAATTTACTTAATTACTCACCATGATTCCTTCTAAAAATCACACACATCCATGCTTTAATAATTTAAATACATAATGTCCTTAGTTCCTCCTTTATTTTTATTTTTAACCTAATTTACCCATTTAGGGTTTGCCCATTCTTCCTCCTTTCATTGGATGGATTTGAGATCCAAGGCCCATGATAATTTGGCCACCATTAAATCCAAGAAGAATGGACCCCAAATCTTAAACCCTAAAAAAAAAATCTAATCTCTTGTTTAGAAATACTTACAATCCGACGGCTCCTCCGACTTTTCTTCCTCCTCTTAGATTCCTTGCCCTTCTCTTCTTCTCCTTGATTTTTGGGTCAAGATGGTTGATCAAGATGGAGTCTCCAAGGTTTGGGCTCGGCTAAGGTAGGGTTAGATTTGAGAGAGGGAGAGGAGGAGAGGATAAGAAAAATGCCTAGTCTCCTTGGTCATGAGGTGGTGATGGTTGGCCAAGCTTGATCTTTCCTTTCTTCTCTTCTTCTCTTCTAAGTTTTCGTCTTCTTGGAGGTGAGGGACGGCAATGAGAGAGCAAGAGAGGGAGAGTGAAAATGAGAATGGGATTTGAGAGATGAGATGAAAACCATCTCCTTTTGGTTGCTTAAGTTATACTCAACCATTAATTTTCCCACCAACCACATGGGATATTTTTTATGCTTTATGGTGGTGGTTGGGATAAACCACCACCTAAGCCAACGTTTTTGGTGTTAGAGATAAGGTGGTTTGGTCTCCCACCTTTGACCGTTTGACCACCTTTTGGATAATTTTAATCATTTAATTAATTAGATAATTACCTTAGGTTAATTAATTCCCACTTAACCTAATTCCATTTCTTAATTTCCCTCCATGTATCCACCCATGGTTGACCAATTCAACCATGGTGGCCGGCCCCACCAATCCTTGGTCCACACGCCACCTCACTTGGTGAGGTGGAGGTGGGTCCCAATCGGCCATGTCACCTTCGTCAATTCATGAGCAACTTAGGTGATTTAATTTTAATTAAATCCATTCCAACTAATTGAATCACCATTGGGTCCATGGCCCAATTACATTCACCCTTACCCATTTACCTTAGAGCTAACATTATCTTGACCCATTGGGTCCCAAATGGGTATTGGGCCCAATTTGACCATCTTTGGCCCAATTGACCATCATTGACCATTTAAATGATTTTAAATCCAATCCATGGTCCATTGGGCCATACTTAGGCCTTTGTCCATATTTCGATCCATTCACCATTTATTCCATCAAATTTCCAATTTCCACCATTAAAATAAATAATAGCCACTTACATATTGATTTACAAATTCCGGGCCATTACAGTCTCCACCACTCTGACAGGCTTTTCGATGTATGTCAGTGTAATACCCTAGATTTTTCAATATAGCAATATTTACGAAAATGCCATTGGATTTATAAATTGAAGGGTTATGATCATAGATGAGAAAAAATGGTGGGACTATTACTCAAGTAAGACTCAATGCATTTGTGTAAGGTTTAAATTAAGTTAAATGGGTAAGGTACATTTATTTGGATCAAAGAGGTTAAATGGGTCAAAGGACCCAAATGGGACCCAATGGGTCGTGGATGACATGATTAATCATTGTTTAAGTTCAAAACTTAATTGGGTATAGTTTAATTAATGTTTGAGTGGGATTGAGATAAATTAAATGATGGAGATGAGTGAGTTGAATTTATTAGTTGAGTTACATTAAATGAATGAGTTGAGTTGGGTGAGCTAAATGAATGAGTTGAGTTGGGTGAGCTAAATAAATGAGTTGGATGGAATACTTAATTTTTAAGTGAGTGAGGTGTGGAGATAAAAGCTTGTGGGCTGTTTCAAATTCAAAACCAAGAGAACGTTGGCTGCATGGGAGGCTTTCCATGCATGTAACTCCTAATTTAAAAATGAATGGGGTGACGGTTTTGGGAGTTACAATTGTGGGGAGTGGTATTTCAAAGATTAAAAGAATTATGCATGTTCGAAATGTTATAGGGCTTATGCCATGCTTGAGTCTTCAAAGGACAGCCAATAGATGGATTGATAGTTCATGCATGTAACTCCAAGGATGGAGAATAAATGGAGTTGCTGTTTCGTGGAGTTACACATAATAGATTATGGCATTTCAAATTCAAAATTATAGGCTACAACGTTGGGAGCATGGGGATTGTGGCTTATGCATGAAGCTCCAAATGGAAAGGTAGTGATTAAAACAATGGCTGTTTGAGAGTTACAAATACAAGGTTAACCAAGGGGCTAGTTGTTGGAACATGGAGAATTTTTTATTTAAAAGTTGAAACTCCAAAATAGATATTAAACCGATGGGAGTTACAAAGTGTGTTCACACTTGGAGGAGGGGAGTTTCATTTCAATGATGGAACTCCCACATGGGACGTTGATGAGGATCAAATGGAGCTGAATGGAGCTGCTGTCTATGGAGTTACACATTAGAGAGGTGGTGGTTACACAAGCCAAAACAAAGAGGCAACCAATGGAGGGACGGTGCAGCACATGGGAGTTTCATCTCAAAATGAAACCCCCATGTGAGACCTTAAGGAAAGGGGAGGTTACACAAACACCATCCATGGGAGACGTTAAGAGCTTGGGGAGGTTTCATTGCATAGATGAAACCCCCAAGTGAGCATAAAGGTTTATGTTGAATGCAAATGGGAGTTACAAATGTTGTCACTTAGAGACACCACCCCTTGGGCTGGCTTTGATTAAACAAAAAGTGCTCATTTCACTCTCTATCTCTCTCTTTCTTTGTCGTTTTCTCCATTCTCACAACCAAGAACAGCAGCTGGTTGATTAGCTTCAATCAGTCCTAGGATGATCTCTTTCATCAAGACAAGTCAGCCAAAGGGTTTGGCATCAAGGCTTAGCACATTCATCCAAGGCCAAGTTCTCTTCCTTTCTCTCTCATTTTCTCTCTCAAATTCATATCACCTGGCTGAAGTATTCCAAGGAGTTGCGGCAAGGTTTGTCTCAGCCAAAAGAACAAGAAGAAAGAAAGAGAGGCTAGGGAAGTAAAGGACCAAGGAAGGAGTCAAAGAACCGAAGGAGACGCGGTATTGGTATGTGCACTTTGAACCATTGATAAATAAAATTGGTTAAGGGAATGAGATCTGGCCATCGTATGGCCAGATCCATCATGGTTTAGATATAGGATTATGATGTTTAAAAATGGTAAAATATAGACTATAGGGTTCGGCCCCTTTGGATGGCCGAACCCCATGGGAAAACTTGGTGATTTTTATGGTGTTTGAGAGATGAAATTCATATTATGTAATGAAGTTTTTTTAAAGGATTTTAAAGGGAGATAAGGTCACTGATTTTGACCAGTTATTACATGGCTGAATCATGTGGTTATTAAGCTAAGTGCTGATCAAAAACTATGGACAAATAGTGGAGGGTTTACATTAAGGAAACCTTGGGGTTCGGCCATGTGTATGGCCTAACCCCATGGACTGTTTTTGAGGGTTAATTGGATTAAGTGTAGGATGGAAATTATGTAATCATTATGCGCTTTGATTTAAGAATAAGATAGGTTTATCTATGGACTTAATATAAGAAATTAATTAGCCATCAAAGATGATGGAAAGATGGACAAATCAGTTTGGTGAGGTTCGGCCATGTAGTATGGCCGAACCCCACTAAAGGGTCACTTGGGGGACTTAGTGCTAAGTTTATAATTGGAATTGGATTAATGAAAGATTAAAGGATTAAAAGTTAAGTGGTGAGGTGCGGCCATATGTATGGCCGAACCCCACTAAAGTGGTTTGGTGATGGACTTTGTTTAAGATAAATTAAACCAAAGGATAAACTAAATGGCATGATGGTAATTATGATGAAATGATCCAAGATGAAAAGATCATAGGAATGGACATGTGAGCCAAAACCCAAGAGGGTAAGGTTCGGCCATACAGTATGGCCGAACCCTACCAAGGTTCATTTGGGAGTTTTGGGTTAATCAAAATGGTTTAGATAAATAAGGGTGACCAAAGTTTTAATGGGTGAGGTTCGGCCATGGCTATGGCCGAACCCCACTAAGTGGTTCTTGGAACATTAAGCTTTGCTGGAAATTAGGTAGACAAATGATTAACTTGCCGCTATGTACATAAGGTATTTGGATTTGTAGAACGGTGTACAAGCCGTGATCGGAAGACGGTTCAAAAGAAGGGTCAAACAAAGTAACATAGTGTAGGTTTCCTACCTTTATTGTAACCACATTTCTTTATGCTGTTTTATGTTGATTTTGATAACTTATATGAGTGTAAAGTTATGTTTCTAAATGGCATGTTTGCATAGACATCTCATGCATGGCATGGGATGATGTTGTTGTAACCGGAGGCTACACTCCGTCGGGGCGTCCGAAAGACCACTGTGGGGTACCTTGATGATGAGAATCCCATCAAGAGGAATCCGGAGGCCACACTCCGTCGGGGCGTCCGAAAGACCATTGTGGGGTACCTTGACGATGAGAATCCCGTCAAGAGGAGGCTATGTAGAATGGTGATGGGTGGGACTCATTACATGTTCATTTCATACATAGCATGTTTTTATGGAATTTTGACACACATGTATTATTATATTATTTGCATGTTTTATACTAACCCTGTGGTAGCCTTATTAGGAAACACTACTGGGCGCGTTGATCTAACGCCCTATCTCTATCCATAGTAGATGATGCAGGAAAGAGAAAGAATGAGGAAATCAAGCATAGGAGCTTGGGTTGTGAATGAATTTTTAATGGACTTGATTTATGGATTGGCTTATGGATTTTTATTTAAGTTATTGGACAATGTAATTTGATAGCTAGATGATGTTGGCATGTAATAACGTAGTTAAGTAGCTACTATGGTTTGGTTTATTTGGATGGTTTGGAATGAATGGTAGACTAAGGTTATTTAGTAATTTTGGAGAATAAATTATGTACTTTCTATCTTAAGTTATAAAATGGAGTAGTCTAGAATCTATTATAACCCGCAGTTACATTAAGACTAAGTTTATTTCGCAAGTTGTATTTGTACCATGTGTGGATCAGTTTTATGGACTTAGTTCATACGCACATGGGCTTGGCCAGTTAAGGGTCGGATTTAGAGATCAGAACTTAACTCGCGTCGTGACATCCCTCCCCGATCACTTGGTTGATTATTATATTTAAAAAAAATAAACTCTGATTATTAGAGTGAAAAGGGCGGGGTGTTACAGTCACGTCGCTTTGCACCTCTATGTCTTGTACATTCAGTACATGTGAGGGATCAGGATTGTACTTCCTCAACATAGATATATAAAATACATCGTGCAAAGATGATAAATGTGGAGGAAGTGCCAATCACCCTCCTCAAGATTGGAAACGGCCCCACATTGTAACACCCCAATTTTTCAAAGATATCAATATTCACGAAAATGCCATTGAAATGGTGAATTGAAAAGATATGAACCTTAGATGGGTAAATGTTGGGTTAACTGCCCAACGGAAGGTAGATGTGGATCAATGGAAATAAATGGGTAAGAATTATTTAAGAATGCCAATTGGGTCAAAAGTCCAATGGGACCCAATGGATCATATATGAGCTAGTTAGAAGTAAATGGGTAAGGCTTGATAAATGTTGGGTCAATTGCCCAACGGATGGTAGATGTGGATCAATGGAAATAAATGGCTAAGAGTTGGGTCAATAGCCCAATTATGATCCAATGGATCAAGGATAGAATTCGGGTTGGAAATAATTGGGTATGTGTGATTAAATGGGTCAACTACCCAATTGGGACCAATGGGTCACGGTGGACTTGTTTGACCATTGGGTGAGCTCAAGTTTAATTGGGTTAGGCTGAATTGAATGGGAGTTCAATGAAGGGTAAAAGGGTAAGCGGTGCAATTGGGTAAACCACATTTAAATAGATAATTGTCATTTAAATGGGTCATGGCACCTAATTGGATCAAGAAGTTAAATGGGGACCCAATGGGTCGAGTTTGACCAAGTTGACCATGTTGACCATGTGGACCATCAAGTGAGCTAAAAGGATTGAGTTAAATTATGTTGAGTTGGGGCTGAATTGAGTTGGAAATGAATCAAACAATTGAGTTGACTCAAGTGCATTAAATGAGTGGAATTAAATGGGTGAGTTGAGCTAATGAGTTGGATGGGAAGCCATGGAGACCTGTTAATGCAAGTGAGTCAAGTGGGTAAATGAGAGTTGTGTTGATCTCAAAGACCTCAAGCGAAGTCCCACATTTTGGGTACTTGGGAGTGGTATCCCATGCATAAGACTTAATGAAATGAGATAAGAATTACATTGGGAATTTGGAGGGTTTCCATCTCATGATGGAAACCCAAAGCCCAACGTGGGGAGATGGAAGGATTATCTAAGCTTAGGCCAAGTGTCCCATAGTTAAGCCATGGGACTCCTTGGTTATACCAATAATGATGAGGGTAAATGAGAGGTTTAAGGGGCTGATTGATGGGAGTGCACAAACCACAATGAGATAGGATTTTCCATCTCATGGAATGAAACCTGAGAAGCACAATCCAAGATGTACACGTTGGGAGTGCCAAGGGATGCCTTGGTTTGTGTCAAAGGTCTCCTTGGTTAAGCCAAGGGACACCTTGAACAAATCAAGAAGTAAAGAGGGGAAAGGGAAATGACTTAGGCTAACTATAAAAGGGGTACAATCAAGGGGCACTTCACACCCTTGGCCGACCCCTCCATTGAGGAATTTCCATCTTATTCTCTTCTCTTCTCTCTTCTACTCTCTCCCACATTTTCCCTTTAGAGGACCAGTAAAGCATCAAGGAAGGAGAAGGATTAAGGATGAAATTGAAAGAAGTTGGGGCTGATTTCAAAGAAATACTACAAAAGAGGCACACTACATCATTTGGCCGAATTTTACATCTCAAGAAGCATTGAGTTTCATCTCTTTTCCTCTCTCAAAATCTACCTTCTTGGCCGAACAAGCCTTGGTGATTTCACCATTGATCAAAGCTCATAATCGGCTAGAGGATCTAAGGGAGCAAGAAGGAAGGAAGGAAGGATCAAAAAGCAAGAAGAGAAGATAAGAGGATTGGTAAGCATTCCATAAAATTTTGTTGAGTAAAATGAATAAGGGAACATGATTTGGCCATGATATGGCCGAATTTATCAAAGGTTTAAACCATGGAAGATGGTGTTTAAAAAGAGTAGACAGTGGATCATAGGGTTCAGCCACTTTGGATGGCCGAACCCCATGAAAATGATTTGATAATTGTATGGTTTTTGAGGGATAAAAACCATATAATGATTTAAGGTTTTAAGGTGTTTAATATGAAGATATGATGGACAGTTTGGGTTGGCCATTGGATGGCTGAACCATACTATGATTATGGCTAAGATGTGGGGTATAAACCATGTGTAAATAGGAAGGTTTGAATCAAGAGAACCATACACATGGCCGAACCCTATGGGCCATTTTATGGGTTATATAGAGTATGAATATGATTAGAAATTATTGTTGGCTTTATAATGTTTTAAAAGGGTTAACATAGATGGAAAAATGATAGACATGGATGGTTAATGGTTATTAAGAAGAATGGCAAAAAAGGAACACCAAAACCAAAAGGGGTGAGGTTCGGCCATGGTGTATGGCCGAACCCCACCAAGTGCTATGTATGGAATTTGGTTTTAAAAAAAAAAAGTTTTAAAAATATTCCAATGGATGAGGTTATGAGAACCATTTTTTGATGGATAAAAGGAATTATAGGGTTCGGCCATGTGTAGGGCCAAACCCCATAGAGTGACAATGATGGAGGACTAAGGGCTAGGTAATTAGATGATTAAAATGGCATTTGGATTTAATTAGAAAGGATTAAAAAGATCAAATTTGAGTTGGTGAGGTTCGGCCATGGGGTATGGTCGAACCCCACTAAGGTGGATTGTTATATGGACATGGGTCATTAGTAATATTAAACAAAGGGAAGAAAGAGTGGCAAAAATGTAAATATGGCCAAAAATGATGGACCATGGGTTCGGCCATGGTGTATGCCTGAACCCCATGGGGGATATTTTTATGGACTTAGGTTATTATCAAGGTTAAATAATTATGGTACAATTGATTAGATGTATGAATCAAGGTAGCTTGATCTGGTTTTAAATTAATGATCAAAGGACTTTAAGAAAGGCACCAAAATAAGGAAGTGAGGTTCGGCCATGTTGTATGGTCGAACCCCACAAGCTTGTATTTTGTGGACTTAGGTGGTTGCTAATGGTAGATGAGTAATTGTTAAAGGATTAACTAAGTGGTGATGGAGTAAAAGATCAAAGAGGGATCAAACAAAGTAAGTGAGGTTCGGCCATGGTGTATGGCCGAACCCCACAAAGTGTGTGTATGGACTTAGACTTAATTGGAAATTATATAGATATTGTCTTGACTTGTTGATTATAAACAAGGTGACGGGATGTAATGGCCCGGAATTTGTAAATCAATATATGTGTGTTATTATTTATTTTAATGGTGGAAATTGGAAATTTGATGGAATAAATGGTGAATGGATCAAAATATGGACAAAGGCCCAAGTATGGCCCAATGGACTATGTATTGGATTTAAATTCATTTAAAGGGTCAATGATGGTCAATTGGGCCCAGGGTGGTCAAATTGGGCCCAATAACCACTTGGGACCCAATGGATCAAGTTGGTGTAAGCTCTAAGGTAAATGGGTAAGATGAAAATGTAATTGGGCCATGGGCCCAATGGTGATCCAATAAGAGGAATGGATTGATTTGGAAATTAAGTCATCTAAGTTAATGTTAATTGGACCTAAGTGACATGGCCGAATGGGGCCCACCTCCACCTCACCAAGTGGGAATTAGTTAACTTAACCTAATGACCCAATTAAGTAATTAATTAAGTTAAGTTAAAATGGTGGTCAAAAGGTGGTCAAATGGGAGGCCAAACCATCTTATCTCTAACACCATGAAAAACGTTGGGCATGGTGGTGGTTTATCCCAACCACCACCATAAAGCATATAAAATATCTTATGGGTGGTTGGGAGATTTAATGTAAAGTGTATCTTAACCAATCAAAGAATAAGAGATGACTTCATCTCATCTCTCAAATTCCATCCTCATTTCACTCTTTCCTCTCTTTCACTCTCTCATGGCCGTCCCACACTAGGAAAAGAAAGAAGAAGGAAAATTTCAAAGAAAAAGGAGAAGAGCTTAGGGAGAGGAAGAAAAGCCAAGAGTTGGCCCACCACCTCAAGGTAAATGTAACACCCTGGAATTTCAAAGTTATCAAATTATATGAATTTATTCATATTTACGGAATTGCCATTGTGATATATTTGAGTTGAATTTAAATGGGTCAATGGTTCAATTAAGACCCAAAGGATGGTAGTTTTGTTTACAAAACAAATAAATGGATAAGATGTACTCAAACGGGTCAAGAGTTGTAATTGGGTCAAATGGGTCAAAATGGCTAAACGGGACCCAATGGGTTGTGAATGGCATGATTAATCATGGATTGAGTTCAAGCTTAGTTAATTTAAGTGTATTAATTGCTTGAGTTTGGTTTGAGTTGAAATGAATGACGGGTTTAGTTGAGTTGAATTTATTAGTTGAGTTACATTAAATGAATGAGTTGAGTTGAGAGAGTTAAATTGATTGTGAGTGAGTGAAGTGTGTGAATGAGAGTGGAAGTGTTTTAATTCCAAATTTTAAGCAAGGAAAACGTTGGCTCATGGGAGGCTTTCCATGTATGTAACTCCTATTTTAAAAATGAATATGATGGCGTTTTTTTTGGGAGTTACATAATGTGAGGAGATAGGTTTCAAATTCAAACATTTTGTTACACGTTGGGATTGCATTGAGATGTTAGGTTATGCATGAGAGATTAGTATATGCATGAAGATTAAAAGGGAATTTGATAGTCCAAGGGCTAAGGTACAAGAACCGTTGGCATGTAGGAGTTTCATCTCCATGATGAAACTCCCACATGAGTATCTAATGAATGGTGGCTGTTATGGATTACCCATTTCAAACATGACCGTTGGACACCTTGGGAGTTTTCATCTCAAGGATGAAACCCCAAGGGAAGCATTAAACAAATGAGAGTTACATTTGAAGTTGCATGGGATGGTTATTTCATGCATGTAACTCCCAAAGTTGGAGCATGAATGGGTTTGATGTTTTATGGAGTTACATAAAAGATTATAACATTTCAAATTCAAATGGGTTAATCTACACGTTGGAGGGAAGGAATGGGTGAGTTTTATCTTAAAGATGAAACCCCTCATTAAGGAGTATAATGGAGGTGGCGGTCACTAAAACCAAGCAAAGGCTACAACGTTGGGGCTCATGGGTGTTTCACATTTTGGTTGAAACTTCTAGATGCGAAATGAATGGGATTTGAGGAGGTTACACCAACAACCATGCAAGGAGACGTTGGTTGCTTGGGGTGTTTCATTTCATAGATGAAACCCCTAAGTAACATAAAGAACTTTGATTAAAGGATGGGAGTTACACAAGGACTGAATTAACCTTGGGCTGATTTTGGTTAAACAAAGGGCTTTTCATTTTACTCTCTCTATCCCTCTTTTCCTTGGACTGTTATCATCTCTCCAAACACCAAGAACAGCAGCTGGTCACTGATTTGCAATCAGTCCTTGGTTGCTTTCTTTCACCAAGACAAAAGGACACATTGAGCAAAGGAGTGGGCATCAAGGTTTCCCATCCAAAGCCAAAATTCTTTCTCTCTCTCTCTACCTCTTTGCCGTTTTCTACATTCCAAAAATTAGAGCAGCAGCTGGTTGCTTAATCAGTCCTTGACCGATCTCTCCATCAAGGAATCAAGAAGAAGGAGAGGCTAAGAAAGGGAAAGGAACAAGCCGGAGTGAAGATCAATTGGAGTCGTCGCGGAAACGGTAGGTTTTCGATAAACTATTTTTAAAGAATCATGATCCGGCCATTGGATGGCCAAATCTAACAAGGGTTGGATATTGGTTGGAAGTGCATGAATAAGATGAAAAAATGGATTATAGGGTTCGGCCACATGGGATGGCCGAACCCATGAAAAGAATGGATTAATTTGGATGCTAAGTTAAATTGATTGCATGCTTTGAAAAGTTTTAAAATTATGGTTTTAAGTGTCATGTGTTGGGCTATGGATTGGCCGAACACATCAAGGAATTTAATCTAGAAATTATGATGTTTAAATGATAAAATATGGACCATAGGGTTCGGCCCCATTGGATGGCCGAACCCCATGGAAAAATTTGGTGATTCTTAATGGTGGTTGAGGGATAAAATCCATAGTAGTTAATGAAGATTTTTAAAGGATTTAAAGTGAAGATAAGCTTACTATTTTTTGGGCAACTATGGCTTGGCTGAACCATATTAATACTATGGTTAAATTGTGGATTAAAACCATGGACAAAGGTTGGAATAATTAGACCAAGAGAACCATAGGGTTCGGCCATATGTATGGCCGAACCCCATGGACTGTTTTGTGGATCTTTGGATTGAGTTTTACAAAATGGAAATCATACAAAGTGATGGACTTATTGGATGGTTTTGAAGGGTCAAAACATGGTAACATTATACAGTTATCCTATGTCTAAATGAGACCAAAAACATGTGTAAGAGGACCAAAACATGGACATAGGGTTCGGCCACCTTGGATGGCCGAACCCCATGTAGGTATTTGATTGTTTGGTTTTGCTTTCAAGAAGATGGAAATCACATCAATTATGGACCTATACCAAGGTGGTTTGGGTATGAACTTTGGTTAAACAAAATTAAACAACGGGTTAGTATAGTGGCGTTATCGTAAATATGGATGAAAAGATGAAATGATCAAAAGAATGGACTTATGAGCCAAAACCTAAGGTGGTAAGGTTCGACCATGTAGTATGGCCGAACCCTACCAAGGTTCTTTGAAAGTTTGGGATACTTGGATGGTATTAATTAAATAAAAGAGTTACCAAGGTTTAAATGGGTGAGGTTCGGCCATGGGGTATGGCCGCACCCGACAAAGTGGATTTTGGGACTTAGATTAAGATGGAATCACATGAATGAATGTTTTTGCTGTTATGTAAATAAGGTATTGGGATTGCTAGAACGGTGAACAAGCCTTAACGGAAGACGGTTCACAAGAGCGGGCAATCTAAGTGACTTAGAGTAGGTTTCCTACCTTTATTGTAACCACAATTTCATATGCTGTTTGATTTTGATAATTTATATGATTGTAAAGTTATGTTTCTAAATGACATGTTTGCATAGACATCTTATGCATGGCATAGGATGATGGTGTTGTAACCGGAGGCCACACTCCGTCAGGGCGTCTGAAAGACCACTGTGGGGTACCCTGATGATGATAATCCCATCAGGAGGAATCCGGAGGCCACACTCTGTCGGGGCGTCCGAAAGACCACTGTGGGTTACCTTGACAATGAGAATCCCGTCAAGTGATGGCTATGTTGGGTGGTGATGGGTGGGACTCATTACATGTCCATTTCATACATAGCATGTTTTTATGGAATTTTGTTTCACATGTATTACTATTATATTATTTGCATGTTTTTGACTAACCATGTGGTAGCCCTATTCGGAAACACTACTGGGCACCTTGATCTAACACCCTATCTATATACTTAGTGGATGATGCAGGGAAAGGGAAAAACGTGGATCGAGAAGAGAACCAAGCACGGACACTTGGGCGGTTTGAATGATTTTGAATGGACTTGAATGGACTTGTTATTTGAATTATTTGGACAATGTAATTTGGTAACTAGATTTGTTGGCATGTAATAAGTAGATAAGTAGATGCTGTGGATTGGTTTATTTTGGATGGTAGGATTGAATGGTAGATTAATATTATTTAGTAATTTTGGAGAATAAGATAATGTACTTTGCTATCTAAGAATGGAAAATTGGAATAGCCATAGGTTCTATTATAACCTCAGTTAGATCAAAGACTAAGTTAATTCTGCAAGTTATATATGTACCATGTGCAGATCAGTCTTATGGACTTAGTTCATACGCACATGGACTTGGCCAGTTAAGGGTCGGATTTAGAGATCCGAACTTAACTCGTGTCGTGACACTCCGCCCCGATCACATGATTATTATATTTTAAAAAAAAAATAAACTCTGAATATTAGAGTGAAAAGGGCGGGGTGTTACAGTAAAAACCTTGAGACACCTTCTCATCTCCATTCTTCCCCTCTCACTCTCAAATCTAACCTTACCTTGACCGAACCCAAGCCTTGAGGTTTTCACCATGGATCAAACATCTTAGCCGATCAAACAAGGAGAGGAAGAAGAAAGGAGGCCAAGGAGTCCGACGGGAGCAACGAAAGTCGGAGGAGACGACGGATTGTAAGTATTTTCTAAAACAAGAGATTTGGATTTTCTTAGGGTTTAAAAGGCTATAAAATCCATTTCTTGGATTTAGAGGTGGCCAAATCATGGCCTTGGATCTCAAATCTATCAAATGGAAGGATGGAAAGTGGACAAAACCCTAATGAAAAAAAAAATTAGGATTAAGAAAAATAAATAAAAGGATTAAGGAGGTTATGTAATTAAATGGATTAAGCATGGAAGTATGGGTTTTTGAATGGATTGATGGACCATAGGGTTCGGCCATGTAGTATGGCCGAACCCCTGGTAAATGGTTGATGAATTTAATTAGGGTTTTAAGGTTTAAAACCATGGAGAATGATGATTTTTAGGGTTGTAAATGATTAAATGTTGGAAAAATTTAAAGTGGTTTAAATGAGGAAAAATCATGGAGTGTGTGAATGATCTTGTGGCCTCAAGAGGCATCGGAAAATGGTGGATCATGAACCATGGGTTCGGCCATGGTGTATGGCCGAACCCTATGGTGATCAAATGGTGGATTTAATGGTTATGAATTATGGAAAAATAAATTGGGAATGTTGGTGGTGTTGATGGACCAATGTGAACCTAATGTTGATAGTTGGGATGGGAATGTGGTTAAGTTAAATGGACTTAAGTGTGATTAAGGAATGATGAATCAATTGTATAGTTTAGGTTCTCTCAATGGAGGGACTTATGATGAATCTAATGTGTAACCAAAGACCAAGGAAAATGGGGATTTGGTTAAGTTAAAAAGGGGCTGATTTTTAATGAACCCAATGGTAGATCATTTTTGGCCTAAGACTAATGTGTATGCATATGTTTAAATGAATGGAGTTTAGGTTAAATTAAATGGCTGATGTAAATGATCTTGTGATATGGGTGATGGGTCAATTATGGACCCAAGATGTGGCTAAGAATGATGATTTAATTGTAAGTCATTTTTATGGGCTAAGGAAGGGTGTATGTATGTGGTTAATTAATAAAGGTTAAGTTGAAAAAAAGGGTTGTTTTAGTGATGTTATGGTATGGTTAAATGGGTCATCAATGAATCCAAATCTATGAATCAATTATGGACCAAGAAATGTATATGGATAAGCGAATGTCTAACCATGGAAGAATAGTGGCAAAACCGTAAATAATGGCTAAAATGAAGAACTTCATGGGAGATGATCATGGGCTTTGGGACTCTAAGTAATAACCTTATGTATGGCCAAATGAAGCCTAGGATGGCTAGTTTTTAACCCATATAATTAAATTAATTAATGGACTTGAATGGTTAAAAATGTGGACTGATTTGGTAATGTATAATAAGGTATTGGGACATCGCAAACGGTGCGCAATCGGCGACCGGATTTATTGGACGAAAACGGAAAGGGACGTTATCGGTATTCGGTAGGATTCTTGCCTTTTTGTAAGCTATGGATTAGGTACTATGTGAATGGCTTCTTGGTTTATTTTTGGTGATTTAGTTTATGACATTATGATTTATATGTATTTTATGGTATATGGCTAGACCATGAATTATATGTTAATGATATGAGTTACATGTAAAGGCTATGGTCAATATATTATTACATCGTATAATGCATTACATCTCATGCATGGCATGGGCGGGAAAATAAAGGAACCAGAGTCCATGCTCCGTCGGGGCGACCGAGAACAGGCATGGGGATAGCCTAATAGGCTATAACCGGAGTCCATGCTCCATCGGGGCGACCGAGAACAGGCATGGGGATAGCCTAATAGGCTATAACCGGAGTCCATGCTCCGTCAGGGCGACCGAGAACAGGCATGGGGATAGCCTAATAGGCTATAACTGGAGTCCATGCTCCATCGGGACGACCGAGAACAGGCATGGGGACACCTTGACGAGGCCTTACCGTCAAGGGGGATATTTTATGATTGGATATATCTTGATGAGGTTTTTCCGTCAAGGGGGATATGACATCATGATGGTGGGGATGATGGGTGGGATTCATAACACAGACACCCACGGCATGGCATTCACTTTATAGTTTCATTATATGATTGTCTACCAGTTTTCACTATATTATTATCGGTATGCTTGTTATCACTAATCCATGTGCTAGCCCTACTCGGAGTCCTACTGGGCGCGTGGTCTAACGCCCTACTTTTACCCTAGCTGATGACGCAGGAAATGCCGGAGCAGAAGGACAAGACGGGAGCCAAGCTTAGGAGCTTGGGGAGGCAGACTATTTACTTTATTTAAGTTTATTTTGGGAAATGTATATTTGAATAGCTTAGATTGTTGGAATGTGATAATTTTAGATTACTTGCTATATCTTGGATTCTGTTTTAGACATTATGGTGTAGGGGTATTTTCGTAATTTGATGAATGTCATCTTCCCTGCAATCTAAAATTGGTAGGTTAGTCTGTATTATCATTCCGCATTTAATGTAACATTCTGCAAGCTTACTTCTACGTGTGAACCGTTCTTCGTGGACTTCGTTCCACACACACGTAGGGTTGGCCAGTTAAGGGCCGGGCTTTAGAAGCTCGGACTTAACTCGCGTCGTGACGTCTGCGCCCTTTGTCACTCTTATTAAAAAAAAAAATTTAGACTCTGATTTAAGGTGAAAAGGGGTGGGCGTTACACGGGACCTCACAAACGGTGCAAGACCTTGAGCAGTTGCCGGATTAAGAAGCAAAAGACACTTGAGTGGTCTTTTGGTAGGATTCCTACATCATTGAAACCATGGATATGTATTATGTACTTTTGACGATTTTATTTCATGTTTGATAAGTTATTTTGGTATTAAACCATATGCTGCAATTATGGGATTTTCATGTTATGTTTTGTAATATTCTGTAGCATGATTGGCATTTGCATCTCATGCATGGCATGGGAGGGATGGAATGTAACCGCAGACTCATGCTCCGTCGGGGCGCCCGTAAGTAGTGAGGGGTATTTTAACCGGAGATCCACGCTCCGTCGGGGCGTCCGTAAAGTGAGGGATACTTTAACCGGAGACCCACGCTCCGTCGAGGCGTCCGTAAGTCGTGAGGAGTAATTTGATGAGGAGAATACAATCAAGAGATTATATGTAGGTGGATGAGGAGAATTCTATTGAAAAATGATATTTTATGTGATGCATGGGACTCATTGCATGAGACATATGCTAGCATGGCATGGCATTAAATCGGCATGATATGACCTTTATTATCATGCAAGTTTACTGGTTTTTATCTGTATGATTGGATCTCTGTTATCATACATGATTTTGGATATGATGTTTTATAAGTATGATATGGTATATTATATCTGGATTTTATATACTAACCCATGTGTTAGCCATAATTGGAATACCTACTGGGCGCGTTGTCTAACGCCCTATTTCTATCCTTAGTGGAAGATGCAGGAAAGGGAAAGGGAAAGGCCGAGGATCGTGAAGGAAGCCAAGTATAGGAGCTTGGAAATCGGAATGAACTCTTATTTATTGTTATTTGGATAATTTGCATGGATATTGTAAGGTCTTGGAACTTGGGAATTAATATAAATGTGAATATTAATTATTTTAATGATGGAAATTAGGAAATTGGTGGAATAAATGGTAAATGGGCCAAAATTTGGACAAAGGCCCAAATATGGCCCAATAGACCATGGATTGCATTTTAAAGTCATTTAAGTGGTCAATGATGGCCAATTGGGCCATGGGTGGTCAAATTGGGTCAAATAACCATTTGGGACCTAATGGGTCAAGATGGTTAAGCTCTAAGGTAAATGGGTAAGATGGAAATGTAATTGGGCCATGGGCCCAATGATGATCCAATTGGTAGTAGTGGGCTTAATAAAATTTAAATCACCTAAGTTATTTGGAATTAAACCAAGGTGATGTGGCCAAGTGGTACCCACCTCCACCTCCTCAAGTGAGGTGACGAGTGGACCAATGATTGGTGGGGCCGGCCACCATGGTTGACTTGGTCAACCATGGGTGGAGTAATGAACTTAGGCTAAGCATCAATGGATTAGCCTAAGGTAAATATCTAATTAAATTATTTAAATATGGTAGTCAAGAGTGGTCAAGGTGGGGCCATGAGGTGAAGATTCACCTCATCTCAAACTCAAAAAAAATTCACATACACGTTGGACTTGGTGGTGGTTTAGATAACCACCACCATAAAGCAAATAAAATATCTTAAAATATCTTTGGTTGGTGAAAAAATTAATGTGAAGTGTAAATGAGGTCATCAAATGGGGATAAGTTTGATTTTTTTCTTTCTCATATTCATTTTCACTAACTCCATCCCTCCCACTCCTCCATTGCCGTCCCATGTCCAAGTGAAGGAGAGAAAAAAAAAAAGAAAAGAAGGAGCTCAAGGAGAGAAAAAAAAATGGAATTTGGAGGGAGTTCACTCTAAGATTAAGGTCATCATCTTCCTCTCATCATCTTTTCCTCTTTTCATCTCTCAAATTCAAACCTAACATGGCTGATTTTAAGGTTGGGAGTTGCCACCCTTGATCAAAGATCTTGACCTATAAAAGATCAAGAGGAAGGAGAGAGGAGGCTAAGGAAACCGACGGGAGTGCCGGAAGTCGGAGGAGACGACGGATTGTAAGTATTTCTTAAACAAGAAAATTTTGATTTTTAGGGTTTAAGAATTGGAATTTATTTTTGTGAATTTAATGGTGGTTACATAAGTTTATGCCATGGATTTTAAATCCATCAAATGGAAGGAATGGTAAGTAATGTATGTTTTTTTTAGGATTTTGAGAAAATGGAAGATCAGGATAAGAAAGGGTAAGGAAATGTCGGGGAAAAGGAAAAGATTTTGTAAAGGTTGTGGATACGTTATAAAAGGTTTGTGCTAACCCTACCAAACCTTGTAATGTGATGAAAGTTCGAATGATTTTCAATAAAGTATTCAACTGTAAGAGTTTACAAGGATATTGAGGCTCATAATGATTAAGTGTAGTGATATCTTCTTTTAGGGATCTTGAATGAAGAAATTCATGAAGATGTAAAGTGATTTATATGGTCTTAAAAGACATGACTAAATGGTTGACCATGAACCATGGGTTCGGCCATGGTGAATGGCCGAACCCTATAGTGAGGTGTTGTAATGATTTTTGGGTGTGAAATTGTGGAAGTTAATGGTTGAAGGTTAAGGTTTCTAATGATCTTAAATGTCACCAATGAATGATGAACCACGAACCCCATGGTGGTTGATTGAATGATTTTAGTAAGGTTGTGAAGAATGGAAGACATGGAAAGAAATTTGGGAAGTTTAAGGTTTAAAACCATGAAGAATGGTTAAGAATTTTAAGTGCTTAATGATTAAATGTTGCAAATTTTAAAAGAATTATGAGGGCGTTTAGGAATGATGCGAATGATATGGTGGCCTTAAAAAGGCATGAATGGATGATGAACCCTAGGGTTATGTGGTTGTAAATTTGAAGGGTGTAATAGTAGGAAAAAATGATGGAGAGAGTGCATTGTTTTAAGTGGAGTTTAGGTATTATAAATAGGGTTTTAAAGAAATAAAACCATGGAGAAATTTTGGTGAACTTAGGTGTTTTGGAATTATGGGAAAAAAAAAAAAAAATTGGGAAAAGGACACCATGGGTTCGACCATGGTGTATGGCCGAACCCATGGCCCGTTTGTGACCCTTTTGATGGGTTAGATTGGAGTATGAAGGTGTTTAAATTGATTGGGATTAGGTTAAAGACTTATTTTTAATAAGTTCATATTATGGTTGATAGGTCACTAATAGATCTAAGTTGTGGATCAATTTTGGACTTAAGTGTGGCTAAGTTAATAGATTTTAATGTGGTTAAGGTTGATGATTCAAATCTATAAATAGGCCAAAGAAAGAATGGGGTAAAGACATCATGGGTTCGGCCATGGTGTATGGCCGAACCGATGACCCATTTGTGGGTAAACTTATGAATAAATTTGGTATGATGTATGTGAGAAAGGAATGAGGATTAGAGTGTTTAAGTGGCTAATTTTTAGTGTTGTTAGTTGTAATGGAAGTGTGATTAAGTAATGATAAGTCAAGTGTATGGTTTAGGTTCTCTCAATGGAGGGACTTATGATGAATTTAATGTGTAACCAAAGACCAAGGACAATGGAGATTTGGTTAAATTTAAAGGGCTGAATTTTAATGACTCAATTGTAGATCATTATGGCGTAAGGTTAATGTGTTTGTACATGTTTAAAGTAATGGACTTTAGGTTAAATTAAGTGGCTGACTTTATTGATTTTAAGATATGGGTGATGGGTCATTGATGGATCCAAATCTATGAATCATCTATGGACTTAATCATGCATGGATGAATGAGTGATTAACCATGGAGAAGAGGTAGTGGCAAAACCGTAAATAATGGCTAAAATGAAGAACTCCATGGGAGATGATCATGGGTTTAGGGATTCTAAGTAATAGCATTATGTAGGGTAAAATAAAGCTTGGGGAGGCGGATTAATTATTTTGTTGTACTTTATTTTGGAAAAGATGTATTTGTATAGTTAGCTTGTCGGAAATGTAATAATTTAGGTAGTTTGCTATGTTTAGGTATTATTTTGGATAATACAATATAATGGCATTTTCGTAATTAATTGGGTATTTCTTCCCTGCTATCTGAAGAACTGGTAGGATAGTTCTATGATCATCCGCATTTATTTTTATGTTCCGTGAGCTTACTTGCTACGCGTGAACCGTACTCGTGGACTTATGTTCCACGCACGCGTAGGGTTGGCCAGTTAAGGGCCGGGCTTTAGAAGCTCGGAACTTAACTCGCGTCGTGACGTCCGCGCCCTTTGTCACTTTTAAAAAAAAAAAAATGTACTCTGATTTTACGGTGAAAAGGGGCGGGCGTTACAGATATGTAATAACGTAGAATACTACTATGGTTTGGTTTGTTTTGAGTTGGATATTTAATTTAAGTTATTGTGGATAGGACTTGTACTTTGCTATCTCATTTGGAATAGGATTGTTATCCTATTGTTATTCCGCATATTGGATTTATTCCGCAAGTTTTATTTAGTTCTATGTGTGGTTTGGTTTTCATGGACTTGGTCCATGTACACATAGGTTTGGCCAGTTAAGGGTTGGACTTTGGAAGTCCGAACTTAGCTCGCGTCGTGACGCTCCCCGTTCTCTTCCACTTTACTTATTTATTAAAAAAAAAAAAATAGACTCTGATTTTCGGAAGGGTGGAAAAGGGCGGGGCGTTACACACATATCTAGGTGACAATTTCCCCTTCTTTCCAAATCTCATGTGTCCCTTTCGGGGAGAGACTTTCAAAAACACTAAGTCTCCCACCTCAAACTCAATGAACCTCCTCCTCTTGTCAGCGTAGCTCTTTTGACGACTCTGTACAGCAAGTAGTTGTTGCCGTATCAACTGAATCTACGCTATAGTTTCTGCAACAAACTCGGGTCCAATAACTGCAGGCTCACCGGCCTCTGTCCAGCACACGGGTGATCTACATGGTCTACCATATAAAGCTTCGAATGGAGCCATCTGGAGGCTTGCCTGGTAACTGTTGTTGTAAGAGAACTCCACCAGCGGCAAGTGGTCCTCCCATCCACCATTGAAATCTAGCATACATGCTCTCAGCATATCCTCCAATGTCTGTATTGTCCTCTCAGACTGCCCATCAGTCTGTGGATGGAATGTTGTGCTAGTCAGTAGATCTGTTCCTATGGCCGACTGCATGCTCTGCCACACTCTACCGGTGAATCGGCCATCTCTGTCGGACACAATAGTCCAGGGAATACCATGTAGTCTGATGATATCCCTGATGTACCATCGACCCAAAGTCTCAGATGAATCTATCATCTTGATGGGAAGAAACTGTACAGACTTGGTCAATCGATCCACCACGACCCATATCGCATCGTTGCCGTTTGAGGACCTTGGCACCCCTGTCACAAAATCCGTGGAGATGTGTTCCATTTCCACGTTGGCACTAGTAAGGGTTTGAGTAACCCTGGTGGCTTCTGATGTTCCGTCTTAACCTACTGACAAGTTAAGCAGTGGGCAACAAATTCTGCCACATCCCTCTTGAGTCCATGCCACCAATAATGTCTCTTCAGGTTGTGATACATCTTGGTGCTGCCCGGATGAATAGAGAGTTTGGTCTGGTGTGCCTCAATCAATAACTCTCTTCTGCAGCTCTTAGACACATATGTCCTACCTCGGAATACAAGACCCTGTCTTGGTCATAACTCCCATTCCGGTACGACCTCACCGGTAGACATCTTAGCCCATATCTCCTCCATTTCCGGATCTATCCACTGTTCCTGTTCAATCTTGGAGACCATGTTGGACCGTATGATCAGATTATACATACTCCCATGGTTGTTGATATATAGATTGAACTATCGAATGGTATTTAGTATTTCCCATTTGGTCTTGATCAAACTGGCCACTGAGGCATATGATATGCGGCTGACGGCATCCGTCACTTTGTTTGCCTTGCCAGGATGATATCGAAGCACGAACTCATAATCCTGCAGATATTCCATCCATTTGCGCTGCCTCATGTTGAGCTCTTTCTGATCAAACAAGTATTTCAAGCTCTTATGATCTTTCAAACTTCTCGCCATAAAGATAGTGTCTCTAGCTTTTGAGAGCGAAGACCACTGCGGCTAGTTCCAGATCATGCGTGGGATAGAGGCCTTCATGTATTTTCAACTGCCTTGAACCATAAGCCACCACACGCTGACTTTGACTGAGAGAACACCCAAGTCCCTCTCCTGAAGCATCTCATTGTACCTCATAACCCTTGCCTCTTTCTGGTAAAATCAAGATAGGAGTAGTTGTAAGTCTCTCCTTTAGCTCCTCAAATCTCCAGTCACATACATCCGACCACTCAAACTCATATAGTCCATACCGTGTCCTGAAGGCTGTCTTCTCTATATCTTCATCCTTAACCCGGATTTGATGGTAGCCGGACATCGGATCAATCTTTGAGAAGTGACTGGAACCCCTAAGTTGATCGAATAGATCATCGATCCTGGGTAGAGGGTACTTGTTCCTGACAGTTTGCTGGTTCAATTTTTGGTAATCCACACACATCCGGAGTGTACCGTCCTTTTTCTTCACAAATAACACTGAAGCTCCCCAAGACGATGTATCGTTCCCGATGCATCCCAACCTGAGCAGTTCATCAATCTGCTTCTTTAGCTCGGACATCTCAGCTGGTGCCATCCTGTAATGTGGCAATGACACTGGAGCACAAATTGATCTCAAAATTAGTCTCCCTCATGGTTGGCAAGCCAGGGAGTTCTGCTGGGAATACATCCGCGTAGTCTTTCACTATCGCCGGAAGTTCAGCCACCAGTGCCTTGTTTAATCTGATACTGTTCAATACCAGATGGTTCAACCCTTCATGCAATCTTCTTCTTATAGGGATGCTCTGTTTTTCAGCATGTACCACATATTGCTTTCCCTCGGGTGACCAAAACTTCACCCTGCGAAGATGGCAATCGATATTGTCCTGAAAGCTAGCCAACCATTCCATGCCAAAGATTATGTCGTACTCAGTCATATCGAGTACCAGATAGTTGAACTCGAATCTGAGTCCAGCGAGTTCAGTGTTCACTACTGTGCATATAAGCCCCAATGATGTGTCTCCGACGGGGGATACAATGGTAAGTGATGTGGACAGTTTTTGTACTAATGTGCTAGTAGCGGATATGAATGCAGCAGATATAAATTAGTGGGATGCTCCAGAATCAAATAATGCAAAGGCATAGGAACTACTGACTACTGCCATACCTTGAATCACGGAGTGATCCACTACTGCTGGAGGAGCTAATGTATACAACCGTCCATTGCCTAATGCCGTGCGCCCCTTGCTGAAATAGCAATTGCCGTGCTCCCTTGTTATGCTTCCTTTCTTTTATAAATCCTCCACTTGGTCCCATATTTAGAAGGTGCCATGCGTCCCTTCTATGTCTTTCTTTTATAAACTTCCACACGGTTCCATCTTCGAAGGTGCTGAGCGCCCCTACTTAGCAATTCCCTTAGTGCTGTTTTTAATCAAGGGAAAGGACCCCTTTTAGAGATCTTATGCGCATCCTCATGGATGTGCAAATCCCACCCACACGGCCATAAGCAATCTTTATTTAACAGACATCTTCTTTATTGATTGTGTTCGGATATAACTCCTTGATTTCTTGAGAGGAAACCTAGCCTTATGCATGTGTGTGCCATTCACATACACCTCATGCGCATACCAGTTAATCTAGATAGATATATTACATTACCATTTTAATTCCGCCCCATTTAATTTAAATTGAAACCATTTCCACAATCTGTTGGCTCTTAATTGGACAATGACCCAACACTTTACCCATCTAAGGTCCATATCTAATAATTTTCAAATTAAATGGGTAATTTTCATATATATTAATAACTTGGAAAACTGGGGTGTTACTATACAACCCTTTTTTAAAATTTTCGTCCCGAAAATCGAGTGAAGTAGGATTTCAAATATTTACATAAATAGCTCAGGATGAGCTGTCCTCATTTCCGACTTGAGTTCACATGTGGCTTCCTCAATGCCATGACGATCCCATACCACCTTGACAAACTGGATCGCTCGGTTCCGTAATACCCTTTGTTTTATGTCCACCACTCGGACATGCTTTTCGACTTATGTCACATCGCTTTGAACATCTATGTCTTGTATGCTCAGCACATGAGAGGGATTAGGATTGTACTTCCTCAGCATCGATATATGGAACATCGTGCAAAGATGCCAACTGTGAAGGGAGTGTCAATTGGTAAGCCACGTTCCCCATCCTTCTTATGAATGAAAACGGTCCCACATATCTTGGTGACAATTTCCCTTTCTTTCCAAATCTCATGTGTCCCTTTCATGGCAAGACTTTCAAGAACACCATGTCTCCCACTTCAAATTCAAGGAACCTCCTCCTCTTGTCAGCATAGCTCTTCTGACGACTCTGCGCAGTCAATAGATGTTGCAATATCAACTGTATCTACGCTGTAGTCTTTGCAACCAACTCAGGTCCAATTAATGTAGGCTCACCGGCCTCTGTCCAGCACACAGGTGATCTACATGGTCTACCACATAATGCCTCAAATGGAGCCATCTGGAGGCCTGCCTGGTAACTGTTGTTGTATGAGAATTCTACCAACGGCAAATGATCCTCCCATCCACCCTTGAAATCTACCATGCATGCTCTTAGCATATCCTCCAATGTTTGTATTGTCCTCTAAGATTGCCCATCAGTCTGTGGATGGAATGCTGTGCTATTCAGTACATCTGTTCCCATGGCCGACTCCATACTTTACCATACTCTGCCGGTGAATCGACCATCTCTGTCGAACACAATAGTCTGAGGAATACCATGCAATCTGATGATATCCTTAATATACCGCCGACCTAAAGTCTTCGATGAGTCTGTCATCTTAATGGGAATGAAATACGCAGACTTGGTCAGTCGGTCTACCACGACCCATATCGCATCGTTGCCCTTTGAAAACCTTGGCAACCCTGTTACAAAATCCATGGAGATGTGCTCTCATTTCCATTCCAGCACTGGTAAGGGTTTGAGTAACCCTGGTGGCTTCTAATGTTCTGTCTTAACCTGCTGACACATTAAGCAATGAGCCACAAATTTTGCCACATCTCTTTTGAGTCCGTGCCACCAGTAATGTTTCTTCAGGTCGTGATACATCTTGGTGCTGGCCGGATGAATTGAGAGTTTGGTCTGATGTGCCTCAATCAATAATTCTTTTCTACAGCTCTTAGGCACATATATTCTTCCTCGGAATACAAGACCCTGTCCTGGTCGTAACCCATTCCAGTATGACTTCACCAGTAGATATCTTGGCCCATATCTCCTCCACTTCCGGGTCTATCCGTTGTTCCTGTTCAATCTTGGTAACCATGTTGGACCATATGATCAAATTGTGCATACTCCCATGGTTATTGATATATAAATTGAACCTCGTATGGTATTCAGCATCTCCCATTCTGTCATGTTCAAACATGCCACTGATGCATGTGATATACGGCTGAGGGCATCTGCCACCTTGTTCGCCTTGCCTGGGTGATAACGAAGTGCGAACTCAAAATCCTGCAGATATTCCATCCATCTGCGCTGCCTCAGGTTGAGTTCTTTCTGATCAAACAAATACTTTAAGCTCTTATGATCTGAAAATACTTCAAATTTCTCGCCATATAGATAATGTCTCCAGCTTTTGAGAGCGAAGACCATTGCGACTAGTTCCAGATCGTGCGTGGGATAGAGACGTTCATGTATTTTCAATTGTCTTAAACCATAAGCCACCGTACGATGACTTTGACTGAGTGAACACGCCAGTCCCTCTCCTGAAGCATCGTAATATACCTCATAACCCTTGCCTCTTTCCGGCAAAATTAATATAGGAGCAATTGTAAGTCTCTCCTTCAATTCTTCAAATCTCTGATTGCACAGATCTGACCACTCATATTTGACTCCTTTCTGAGTGAGTCGAGTAAGTGGAGATGCAATTTTTGAGAAGTCCATGATAAACTTCCGATAGTAGCCAGCCAATCCCAGAAAGCTACGGATCTCACTCACATTTTTCAGTGCTTTCCAATCTTTTACCGTCGCCACCTTGCCCTGATCCACAGCTATACCTTCTGCTGATATAACATGCCCAAAAAAGTTAAGCTCAAATAACCAAAATTCACATTTGCTGGCTTTGGCATATAGTTTGTTCTTCCTCAAAGTGTCCAGAACTGTCCTAAGGTGTTCAACATGTTCTTCCTTACTTTTGGAATAGATTAGGATGTCATCAATAAATACAATAACAAACTGATCCAAGTGAGGACGGAAGATCCTGTTCATTAAATCCATGAACACAGCCGGTGCATTGGTGAGTCCAAATGGCATGACAACAAACTCATAGAGTCCATACCGCGTTCTGAAGGCTGTCTTCTCTATGTCCTCCTCCCTAACCCGGATTTGATGGTATCCGGACATCAGGTCAATCTTGGAGAAATGACTGGAACCTCTAAGTTGATCAAATAAATCATCGATCCTAGGTAGAGGGTACTTGTTTCTGATCGATAGCTGGTTCAGTTTTCGGTAATCCACACACATAAGGAGTGAACCATCCTTCTTCTTCATAGGAGGCAAGCTAGGGAGTTATTTTGGGAATACATCTGCATAACCCTTTACTATTGCCGGGAGTTCAGCCACCAGTGCCTTGTTGATTTGGATACTGTTCAATACCAGATGACTCAACCCTTCATGCAGTTTGCTTTGTTTGTCAGTACGCACCACATGTGGTTTTCCCTCGGGTGACCAAAATGTCACCCTGCAGCGATAGCAATCAATGTTGGCCTGAACTGTAGCCAACCAATCCATGTCGAAGATAATATCATACTCTGTCATATCGAGTACCAAATAGCTGAACTCAAGTCTGAGTCCAGCGAGTTCAGTATTCACTGTTGTGCATATAAGCCCCAATGATGTGTCTCCGACAGGGGATACAATGGTGAGTGATGTTGACAGTTTTTGTATTAAAGTTCCAGCTGCAGATATGAAAGACTAGGATGCTCCAGAATGAAATAAAGCAAAGGCATAGGAACTACTAACTACTGCCATACCTTGAATCACAGAATGATCCTCTACTCCTGGAGGAGCTAAGGTAAATAACCGTCCAGATCCTGTAGGTGCCCATCTCGCCTGGTTAAATGTCCTGCCTCCACGAGAGTTAGCTGGTCTAACTGGTGGGCTAGATGAACCTCTAGAATAAGAGGGTTTGTTGAGTTGTGGACATTCCCTTTTAAAATGGCCCGGCTGATCACAATGGAAGCAGTTGTTCACCACTCTGGGAGCTTGAGTGACTGATGCAGATGGGTAGGGATGATCAGGATGAAAGGTCCTGTTGACCCAGAGGATGGTGAGGGTCTGCTAAAGTTCGGTCGGAACCTCTTGTTGGGCTGAAATGTACCCCTCCCACTCTGAGCTCGGCGGTTGTCAAAATGCACTAACTCAACCATCTCTTGTTCTGCTATAGTGGCCCTACTGACCACCTCTGCTAATGTGGCTGCCTTGAATATGGTTACCTTGGCTCTAATGCTTGGCCGAAGGCCCCCCTCAAACTTGCGTGCCCTTCGATACTCTGCATCCACCATATAAAATGCATAGCAAGATGAACTGAGAAACTCCTGGTGGTACTCTGCTACCGTCATGGTACCTTGTACCAAAGATAGAAAAGCTTGGGTTTGGTGCTCCTTCTCCTCCTCAAGGAAATAATGGTCCAAGAAGGTAGCCGAGAACTGATCCCAAGTCATTGCAGTCCTCTCTCCTTTCGAAAGAAGTGCTCGCTGCTTCTCTATCACCTCCCACCATTTACTGGCATCATCGATCAGTTGTGACGTGGCCAGTAAAATCTTGTCAGTATGACTCAAAATCTTGAGTAGTGTCAGGATCTGAGTGATCTTCTTCAGCCAATTTTCCGCTCTGACAGCCCCTTCTTTCCCTTTGAAATAAGGAGGGCGCTGTTGCTGGAAGTCCCTGACCATGCTCCTGTCATTGGCCTCGTTGGTGGTTCCATTCCAGTTCAAGTACTGTTGGAGCACCAAAGTGACCACTACTTTAACCAAGCTTTGTAGTTCAGGAGGCACCACCGGTATATTCACATTGTTTTGTTCTTCCTCCTCTTGGTGGGATGGTTGTTCTTCTTCATGACAAGATTGTCGTTCCCCCTCTTCATGTTGAGATTTTTCTACCTCCCTTTCATGTTAAGAGGTTTCGACCTATTTTTCCTTCCCTTTCTAGTTTTGTTGGGTATTTCTCTTTGGAGGCATCTTTCCCTAAGCCATTGAAAAACATCATGACTTAGTTTTCATCGTAAAGTTTGTATTCTCTACTTTTGGGGAAATTTCCAAATAAGCACTCTTGGTTTTCTTTGTTTTTGGGGAAATATATCCTATTTTGCTATGTTGGATAAATCCAATTATTTTGACTGTACTTCCTTTGCTATCATCCATTGAGTCTAACGAAGTAAATTAATGCACGAGGGCCGGATTAATTTACTCCGAAAGATTCAATCTTTCTGGTTCGCTCTGATACCAACTGTAACGCCCCGCCCTTTTTCACTCGCTTAGCTTTCCGAAAATTAGAGTCTATTTTTTTTTATATAAACAGAAAGTGATAGAGAGCTGGACGTCAAGACGCGAGCTACGTCCGACCCTTAACTGGCCAACCCAATGTGTGCATGGACTAAGTCCATGGAAACGGTTCACACATAACAATATAAACATGCGGATTAAAATCATAACTGCGGAATTATAACAGAACCTAGTTCTATTCCATTTTAGATAACAAAGTACGTCAAGTCTTTAATCATAATTAACATAACATAATTATCCAAATAAACACCAACCATAGCAAATTATCTAAATTATTACATGCCCAAAGTCTAGTTACTCAAATTACAATTTCATAAGTAACTTAATCAAAATAAAAACTAAAAGCATCCAAGCTCCTACGCTTGGCCCTTTTCGCGTTCATCGTTCCCCTCGTTTCCTGTATCATCCACTAGGGTAGAAGTAGGGCGTTAGAACAGCGCGCCCAGTAGGTATTCCAATTAGGGCTAACTCATGGTTTGTACAAACATGCATATAACATAATAATAAATCCATATAAAAACAATGCCATGACATGTGTAGTATGCAATGAGTCCCACCCATCATAAACACATGTATCCTCTTGATGGAATCTCATCATCAAGGTAACCCCACATAGGTCTTTCGGATGCCTTGACAGAGTGTGGCCCCTCCAGTTTCTTTTTGATGGGATTCTCACCATCAAGGTACGCCACATTGGTTTTTCGGACTCCCCGACGGAGTGTGGCCCCTCCGGTTACATATCCTTCACCCCATGCCATGCATGAGATGCTAATGAAACACATGCTATTTTATATTGTAAACATAGCATTAAACCTTCATAATTAAAACATATCATTTACCACATCAATTCATCATATATCAAAATAAGATAAAAACATTGTACATAAACCCATGATTTCAAAGAGGTGGAATCCTACCAAAGACCGCTACGTGTCCTTGATTTTCGTTCGGTAACCGCTCACAATCGTACACACCTTGTGAGGTCCCGTTACCATATAATATATCAATCAATTAAAATCATGTCCCATTTGATTTACAAAAATGTCTAAGTCCATAAAACATTCCACATGGGGTTCGGCCATACACCATGGCCGAACCCATGATCCATCACTTTCACCCTTTATTACATTCATGCCATTGCTTAATCTATGGCTGTCCATTTTATTCATTTAAAACATATAAACCCTAAATCCATCACACCTTCCCCATGGGGTTCGGCCACACACCATGGCCGAACCCATGGTCTATTAATTTTGCTTATTTACAATATTGCCATCCATGGCTACCATTCCATTATTCTAACCCTTCATTCATTAAAACCATATATCATTCCCCATGGGGTTCGGCCATACACCATGGCCGAACCCATGGTCTATCATTTTAACACTTATTTACATCATTGCCATTGCTCAAATCCATAACCAAAACATTCCTCATGGGGTTCGGCCATACACCATGGCCGAACCCATGATCTTTGATTTTTAGCCTATATTACTATATTGCTATTACCTCCAACAACTTATGTTTAGGTTCCAAAACATAGGTCCATTCATTTATTTAAACATGTATAACACTCCAAATAACCCTTTAAAATAATCCATAACCGATTCCTTAATCCAAACATGATCCACCAATGAGGGACCCATTAAAAATTACTTCATGGGGTTCGGCCATACACCAAGGTCGAACCCTATGATGTCTAACTTTCTAATTATATCAATTCCCATTCTTGAATCCATAAATCAAGGTTCTTTCCTTTTTTATCCAAAAGTCCATCATTAGAAACTTTCTAATTTAATAACCATCCTCCATGGGGTTCGGCCATACACCATGGCCGAACCTTATGGTTCATGGTCGTCTCTTTAAAAAATCATTGATATTCCTTCCATGGTTTTCATGATCTAACTGCATCTAAAGCCATCAAACCATCCTTCCATTTAAATTAATTCATAAGTAACCTTTCCCATCATTTTTCATGATCTAAATACATGAACATAATTCCATAATTATTTATGGGGTTCGGCCATACTCCATGGCCGAACACATGGTCTAAGGTTCTTTATCAAAAACATCCATTAAAACCCGTTAACATCTTTATTACATTGCATGGTTTTCATCCCTCAAACCTATAAATTAAACGCATGGCCGAACCCTATGGTCCATTCTTTCCATCAAATTACCATAATCATTCCCTAATTTTCTTCCATGGGGTTTGGCCATACACCATGGCCGAACCCTATGGTTCCTTATCTTAAACAAAATTATCCAACTACTTACCGGTTCCGCGACTCCTTCGCTTGTTCTTGTAATAGCCCAGATTTTTATATTAATACATATGTTGGCTATTATTTATTTTAATGGTTGAAATTAAGAATTTTGATGGAATGGATGTTAAATGATCAAAAAATTGGGCAATGGCCCAAGTAGGGTCCAATGGACCAAGGATTGGATTTGTTTCACTTAAATGGGTCAAGATGGTTTAAGCATTAGGGTAAATGGGTAGGAAGTGGATTTAATTGGGCCATGGGCCCAATGGTGATCCAAGTAGATGGAATGGATTGAAGTAATTAAAATCACCTAAGTTAGATTGGAAATTATCCAAGTGTTATGGTCTAGTGGGGCCCAACTCCACCTCATCAAGTGAGGTGGCGTGTGGACCAAGACATAGGTGGGGCCAACCACCATGGTTGACTTGGCCAACCATGGGTTTTCAAAGGTGAATTGAGGAGGATCAAGGTGAATTGGATTGGATAAATTGATTAAATCATCTAAGTTAATCTTGAATAAACCAAGGTGACATGATCAAGTGGGACCCACCTCCACCTCATCAAGTGAGGTGGCGGGTGGGCTAAGGCATTGGTGGGGCCAACCACCATGGTTGACTTGGTCAACCATGGGTGGATTCATGGAAGATTTAAGGGAAATAAATGGAATTAAATTGTGTAATTAAGTGACCTAAGTTGAAAATCAAATTAATTAAATAAATGGGGTGAGTTAAATGGGGTGAGTCACTTAGATAATGAATGAGTTAAGTGGGTGGTTTCATCTCATGGAAACCACCCAAACCATCAAGACCAAACTACCCAAAAACGTTGGCTGATGTGGAGTGCGACATGGAGGGCATGCTCCCCCCTTGGCTAGACCAAAAGCCTAGGTGGAGAGCATGCCTTGGCCAAGAAAGAGGTGGGGGTGCCACCTCACCCAAACCATGCAAAACCGTTGGCCATGGAAGGGTGGTATGCTAGACGACAAAGATCCATAAAATGGGGGCATGCTAGGGCATGCATTGGCCCATTGTGAGGTGGTGGTTCCACCTCACCCAAACCACCAAACCACTAAGCCCAAAACCATGTACAAAAGTGGTACGGCTAGACAAAGATCCATAAAATGGGGGCTAGCTTGGGCATGCATTGGCCCATTGTGAGGTGGTGGTTCCACCTCACCCAAACCACCAAACAACCAAGTCCAAAACCGTGTGCATGGGTGGTGTACTAGACAAGAGGCCTAAGATTATGGGCATGCATGGATTAGGATTGGGCAAAAAGGAAGGTGGAGGAGTGTAACCCAAGCAAGCCAAAATGAGATGGAAAAATCTAGGGTTTCCATATCATTTCCCATCTCACTCTCTCCCTCCCTCTCCTAGCCAAACCCACCCCCCCCCCCCCACACTCATCCAAAGAAAACTTCAAGAAGAAAGAAGAGAAAAAGACTTAGAAAAAAAGAGGAAAAACTAAGCTTGGCCGGCCACCACCCTAAGACCAAAGACTTTGGGTATTTTTCTATCCTCTCCTCCTTTCCCTCTCCCAAACCTACTACATCTTGGCCGAACCAGCCCTTGGAGATTTCATTGGATCAAGATCATATCTTGGTCGAAGATCAATGAGAAAGAAGGAAGGAGAAAGGCTAAGGATCAAGAGGAGCAAGAGGAAACCGAAAGAGCCACGGGATTGGTAAGTATCTTCAAACAAGATTTATATTTTTTTTAAGGATTAAAAGGAGACCATGGAGTCCATTTTCTTGGATTAGATGGTGGCCAAAATGTCATGGGCCATGGATCTAAAATCCATCCAAGGAGGGGATGAGAAATGGACAAACCCTAAAGGGTAAGGTAAATTAAGAAAAATAAATGCTAAGGACACTGTATATAATTGGGTTACATATGCATGCATGGCATGATGGGTCAAGGATCATAGTTCGGCCATTGTATGGCCGAACCCTAAACATTATGGATTCATGGAGAGGAACTCATGCATGTCAAAATATGGTGGATGATCAAGATAGATGGTTTGGCCTTTGCATGGCCAAACCCTAGGGTTTCTTGTATGAAAACCATCAAATAATAAGTCATGGAAAATATGATTTTTGGAAGATGTAATGTACCATAGGGTTCAGCCATGGTATATGGCCGAACCCCATAGAATGATATTAAGTTTTCCTCCATGGGTTTAAAGGATGGAAACCATGGAGTAATGGTTAATGATTTTAGGGTTTTGAATGGTTAAATATTTGTAAATTTTAAAGGAGTTTTAATGAGGAAAGTCATGGAGGATGTTGATGATTTTTATGCCCTCAAAGGTTGTAAATGAGGATGAACCATGAACCATGGGTTCGGCCATGGTGTATGGCCGAACCCTGTGGTGGTGTATTAGTGACTTTAATGGGTGTAAAAGATGGAAAGTGATGAGGGAATGTTGGTGGCTTCAATGGACTCAAAATGTACTTAATGATGATCTAAATGTATGATGGAATCCCCTCATGGAGGGACCTTGTTGTGGACCTAAAATGTGATAAAGGATCCAAGGAAAATAAGGAAAATAACATCATGGGTTCGACCATGGTGTATGGCCGAACCCCATGACCCATTGTAGGAGACATTTAGGGTCTAAGTTAGGGTCTATGCATGACTAAAATGAATGGGTATTAAGTTAAGAAAGTGTATGGTGTATACTGATTTTTAAGTCATGATTAATGAGGCATTGAGGGATCCAAGTTTATGGATCAGTTAGGGATATGGACATGCCTAAATGAAGGGTGATTAACCATGGAAAGGAGGAGTGGCAAAAACATAAATAATGGCCAAAAATGAAGAACCATGGGTTCGGCCATGGTGTATGGCAGAACCCCATGGGGCATGGTTGTGGACTTAGGGACTTTTAATGATGACCTTAGGTGTTTGATAAATGAACCAAAGTGTGGCTAGTTTAGACTCATATGACAAAAATAAACTAAGGATTAAAAAGGGACCCAAAAACCTAATTAGTGAGGTTCGGCCATGGTGTATGGCCGAACCCCACTAAGACATGTATGGTGGACTTAGGCATGGTTGAATGATGGGTTAATTTGTTAATGTGTAATAAGGTAGCGGGACATCGCAAGCGGTGCACGATTGGTGACCGAATTCTTAGATGGAAAAGCAAAGGAACACTAGTTGGTATTTGGTAGGATTCCTACCTCATTGTAAGCCATGGATTATGTGTGTATGAAAGTTTTACTTAATTTATTTTGGTAATCAAATGACATGGTTTAAGATGGGTTTTAAATGCTATGGTTTGAAATATTATTATATGGCATATTGCACTTACATCTCATGCATAGCATGGGAGGGATGAAATGAAACTGGAGTCCATGCTCCGTCGGGGCAACCGATAAACATACATGGGGATACTATGTGTTTATGATATCTTGATGAGGGTTTTGCCATCAAGAGGGACATTGTATAATGATGTTATGGATGATGGGTAGGACTCATGACATATGACACCCATGTAAATGACCTGGAATTTGTGAATCAGTATATCTGTGGTCATTATTTATTTTAATGATGGAAATTGAGAATTTTAGTGGAATAAATGTTAAGTGAATCAAAATTTGGGCAAAGGCCCAAGTATGGTCCAATGGACCATGGGTTGGATGAAATTCATTTAATTGGTCAATAATGGTTGATGTAATGGCCCGGAAGTTGTAAAGTAATATATATGTGTTATTATTTATTCTTTTATGGTGGAAATTGCAAATTGGATGGAATAGATAGTAAATGGATCAAAATGTGGACAAAGGCCCAACTAGGGCCCAATGGGTTATGTATTGGATTTAATTTATCTTAATGGTCAATGATGGTCAAATTGGGCCAAGGATAGACAAATTGGGCCCAATACCCATTTGGGACTTAATGGGTCAAAATAATGCAAACTCTAAGGTAAATGGATAGGAGAGAACTTAATTGGGCCATGGGCCCAATGGTGATCCAATAAGGGAAGTGGGTTGAATTGATTTTTAATCACCTAAGTTAGTATTAATTAGGCCTAAGTGACATGGCCAATTGGGACCCACCTCCACCTCATCAAATGAGGTGGCATGTGGACCAATGATTGGTGGGGCCGGCCACCATGGTTGACTTGGTCAACCATGGGTGGAATAATGGGAATTAGGTTAAATAAAAATGAATTAACCTAAGTTAATTATCAAATTAATTAAATACTTAAATTAATAAGTTGGTGGCTACATGGGGTTAGATTGGTCAAATGGAGACCAAGCTACCCCACCTCAAAATGTTAAAAACGTTGGGCTTGGGTGGTGGTTTGGATAACCACCACCATAAAGCAAATAAAATATCTTAAGGTTGGTGGGATCATTAAATTAAAGTGAAAAATGGAGATAAGTCTTATTGGTTATCTCATTCTCATCTTTTCTTCACAAACTCCATCCCTCCCATTCTCCATTGCCGTCCCATGCTCTAAGGAAGGAGAGGAAGAGAGTTAAGGAGAATAGAAGAGAAGGAGAGAAGAAAGAAGTGGAAATTTGAGGGAAATCACTCTAAGGTTAGGGTTTAACATCTCTCCTCTCATGATTTTTTTCTCTCTCTCTCTCACACAAACCCTACTATGGCTGATTCTAGGGTTGGGTATTGCCACCATTAATCAAGAGTCTTGACCTATCAAAGATCAAGAGGAAGGAGAGAGGAGGCTAAGGAGACCGACGGGAGCGGCGGAAATCGGAGGAGACGTCGGATAGTGAGTATTTCTTAAATAAAAGAATTTTAGATTTTAGGGTTTAAGAAATGGAAATTATTTTTGTGAAATTAATGGTGGATAGGTGATTTTATACTATGGAATTTAGATGCATTAAATGGAAGGGTGGAAGATGGAGAAAACCCCAAATGGGTGAATTAGGGTTAGGGTAAGAAATTGGAGAAATATATTGTGTGCATTGTGTGATTGATTAAATTGAACATGGAATTGGGTACTTGGAAATAAGAATCATGGGCCATAGGGTTCGGCCCTATAGTATGGCCGAACCCCATGGTGGGTGAATTGGTGGTTGGTTTAAATTACTTAGGGTTTTAAGAATGGAAAGCAATGTGGGTTCTTGATTAATGAATTAGGGCTTTAATGAATGCATGGGGGTAATGTTTTAAATGGTTGTATGATGAAAAATGCAATGGAATGGTGATTTAAAATGCATGATGTAAACCTCTCATGGGAAGACTTGTGATAGATCTAAAATGTGTTAAAAGATCCAAGCAAAATGGGGAACAAGACATCATGGGTTCGGCCATGGTATGTGGCCGAACCCATGACCCATTTTGTAGGTCATTGTATGAGCTAAGGTTGGTTCCATGTTTGTGATTAGATGATGGAAATTTGATCAAATTAGGTGGCTGATTTTGTTTCATGTTGGGTCATGGTTAGTGAATCTTTAATGGATTTAAGTTATGGATAAATTTAGACTTAAAATATACATGGATGGGTGAATGATTAAACATGGAAGAGAGAATGGCAAAATGGTAATTATTAGCCACATTGAAGAACCGCGGGTTCGGCCATGGTACATGGCCGAACCCCATGTGAGTTGGACATGAAAATGGGTGCATAAAGATGACCTTGTGAATAATTAAACTAAGCTTGGGGTTGATGCATTTTAGTCTCACAAATGAGAATGCTAAGGGGCTAAAATTTGGAAATATGATGTGTTTAAATCAATAGAAATGAGGCTAAGTTAAGGGTTGATTTTTTTAATGATCTTGTAACATGGTTAGGGATCATTAATGGACTTAGGTTGTGGATCAATTTTGGGCTTAAATAGGCATGAATGAATGTGTAATTGGTTATGTAAAGGGGTAGTGGCACAAATGGTAATTATTGGCTAAAATGAAGAAACCACTAAAATATGGTTTATGGGCTTGGAAATGGGACAGTATGGACTAATTTGGTAATTTAATAAGGTGTCGGATAGCGCGAGTGGTACGCGAGTCGGTAGCCGGATTGTCGGACGAATACGGAAAAAGGACGCGAATCGGTAATCGGTAGGATTCTAACCTTTTTGTAAGCCATGGATGGAGTGATGGTTTCTTTAAATTACTTTGAAAATTATATGGTTTGGTTAAGATTGGTTTTGAATTACGTATTATGTAGGGGCTTTCATTTGATTTATTTTGGTAAGTATATGATTGGTTTATAAATGGTTTTAAAGCTATGATGTGATCATTGAGGCTTTTCTTGATTTTCTTTTATAATCAAGTTATATGTATTATTGATGGGATTTTTAAATGTCATGGTTTGTTATTTTATTCATTACATGGCATATGACATCTACATCTCATGCATGGCATGGGAGGAATATGACAGGGGAAGGATGAAATGAACCCGGAGTCCATGCTCCGTCGGGGCGACCGATAAACAGACATGGAGGTATTTTAATGTATTTAATTTATTAGGGATGTTGTATGTAATTATGATACCTTGATGATGGTTCTTCCATCAAGGGGGATGATTTGTGATTGGTTATATCAGGACGAGGTTTTGCCGTCAAGGGGGATGATTTGTGATTGGTTATATCTGGACGAGGTTTTGCCATCCAGGGGGATGATTGGGGATTGTGTATATTTTGACGAGGCCGTGCCGTCAAGAGGGTATGATATCATATGGTTTGGATGATGGGTGGGATGCACAACATAGACACCCATGACATGGCATTTACTTTATAGTTTCATTATATGATGGTTTATCAGCTTGCATTGGGTTATTATCTGTATGCTGTTATTACTAATCCATGTGCTAGCCCTACTCGGAGTCCTACTGGGCGCGTTGTCTAACGCCCTACTTCTACCCTAGCTGATGACACAGGAGGTGGCGAAGCGGGAGGAAGAGACAGGAGCCAAGCTAAGGAGCTTGGAAAGGCATGCTAGATAGTTACTAATGTTTATTTCGGATAATGTAATTTGCAATAGTTTAGCTTGTCGGAAATGTAATAAATTAGATTACTTGCTATGTTTTGGGATTATATTATGGACATTATGATTTTGAGGTATTGTAGTAATTTTAAATGGATGTTATCTTCCCTGCGATCTCAAATTTGTAGGATAGTCCTTATTGTTAGTTCCGCATATAGTTGTATTATTCCTTGATGTTGCTGTCTACGTGTGAACTGTTCTCCATGGACTTCGTGCCACGCACACGTAGGGTTGGCCAGTTAAGGGCCAGGCTTTAGAAGCTCGGACTTAACTCGCGTCGTGATGTCCGCGCCCTTTGTCACTTTCATTTAAAAAAAAAAATGTACTCTGATTTTACAGTGAAAAGGGGCGGGCGTTACAGTTGGTATCAGAGCGAACTCGGAAGAATGAATCTCTCGAAGTGAGATTAAGACGGTTGCATGTCTCACTGGCAGCTAAGAATCCCAACCGACCGACTTTTCAGAGTCCGCTGCACGGGGGCCGGGTTAATTTACTTCGATTGACTCAAACTGAAGTATTCAGTCTGAGAACAACGTCTGATGAAAAGGAATGATAGCAAGGGAAGAAAAATTCATTCTAAGTTAGATTTATCGAACATAGCAAGATATGGCTTATCTTCCCCGAAAATGAGAACATGATACTTTGATACTTAGGAAGTTTCCCCCAAAACAAGGTGTGATCACTTAGAAATCTTTCCTCCGAATTGATGAAACAATGATAACTTTATCAAACGTAGCGAAAATAGGATGTGTTTCCCCAGTATTCTTAAGTTGAACAACAAACAGTAGGAGTTTAGAGATTCTCCCCCCCCAGAAACAAAGGAAAACCAAGTGTGCTTATTTGGCAATTTCCCCCCAAATGGAAAAAAAAAACAGTGATACTTAGGAAAATTTCCCCCAAAATGAGAAAACAAATCTAGTTTTCCCCAATTAATGGGACAATGATGGATTTATCAAATGTAGGAAAAATTTCCCCCATCTCACCAAATGGAACAAGCATTGGTACTTAGGGATGTTATTCCCAAAACTGAGTGTATTAATTTGGAAAATTTTCCCCAAAAAAAAAAAATATTGGGAACCCCTAGCTGTCCCATAGATTTGGTGTCTGCTTCTAGCATAAGCAGTTAGCCTGGACTTTCAGGAGGGACCTCCCGAGGAAGTTGAAGGGGATTTATCATCTCTTCCTGAAGAGAATGTGGAAGACTTTCCGATGATAAGAAAGTCGGTAGGGGAAATAGGACCCATTTATAGGTACGAGTTGTGCAACCAGGTTGGGCACAACTGCGCATACTGTCCCTACCCTTTTGAAGTGGTATGCCCGGTTTGTGGGCTACATGGACACGGGAAAGAAAGGACTAATTGTCCTTATGTTGGAGGACCAGGGATAATATCTTGGTTGACATGTGAAGTACTGGGTCACATGTCGGTGTCATGCCCTGACAGTTCCTTTGTGTTTGAGGATGATGCAGGGTCTTTTATGGAAGATTAGGATAAGAAAGGGTAAGGAAATGTAGGCAAAAAGGAAAAGATTTTGTAAAGGTTGTGGATACGTTATAAAGGGTTTGTGCTAACCCTACCAAACCTTGTAATATGATGAAAGTTCGAATGATTTTCAATAAAGTATTCAAATTTAAGAGTTTACAAGGATGTTGAGGCTCATAATGATTAAGTGTAGTGATGTTTTCTTTTAGGGATCTTGAATGAAGAAATTCATGAAGATGTAAAGTGGTTTATATGGTCTTAAAAGACATGAATAAATGGTTGACCATGAACCATGGGTTCGGCCATGGTGAATGGCCGAACCCTATAGTGAGGTGTTGTAATGATTTTTGGGTGTGAAATTGTGGAAGTTAATGGATGAAGGTTAAGGTTTCTAATGATCTTAAATGTCACCAGTGAATGATGATCCATGAACCCATGGTGGTTGCTTGAATGATTTTAGTAAGGTTGTGAAGAATGGAAGACATGGAAAGAAATATGGGAATTTTAATGGAATTTTAAGGTTTAAAACCATGGAAGAATGGTTAAGAATTTTAAGTGCTTAATGATTAAATGTTGCAAATTTTAAAAGAATTATGAGGGAGTTTAGGAATGATGCGAATGATTTGGTGGCCTTAAAAAGGCATGAATGGATGATGAACCCTAGGGTTATGTGGTTGTAAATTTGAAGGGTGTAAAAGTAGGAAAGAAAAATGATGGAGAAGGTGCATTGTTTTAAGTGGAGTTTAGGTATTATAAATAGGGTTTTAAAAAAAAAAAAAAAACCATGGAGAAATTTTGGTGAACTTAGGTGTTTTGGAATCATGGAAAAAAAAAATATTGGGGGAGTATTGGTAGTTGGTGAAATTTGTAATCCTTGGGAATATTTTAGAGGGTTATATTCATGGATGGTTATAAACCATGGATGGCGGTTCCCATGGTGGATTGGATTGATGTCAGGTATTGGTGTTGTAGAAGTTATGAACAAAAAGGGTTAGTCACATAGTGACTTGTGTGCAAATGAAGAGGTGTTAAGTTTTGGAGATGTAATTGATGGGAAAGATAAAAAGTCTAGTGAAACTCGAATGGGAAGCTATGGGCGACTGCCGAGTTAGTCTAGCTAGCTGACTCGGTAGTTAGCCGATGGAGTTCCAGGAGGGTGAAGCTAGAAACCTAGTTAAAATGGAATCAACAATGGACTTGAGCATAGGCTCGTATTGGCAGACTAACTCACACGGAGAGTAGACAAAAGAACGTATTGAAGGAGTACGTATGGGAAATGTTTTGGCAACAGATAAAGTGAAATAGAATACGTTAGTCTACATAAAAATCGCAAATGGATTCATGAGGAAAAGAGATAATACGAGGAAAGTAAATTCTACAAGAATAAAACTCATAGGTTGATATGAGTGGTGTTGATGTGAGTAAGAGGTACTTGACACAATTAAACGGGAACAAAGAATAGACCCAGAAATGGAGGAGACTTGGACCAAGATATCTACATGTGAGGTAGTATCGGAATTTGAGTTACGACTGGGATAAGGTCTTGTGTTCCGAGGTAGGACGGAGGTACCTAAGAGCTGCGGAAGGGAGTTGTTGGTTGAGGCACGCCAAACCAAGCTCTCTACCCATCCGGACAGCGCTAAGATGTGCAAGGATCTTAAGAGGCACTAATGGTGGCATGGACTTAAGAGAAATGTGGCAGAGTTTGTTACTCGCTGCACTAACTTGTCAGCAGGTTAAGGTGGGGGCATCAGGAGCCACCGGGTTTACTCAAACCCTTACTAGTGCCGGAGTGGAGATGGGAACATGTAGCCATGGACTTTGTAATAGGGCTACTAAGGTCGTAAAGGGGCCACGATTCAATATGCGTCGTGGGGGACTGATTGACAAAGTCTGCACATTTTATTCCTGTCAAAACGACAGATTCATCAGAGACCTTGGGTCGGCGGTACATCCGAGATATTATCAGACTACATGGTGTACCTCGAACTATTGTGTCCGATAGAGAGGGCCGGTTCACTAGCAGGGTATGGCAGAGTATGTAGTCTGCTATGGGGACCGACGGGTTGACCAACACAGCATTCCATCCACAGATTGATGGACAATCGAAGAGGACAATACTGATATCGGAGGATATGTTGTGATCATGTATGCTGGACTTCAAGGGTGGATGGGAGGATCATTTGCTCTTGGTGGAGTTTTCCTAAAATAACAGTTGTCAGGCAAGCCTCCAGATGGCTCCATTTTAGGCCTTATGTGGTAGGCCGTGCAGATCGCCAGTGTGTTGGATAGAGACACCTACTCACTGTACAGAGCCGTCAGAAGAGTTACGCCGACAAGAGGAGGAGGTTCCTCGAGTTTGAGGTGGAGACTTAGTATTTCTGAAATTCTCACCATGGAAGGGACACATGAGATTCGGGAAGAAGAAGGGGAAACTATCACCTAGGTTTGTGGGGCAGTTTCCAATCTTGAAGAGGGTGGGGGAAGTAGTTTATCAGTTGGTGCTTCCTCCACAGTTATCCTCTTTACGTGATGTGTTTCATGTGCCCATGTCGAGGAAATACAACCCTGATCCTTCACAGGTGTTGAACGTACCAGACGTCGATGTACAAAGCGACGTGACGTATGTGGAGAAGCCGATCAGAATGACCGAGAGCAAACAAAGGGTACTACGGAACCGCGCCAGTCAGTTCGTCAAAGTGGTATGGGAACGACGTGGCAATAAGGAAACCACCTGGGAACTTGAGTCAGAGATGAGTGTCGCTCATCCGGAGCTCTTTGTATGAGATGATTGGAACCTCTACTTCACTCGAATTTTCGGGACGAAAATTTCAAAAGAGGATTGTATTGTAAATGACCTGGAATTTGTGAATCAGTATATCTGTGGTCATTATTTATTTTAATGATGGAAATTGAGAATTTTAGTGGAATAAATGTTAAGTGAATCAAAATTTGGGCAAAGGCCCAAGTATGGTCCAATGGACCATGGGTTGGATGAAATTCATTTAATTGGTCAATAATGGTTGATGTAATGGCCCGGAAGTTGTAAAGTAATATATATGTGTTATTATTTATTCTTTTATGGTGGAAATTGCAAATTGGATGGAATAGATAGTAAATGGATCAAAATGTGGACAAAGGCCCAACTAGGGCCCAATGGGTTATGTATTGGATTTAATTTATCTTAATGGTCAATGATGGTCAAATTGGGCCAAGGATAGACAAATTGGGCCCAATACCCATTTGGGACTTAATGGGTCAAAATAATGCAAACTCTAAGGTAAATGGATAGGAGAGAACTTAATTGGGCCATGGGCCCAATGGTGATCCAATAAGGGAAGTGGGTTGAATTGATTTTTAATCACCTAAGTTAGTATTAATTAGGCCTAAGTGACATGGCCAATTGGGACCCACCTCCACCTCATCAAATGAGGTGGCATGTGGACCAATGATTGGTGGGGCCGGCCACCATGGTTGACTTGGTCAACCATGGGTGGAATAATGGGAATTAGGTTAAATAAAAATGAATTAACCTAAGTTAATTATCAAATTAATTAAATACTTAAATTAATAAGTTGGTGGCTACATGGGGTTAGATTGGTCAAATGGAGACCAAGCTACCCCACCTCAAAATGTTAAAAACGTTGGGCTTGGGTGGTGGTTTGGATAACCACCACCATAAAGCAAATAAAATATCTTAAGGTTGGTGGGATCATTAAATTAAAGTGAAAAATGGAGATAAGTCTTATTGGTTATCTCATTCTCATCTTTTCTTCACAAACTCCATCCCTCCCATTCTCCATTGCCGTCCCATGCTCTAAGGAAGGAGAGGAAGAGAGTTAAGGAGAATAGAAGAGAAGGAGAGAAGAAAGAAGTGGAAATTTGAGGGAAATCACTCTAAGGTTAGGGTTTAACATCTCTCCTCTCATGATTTTTTTCTCTCTCTCTCTCACACAAACCCTACTATGGCTGATTCTAGGGTTGGGTATTGCCACCATTAATCAAGAGTCTTGACCTATCAAAGATCAAGAGGAAGGAGAGAGGAGGCTAAGGAGACCGACGGGAGCGGCGGAAATCGGAGGAGACGTCGGATAGTGAGTATTTCTTAAATAAAAGAATTTTAGATTTTAGGGTTTAAGAAATGGAAATTATTTTTGTGAAATTAATGGTGGATAGGTGATTTTATACTATGGAATTTAGATGCATTAAATGGAAGGGTGGAAGATGGAGAAAACCCCAAATGGGTGAATTAGGGTTAGGGTAAGAAATTGGAGAAATATATTGTGTGCATTGTGTGATTGATTAAATTGAACATGGAATTGGGTACTTGGAAATAAGAATCATGGGCCATAGGGTTCGGCCCTATAGTATGGCCGAACCCCATGGTGGGTGAATTGGTGGTTGGTTTAAATTACTTAGGGTTTTAAGAATGGAAAGCAATGTGGGTTCTTGATTAATGAATTAGGGCTTTAATGAATGCATGGGGGTAATGTTTTAAATGGTTGTATGATGAAAAATGCAATGGAATGGTGATTTAAAATGCATGATGTAAACCTCTCATGGGAAGACTTGTGATAGATCTAAAATGTGTTAAAAGATCCAAGCAAAATGGGGAACAAGACATCATGGGTTCGGCCATGGTATGTGGCCGAACCCATGACCCATTTTGTAGGTCATTGTATGAGCTAAGGTTGGTTCCATGTTTGTGATTAGATGATGGAAATTTGATCAAATTAGGTGGCTGATTTTGTTTCATGTTGGGTCATGGTTAGTGAATCTTTAATGGATTTAAGTTATGGATAAATTTAGACTTAAAATATACATGGATGGGTGAATGATTAAACATGGAAGAGAGAATGGCAAAATGGTAATTATTAGCCACATTGAAGAACCGCGGGTTCGGCCATGGTACATGGCCGAACCCCATGTGAGTTGGACATGAAAATGGGTGCATAAAGATGACCTTGTGAATAATTAAACTAAGCTTGGGGTTGATGCATTTTAGTCTCACAAATGAGAATGCTAAGGGGCTAAAATTTGGAAATATGATGTGTTTAAATCAATAGAAATGAGGCTAAGTTAAGGGTTGATTTTTTTAATGATCTTGTAACATGGTTAGGGATCATTAATGGACTTAGGTTGTGGATCAATTTTGGGCTTAAATAGGCATGAATGAATGTGTAATTGGTTATGTAAAGGGGTAGTGGCACAAATGGTAATTATTGGCTAAAATGAAGAAACCACTAAAATATGGTTTATGGGCTTGGAAATGGGACAGTATGGACTAATTTGGTAATTTAATAAGGTGTCGGATAGCGCGAGTGGTACGCGAGTCGGTAGCCGGATTGTCGGACGAATACGGAAAAAGGACGCGAATCGGTAATCGGTAGGATTCTAACCTTTTTGTAAGCCATGGATGGAGTGATGGTTTCTTTAAATTACTTTGAAAATTATATGGTTTGGTTAAGATTGGTTTTGAATTACGTATTATGTAGGGGCTTTCATTTGATTTATTTTGGTAAGTATATGATTGGTTTATAAATGGTTTTAAAGCTATGATGTGATCATTGAGGCTTTTCTTGATTTTCTTTTATAATCAAGTTATATGTATTATTGATGGGATTTTTAAATGTCATGGTTTGTTATTTTATTCATTACATGGCATATGACATCTACATCTCATGCATGGCATGGGAGGAATATGACAGGGGAAGGATGAAATGAACCCGGAGTCCATGCTCCGTCGGGGCGACCGATAAACAGACATGGAGGTATTTTAATGTATTTAATTTATTAGGGATGTTGTATGTAATTATGATACCTTGATGATGGTTCTTCCATCAAGGGGGATGATTTGTGATTGGTTATATCAGGACGAGGTTTTGCCGTCAAGGGGGATGATTTGTGATTGGTTATATCTGGACGAGGTTTTGCCATCCAGGGGGATGATTGGGGATTGTGTATATTTTGACGAGGCCGTGCCGTCAAGAGGGTATGATATCATATGGTTTGGATGATGGGTGGGATGCACAACATAGACACCCATGACATGGCATTTACTTTATAGTTTCATTATATGATGGTTTATCAGCTTGCATTGGGTTATTATCTGTATGCTGTTATTACTAATCCATGTGCTAGCCCTACTCGGAGTCCTACTGGGCGCGTTGTCTAACACCCTACTTCTACCCTAGCTGATGACACAGGAGGTGGCGAAGCGGGAGGAAGAGACAGGAGCCAAGCTAAGGAGCTTGGAAAGGCATGATAGTTACTAATGTTTATTTCGGATAATGTAATTTGCAATAGTTTAGCTTGTCGGAAATGTAATAAATTAGATTACTTGCTATGTTTTGGGATTATATTATGGACATTATGATTTTGAGGTATTGTAGTAATTTTAAATGGATGTTATCTTCCCTGCGATCTCAAATTTGTAGGATAGTCCTTATTGTTAGTTCCGCATATAGTTGTATTATTCCTTGATGTTGCTGTCTACGTGTGAACTGTTCTCCATGGACTTCGTGCCACGCACACGTAGGGTTGGCCAGTTAAGGGCCAGGCTTTAGAAGCTCGGACTTAACTCGCGTCGTGATGTCCGCGCCCTTTGTCACTTTCATTTAAAAAAAAAAATGTACTCTGATTTTACGGTGAAAAGGGGCGGGCGTTACAACCCATGGCATGGCATTGATTGCATGTTTTTGCTATACTATTACCTATGTGTTTTGTTATCACTAATCCATGTGTTGACCCTTCTCGGAGTACCTACTGGGCGCATTGTCTAATGCCCTACTTCTACTTAGATGATGACGCAGGAAATGGAGGAAATGAAGGACGTGATGGGAGCCAAGCTTAGGAGCTTGGAGGAGCGAGCTAGTCTATTTACTTAAGTTTTATTTTGGAAATGTAATTTGAGTAACTTAGCTTGTTGGACTGTAATAATTTACATTACTTGCTATGGTTTGGACTTTATCTTGGACATTATAATTTTGAGGTATTTTAGTAAGTTAAGTGATGAAATTCCTTATTATCTAAAATTGGTAGGATAGATTCTATTATAACTCCGCTTCATGTTTATATTCCGCAAGCTTACTTCTTCGTGTGAACCGTTCTCGTGGACTTAGTTCCACGCACACGTAGGGTTGGCCAGTTAAGGGCCGGGCTTTGGAAGCTCGGACTTAACTCACGTCGTGACACCCCGCGCTCTTTGTCATTCTTTATTAAAAAAAAAATATACTCTGTTTTTCGGCTTAGCATAGTGAAAAGGGGCGGGGCGTTATAGTTCTTGCTCTTCCAATCTTCCCCTTGATCTTTAGCCGAGAACACCTTCTTGCCAATGTGCAAACCAGCTTCAATCCTTCTTTGTTTTGTGTAATGCCGTGCGCCCCTTATGTTGCCTCTCTTTTACAAACTTCCAATTGGTCGCATATTTAGAAGATACCAAGATCCTTTAATTTAGCCATTGCCTAATGCCGTGCACCCCTTGCTGAAATAGCAATTGCCGTGCGCCCTTGTTATGCTTCCTTTCTTTTATAAATCCTCCACTTGGTCCCATATTTAGAAGGTACCATGCGCCCCTTCTATGTCTTTCGTTTATAAACTTCCACACGGTTCCATTTTAGAAGGTGCTGAGCGCCCCTACTTAGCAATTCCCTTAGTGTCGTTTTTAATCAAGGGAAAGGACCCCTTTTAGAGATCTTATACGCATCCTCATGGATGTGCAAATCCCACCCACACGGCCATAAGTAATCTTTATTTAATAGACATCTCCTTTATTGATTGTGTTCGGCTATAACTCCTTGATTTCTTGAGAGGAAATCTAGCCTTATGCGTGTGTGTGTCATTCACATACACCTCATGCGCATACCACTTAATCTAGATAGATATATTGCATTACCATTTTAATTCAGCCCCATTTAATTTAAATTGAAACCATTTCCACAATCCGTTGGGTCTTAATTGGGTAATGACCAAACACTTTACCCATCTAAGGTCCATATCTAATAATTTACAAATTAAATAGGTAATTTTCATGTATATTAATGACTTCGAAAACCGGGGTGTTACATTCAATATCTAAGAAAACCCTAAATCCATAAACATTATTTGGTGGGGTTCGGCCATACAACATGGCCGAACCTCACCCTTTGGCTTTGTGCCCTTCTTTTCCATTCTTTATACATAGCTAATGTCTTTAACAATACTTCCCTTTTAAATCATTTTAAAACATCATAACCCTCCATGGTTTTCATCCTTTTCAAAATTATTAATAACCTTCCATGGGGTTCGGGCATACACCATGGCCGAACGCTATGGTTCATAATCTTCTCTTAACAATCATTTATCCAAGCTTATAATCCTTTGATAACCTTTTAACATCATACACATAAACTTTTGATTTTTACCTTTCAAACTCCATTTAAAAATAACCAATGTTCTTTCATGGGGTTCGGCCGTGCACTATGGCCGAACCCTATGGTTCCTTCTTTTCATTAAAATACCATAATCATCCCCCAATTTTCTTCCATGGGGTTCGGCCATACACCATGGCCGAACCCTATGGTTCCTTACTTTAAACCAAATATATCAAAATACATACCGGTTTCGCGACTCCTCCGGTTTTCCTTCGCTCCAACTTGTTCTTCCGGTCCTTTCCTTCCTTAGCCTCTTCCTCCTTCCTTCTTATTTCTTTGGCCGAGAGTGAAACTTGAGAGAGAGGAAGAGTTCGGCCTTGTGTGAGAATGATAGAACTTTGAGATGAAACTCTATGTCTTTGGTCTTGAGGAATGTTCGGCCAAAAGAGGGTTTGAGGGAGAGAAACAGCCAAGAGGGAGAGGGAGAGAGTGAGATGAATATCAAAATTGTTTTGTTCCAATGATGTGGTCAGCCAAGGATGATGGCTTTGGTAAAGCCCTTGGTGTAACTCCCATTTTCCTTAACCTCTCTCCTTAATGCTCCAACGTGTGCCTTTGTTTGAAATGTGTAACCATCCACCTCCATTAACTCTCCGTGTGGGAGCCTCATCCATGAGATGAAACTCCAAGGCTCCAACGTGTGCCTTTGTTTGAATTTGAAATGTGTAACCGTCCAACTCCATTAACTCTCCATGTGGGAGTTTCATCCATGAGATGAAACTCCAAGGCTCCAACGTGTGCCATTATTTGAATTTGAAATGTGTAACCGTCCACCTCCATTAACTCTCCATGTGGGAGTTTCATCCATGAGATGAAACTCTCATTCCAACTCACCTAACTCATCACTTTAATATCAACTCACTCACTTGATTGCATTCCCATTTTAATTAAGCCCCATTTAATTAGGCTTGAACTCACTTGGTGGTCAACCAAGTCAACCACGACCCATTGGGTCCCAATTGGGCATTTTGGCCCAAATAGCAACATTGACCCAATTAAATGCGCCTTACCCATTTACTTTAAATTGAACCTTATACCATAACCGTTGGGTCCTAATTGGGCCATTGACCCAACACATTACCTATCTAAGGTTCATATCCGTTAATTCACAATTAAAATGGCAAATTCCGTAAATATTGATAACATGGAATTCCGAAGTGTTACAGGGAGAGTGAGATGAAAATACTCTAAGTGTTCTTGTCTTGAGGAGTGATTCAGCCAAGAGAGAGAGAGAGGGACAGAGTGAGTTGAAACCAAAGTCCTTTCTTGATTAATGAGGGTCGGGCAAAGGTGGTGTCCTTTGGTGATGCCCTTTTGTAACTCCCATGCCCCTTCACCTCCCTCCTTAATGTTCCATTTGGAGGTTTCATCCATGAGATGAAACACTCCCACCGTTTGACCCTTGGGTTTCCATCTTGAGATGGAAACCCTCCATCTCTCCAATGTGTGCCTTGTGTATCCTTATGTAACATCAACAAAACCGTCCGCCTCCCCATTAATGATCTATTTGGAGTTTTATCCCATGAGATGAAACTCCCATGTCTCCAACGTGTAGCCTTGTTTTGGTCTTTGTGAGATGCATTTCTCCACCTTCCCACTCCACTCACTTAAATACAAGGTCCCATTAACTTCCACTCAACTCGTTTCTTTAACTCAACTCATTTAACTCACTTAAAATCAACTCAATTATTTGATTCCATTTCCAGCTTAATTCAGCCCCAATTTAATTAAGCTTGAACTCACTTGGTGGTCAACCAAGTCAACTATGACCCATTGGGTCCCAATTGGGCATTTGACCCAATTGACAATCTTGACCCAATTAAATAAATCTCACCCATTTAATTCAATTGATCCATATCCACAATCCGTTGGGTCTTAATTGGGCAATTGACCCAACACCTTACCCATCTAAGGTCCATATCCATTAATTCATAAATTAAATGGCAATTTCCATAAATATTTATAAATTGAAAATCCGGGTGTTACACATTGGGTCCCAATTGGGCATTTGACCCAATTGACCATCATTGACCCACTCCGTCGGGGCCTCCGTAATACAATCGTGGGGGATACCTTGATGAGAAGCTTTCCATCAAGAGGTTACTATGTGTTTGTGATGGGTGAGACTCATTGCATATGATAGCATGACATAGCATTGAATCGGCATGATTATGATCTTTATTATCATGGAACGTTGTCTGGTTTTTATCTGTATGATTGGATCTCTATTATCATACACTGTTTTGGGTACAATGCTTTACAAGTATAGTATAATATATTATATCCGATTTTTATATACTAACCCATGTGTTAACCCGAATTGGAATACCTACTGGGCGCGTTGTTCTAACGCCCTACTTCTACCCTAGTGGATGATATAGGAAATGAGGGGGACAATGAATGCAAAGAGGGTCAGGCATAGGAACTTGGATATGTGATTGGATGCTTTTAGTTTTATTTGCTTAAGATACTCATGGACTTGTATTTTGAGCATCTGGAATCCAGACATGTAATAACTTAGATGGTTGGATGTTCATTTGGATAATTATGATATTTTAATTATGATTAAAGACTTGACATACTTTGCCATCTGAAATGGAATAGAACTGGGTTCTATTATGATTCCGCATGTTATGATTATAATTCCACAGTAATGATGTTATTCCGCATGTTGATATTGTTATGTGTGAACCGTTTTCATGGACTTAGTCCATGCACACATTGGGTTGGCTAGTTAAGGGTCAGACTTTAGAAGTTCGGACTTAGCTCGCGTCGTGACGTCCCGCTCTCTATCACTCTTCGTTTATAAAAAAAAAAAAATAGACTTTGATTTTCGGAAGAGAAAGCGAGTGAAAAAGGTCGGGGTGTTACAGATACATATGTATGAGTTTCCCAAGTTCCCTACGATTAGATTTTACTATAATTGAGAATTCATAGATTTATGATGTGTTGAACTATGATAAATCAAGATTGCCCAAGATGTGTAATGTAGGGCCTTGATAAGTTTCCATACTTGTGTATTGTTATGAGTAATGTATGTATAAAATGAATTCTCATGATTGTGATTGGAATTCTTAGATGGGCAACACATATAATAAGTATGATGAATGTATTTTAATGTCACGCTTGGATTTTGTGATGATGTGTACATCATTAGTGAATACTTATGTTGATAATGGTTGTGGTGGATCGACCTAACCATGTGTAGAACGAATTTCCATGATTTGAAGAGGAACTTAATAAAGCGATAGATTAAGTGGTATGGGTGAATTAAGGTCAAGTATCTTAGAACCCAAGGGGTTTAACTTGTGCTACAATGGGGATGGGCTAGCATGATTGGGAATGCATGAAATGCAATGTAAATTCTAAGAAAGCCTTGTTTCATTTCCCCAAAGTAAAAGTATGACCATTCCCCATTGTCGACCCAAATGTGAAAATGATGAGCTACAGTTGATCTGATCCACTATGTGGTACGTAGGCAACAGAAAGCATTGTGCCTCAGCTCGATCAAAAGATGCATTGTGTCATCCATTTATATTAAGGATGATGTAAGATGTTGAGCAAATGTGAAGGGTAGAAAGGATTTGGTGGAATATACCTTCCCTAATATAGACCCTAATGCTAGATGTTGGATCCTTCGAAGGCGACCCGAAGAGGTTATGATGCCTTGGGAGTCCCAATATGATGAGACATATATGTTTGTTGCTGGAGTAAAGCCTAGAGGCTACAGAACTGTGAAAATTCTTAAGATGGACAGATGAGGAGTTTGGCATTGAGATGTATGTGACTAGGTCACTTGATTATATTGAGACGCCGTATGGGTACATCCCTCACGTGATGATTATATTGAGACGTGGTATGGGTGCGTCCCTCACGTGATATTGATAATATGGAGGCGTGGTATGGATGCATCCCTCACGTGATATTGATTATTGAGACATGGTATAGGTATGTCCCTCACGTGATATTAATAAGGTTATGCCTCAGTCCGTTGAAAAATAAAATTGTTTGATCAGTAGATCATTGTGTCTCACCTTTGTATAGTTTAAAGGATGAGATAAGTATATAGATTCCATGAGTAAGGCCTAGAGTAGCCGTGAGACCGTGGGAGTTTCGATATGAACATACGGAGACTATGGCATTGAGATGTATATGTGACTTGGTCACTTGATATTGAGACGTGGTATGGGTGCGTCCCTCACATGATTATTATTGTTGATTGACCATTCCAGAGAGGTATTTGGGACGGTGTTGTAGGCTATGGAGACTTGGTCCCTTTGAGCTGCCTTCGAGGTGTCAGTCCCTCACATTCTACGCGCTGGAGGGCACTTTCACTGCTATTTAGCACACTTGATGTGCGTTGATGCGCAGGGCTAGGTACTTGTCGGCCCCAAGGGGGTGGTACTAGCTTGGTAAGGCACGATATAACCACCTTGGAGCTTGACCGAATCATCGACGTGGTGAAGGGACACGGGGCAAGGTAGACTAGAGCACCCTATGCGTGAGTCACCCGCTTAGTAAGTCGTTGGACCTTAAGTCTTGCCAGTGATATGTTTATGATATGATATGATGATTTGGATGTTGTTGCCACAGTCAAGTAGTGATTCATTCGATTGTTGTTCCTATGGTAGATGATGTGCCGCTATATTAGTTATGCCCATGGATGGATTATACCCATGGAGGGATTATATTCATGGATGGTTTATACCCATGAATAGATTATATTCACTGATAGAGAGTTACCAGAGATGGATGTGTATACCCATGGATGATGGTTCCCATGGTAGTTTGGATTCATGCTCGGATGTTGGTCTTATGGTAGATCTGTTGGTCTCATAGTAGACGTATTAGTTTTATGTTAGACATGTTGGTCCCATGGTAGACGTATTGGTATTATAGTAGACATGTTGGTCCCATAGTAGACGTAGTGGTCTTATGGTAGACATGTTGGTCCTATGATAGACAAATTGGTTCTTCGAATGTATGAGTTATGCCATGGATGGATTATACCAATGGAGTGATTACATTCATGGATGATTATTACCCATGGATAGATGATACTCACTGTTGGAGAGTTACAAGGGATGGATGATGAATCCCATGGATGTTGTTCCCAAGGTAGATATATTGGATTCATGCCTAGATATTGATTATATGATGTGCATATTGACCCCATGATAGATATAGTGGTCCCATGGTAGACATATTGGTCTCATAGTGGATGTGACAGTTATATGGATAGATATTGTTTTCCGATGGATGGTTATTCCCATGGAGGGTTTTGTGACCATGGATGAGTATTGTATACCGTGGATAGATATTCCCATGGAGGGCATTAATTCCATACAGGATTGGACCCATATTTAGAGTATTATCCCCGATGAGGGATGTACTTATGTTCGGGTATAGGTCCCATGGTTGAGGTTTATCCCATGTCTGACATTGACCCCATGGTTGATCGTATTCCTATGGTTGGTATAGACACGTGATAGATGAGATCTGTTCTACTGACGAGGCCTACGATTGAGTAATTAGAATGTCTTGATGTGACATCATGAATAGTACAGGGTTAGTGCCATGAAATAAATAAATTGAGAACTACGCAAGATCTAATCTCCATTGGAGTACGTAAACAGCTGATAATTTAGTTCGATCAAATCAAGGGTCCAATAAGTCCTATGATCCGTGGGGATCTCGCAACACGTGTAGGTGTCACATGTTTGGACTATGATTGTGCATGCTTCAGAGTTAAAATATATATATATATATATATATATATATATTAGTTCTCATGTGTCCGTTGGGTTGGGGGGTGACACAATTCACTTGGAAGAAATCTCCAAGACGTCTAGAGAACCACATAGACAACTAAATCCAGCGATGCAGGAAGTGGTGAGAGCCGAAATTTTAAAACTTCTAAAGGCGGGTATCATCTACCCGATCTCTAAACACTGCATGGGTGAGTCCGATACAGGTTGTACCTAAGAAGTCAGATGTGACGGTAGTCAAGAATGTGGATAATGAGTTAGTGCCGACCCGAGTCCAAACAGGTTGGAGAGTCTGTATTGACTACCGTAAGCTGATCACTGTCACTCGAAAGGATCATTTCCCTCTTCCATTCATTGATCAGATGCTTGAGCGTTTAACCGGTCATGTATTTTATTGTTTTCTTGATGGTTATTATGGCTGTTGATGTGAAAATTTTGCAAAGTTTTAAATTTATAATCTCGCAAGCACACGAACCATGTAATAGTATAGCGATTGAGTGTGAGGTCGAACCGAAAGGAAATCCATAAAATATATGCTTAAAGTAAATTGATATCTTTCAAAATATGTAATCTTAAGAAATCAAATTCATGGAATTACAATTTAAATCTAGAAAACCAAAGTAACACCGTCATTACCTAAGTTATGAATTTAACAAGTCGAGAATCAAATCCATCTTCTTTTTATTAAATTTGTGAAACATGAATATGTAGTCTCATCTTAATTTAAATTCACATGTCTTAAGATCAAAATACCATATCTCCAACCTTAGTTAGGTGAAATTTGAGAGAGAGTGAGTTTTGATACAAAGAATTAAGGAATTAAAAATTAAACATACAAGATTTACAATAAATACATAAATTGAACACTTTTTATACAACAAACATACAAAGTAACTAAAGATAGGAAATAAATTGACAAATAAAGTAAATGACATAATAAATAAATGCATAATTTAAAGGTGGTTATGAAATTCTTCTCTCATCATCCAAAATAAATAAATAAATAAGCGATCTAGATCTGAAATTCACGCATAGAATTCAAAATCAATTTAAACCATTTAATTAAAATTCATATTCTTCAATCTAATTAAAGTATGGTTCTTAGATTTAACACTTATAACCTAAGTACTTTAATTAATCAAAGAATACAAAATTAAATTAAAAGAAAGTACAAAAAGATGTCTGAATAATCGGACTTTCCAGGGTTCTAACGGCACACAACTTCTTCATTTCATGGAAAATCAAGTACAGACATTCATAAAATTTGGAACAAGAAAACAAAATGAAGACCTAAATTTACAACTCTCACTTGTAAAATCGTGTGGGACCTCCTGCCTTCTTGCTTCTTGATCTTTTCACCTCATCCTTTGGTCGTCTTGTGGTCCAGGTCAAATTCAAAATTTGTGTTGTGCTTAGTGCTCTATTTATAAGCTTAGGGTTGGAATGGATATTTGGGATTAAATCTGGGTTAAGTTGTGAATTGATGGCTTGGATTGGATCTCATTTAGAAGTGGATGGAGGAGATTTTAAGTTGAAAATGCAAGATTACAGGGCATACACGAATTTTGAAGTGGCTTGGCTTGGTGACCAAGCAGAGGATGAGAGAAGATAGGAATTTGGAGAAAAAATTGGGATTTAGGAGAAAAAGTAGGGCATGGGCGAATTTTACGTGTGTTTTAGGGTCTTAATGCAATGCAATGCAATGAATGGATGGGATTGAAAGTTTGAATGAATGGATGGATGGATGATTGGGAGATGACATGGCTAGGGTGTTGACTTAATGATATGCACATGAGGTGGTGGAGATTGTGCAAAATAATGTGGAGGCTTTGTTGATGAGATGGTGAGGTGTAGGTGATGTGGCATGAACTTAAACGAAAATTCGTCTTTATTCTTAAATCTAGGGTTTTTATGAATGAATGGCTTAGATTACTTTGGGTTAACATCTAATGGCTCTAAGGTTAATTAGATGAAATAGAATATAGGAATGATGAGGTACCTAATGGAGGGTTATAATTTAAAGGTTGATCAAGAGGGATGATGAGATGAATGGCCTAGATCTAAGATGATTTATGTATGCAATGGATATGGGTTGGAGGCTCTAGGGTTTACCTAAAATGTATGCATGAAATGGACGGTTGTGATGAAATGTCCTAAGATCTAATGGCTTTAATGAGTGATGGATGATCTAGATGGATGGATGATGAAATGATGTATGGATGGTTATATTCCTAAAGTTGATCTAGGTGATGGATAGGTTGGATGGCCTAGTTCTGATGAGTTGGATGTGATAGGTGGCTCTAAGTTTTGACCTAATTTGATGCATGAGATGGAAGGTTAGGATTAAGGGATGAAGATGAGTGGTTAAGATTGCATTGGAAATGAGATTGGATGGTGTGGATTGATAAGGAAATGGACAATGCTAGGGCGTGTGACTGGGTTATGGACTTGGGTTTTGGACATATAAATGAGAACATGGGCTTCCAGTGGACCTTGGACTTGAGCTTGAGGACTTGGGTCCTTGTCGGACTTGGGAGTGTACATTGGCCTGGTCCATCTGTGATATGCTCGTGGACTGCCTGTGTAATGCCCCGCCCTTTTTCACTCACTTTCCTAAAATTAGAGTCTATATTTTTTTTTTATAAATAGAAGAGTGATAGAAGGCGGGACGTCACGACGCGAGCTAAGTCCATGAATACTGTTCACACGTAAATAGTTATATAAGCGGAATAAACATAACTGCGGATTATAATAGAACATAAATTTATTCCATTTTTAGATAGCAAAGTAGTCTGTCATTTAATCAATGATTATCTTAACTTAAATATCCAAAATAAACCATTCAAACAATAGCAAAATATCTAAGTTATTACATGCCCAAATGCTAGCTACTCAAATTTCATAGTCTAAGAGTAACTTAATCAAAATTTAAATTAAACACATCTAAGCTCCTATGCTTTGCTCCGATCAAGCTCATCGTTCCCTTCCTTTCATGTGTCATCCACTAGGGTAGAAGTAGGGCGTTAGATAACGCGCCCAGTAGGTATTCCAAGTAGGGCTAATACATGGTTAGTACATAAATCATATAGATACCATAATACAAATCTGTAACACCCCAATTTCTCAATGAGATGGATAATTATGAAAATGCCCCTGGATTGGTAAATTTATTAATTATGATGCTAAATGAGAAAATAGTGGGGCCCATTGCTCAAATTAAGACCCTATGAGCACATTATAAGTGTCAAATTTGATTGGATGGGTAATGTACATCAATTTGGGTCAATATGGTTAATTGGGTCAAAGGACCCAATTGGACCTAATGGGTCATAATAGAATTATTAGACCATTGGGTGAGCCCAAATTTAATGGGGTTAAGCTAAATTGATTGGAAATCAAGTGGAGCAAAAATGGGTAGGCTTGATGCACATGTGAAAACCAAATGCAAATGGCCAAAACAGCCCATAAATGGGTCATGTTGTCAAAACGGGTCAAGGAACTAAATGGGGACCCAATGGGTCGGGTAGACCAAGTTTGACCATGGCTGACCGTGTGGGCCCTCAAATGAGCTTAATGGTGAGTCAAATCAGGTTGAGTGGGACTGAATTGAGTTGGTTTTGAATTAAAAAATGAGTTGACTCAAGTGCATTAAATGAGTGTCATTTAATGTGGTGAGTTGGACTTGTGAGTTGTGTGAGTCAAAATGGAAATCAAAGGGGCTGTAAAAATCAGCGAGTTAAAGGGGAGATGAGGAGGTGTTTTGGTCTCAAACAAAACAAAACGAGTCCCACACGTTGGGGACTTGTTATGGTGGTTTCCATGCAAAAATCTTAAATGGAATTGATGCAAATCAGATGAGATTACATGGGGTTGCCAGAGGTTGCATTGGCTGGTGCCAATGGGTGTCTTGGTTGTACCAAGTGACCCTTTGAAATGAGCAAGAGTTTATGAGGGAAATGAATGGATTAAGTGGCTGAATTACAAAAGAGATAGACCACCTCATTTGGCCAATTTTCACATAGAAAATCTTAAGAATCCCCATCTCTCTCCCTCTCTCCAAACTCTTTCTCTTGGCTGAACCAGCAGTGGTGTTTGCACCAATTGATCAAGCGTAAACCAGAAAAGGAAGGGAGGCTAAGAAAGATAGGAAGTAAAGAGCAAAGGCAAGAAGAAAAGCTTGGAATTTGGTAAGTATTCCCATGGGTATTTTGTTTAATAAGATGGAACAAATGGAACATGTTTTGGGCCATGGGTATGGCTGAATGCATCAAGGTTTAAACCTTGGGTAATGGAGGTTTAAAAATTATAAAAGGGATCATTGGGTTTGGCCACCTTGGAGGGCCGAACCCCATGGAAATAATTTATTGGTTTTGATGGTCTTTGAAACATGAAACCATGCAATTGTGGGACTGTTTTAGATGTTTTTATTAGACTTAAAATGCATGTTTTAAAAAGGTTTAAAACATGGATTCAGATGTCATGAATGGCTGAATGTATCATGGGTCTAAACCTTGGGTATTAAGTGATGAAAGGGTTCATTGGGTTCGGCCACCTTGGATGGCCAAACCCCATGAAATGATGTTGGAATTTTGATGGTTTTTGTAAATTAAAACCATGCAAATGATGTACTGTTTTGGATGATTAGATTAGACATAAGATGAATGTTTAAGAGGTTCAAACCAAAGGCCATAGGGTTCGGCCAATGAGCATGGCCGAACCCCATGAAATGGTGTGATAATTTTATGGTTAATGATGATGGTTTTGAGAGATAAAAACCATACATTACCATGGGGTTTTTATGTGATTTAAATGAAGATAAATTTACTGATTTTGGTTGGCCAATATATGGCTGAACCATGTTAATGTTATGGTTAAGTTACTGATTTAAATCAGGGATAGATGGTGGACTAATTGAATCAAGAGAACCATTGGGCTCGGCCATGTGTATGGCCGAACCCCATGGACTGTTTTTGGATGGTATGATTGGATTAAATCCTATTGGAAACTATGATTTGTTTTATACTTTTGATTTAAGAATTACCTAGGCTTAGTTATGGATTTAATATTAAGTTGATCAACCATGATATGAGATGGAAAGTGGGGACAAAAATTAGATTGGTGAGGTTCGGCCATGTGTATGGCCGAACCCCACTAAGGGTCATCGGTGGCCTTAATGTGTAGCTAATTGTGTGATTAAAGATGTGTGAAAGAATGATTTAAAGGATCAAATAAAGATGAGAGGCTCGGCCATGTTTATAGCCGAACCCCACCAAGACGGTTTAGTTATGGTTATTGATGTTTAAGGAAAAGGTTAGTCTCAATGGCATAATGGTAATTATGGATGAAATGATCAAAGATGGATTGATCATAAGAGTGGATGTATGGACCCAAACCAAAGTGGTATGGCTCGGCCATGCTGTATGGCCAAACCCTACCAAGGTTTTATTTGGAGGTATGGTTTAAGTTTATGGTTGTAATTATATGAAAGAAAGACCAAATGGTAAATAGGTGAGGTTCGGCCATGGGGTATGGCCGAACCCCACATAGTGCGTTTTTGGGACTTAGACCAAGTTGGAATTGCATGATGAATGTCTAATTTGCTGCTATGTAAATAAGGTATCGAGACTTACGTGAACGGCGTACTAGTCGTGAACGGGTGACGATTAAGAAAGATCGAACACTGAAGTGAATCTTCAGTAGTTTCCTACCTACTTGTAACCACAATTATGATTTGGTTTTATTATGTTTTTATGAGATATATTGTAATTGATTTATGTTTAAAATGTGGTTTGAATGATGAATTATGTATTTACAAATGACATACAATGCATTGACATCTCATGCATGGCATGGGATGATGATTGTGGAAGCCAGAGCCCACACTCCGGTGATATGCTGTGATGCAACTGTGAAACCTCCTTAGGCGATGCAGGTCCCGCCAGGAGTAGTATCATGATGATGATAATACATTGGTCTCCTTAGGCGATGCAGGTCCTGCTAGGAGAAATGTTATGATGATGAGAAATACATTGGTCTCCTTAGGCGAAGCAGGTCCCGCCAGGAGAAATGTTATTGTGATTTACCTTGACGGTGAGAGTCATGTCAAGTGATGGCTATGTATATGCATGTTGGGAGGGACTCATTACATGTGCATATTTCATAGCATTGTTTTACCTGTTTTGATGACTATATTTCTTATGATATATGCATGTCCTTATATACTAACCATGTGGTAGCCCTAATCGGGAATCCTACTGGGCGCGTTGATCTAACGCCCTAATTCTATCCTCAGAGGAGAATGCAGGAACAAGGAAGGGGAAAGAGAAGGTTGATGACCAGGAGGGGAGCCAAACGTAAATGCTTAAGTGCTAGATTGGATTTATAATTACTGTTATTTGAATACATTTTCATGGACATGTAATAATGTAGTTATTTGCTATGGTTTGAGAATGCCTTGATGAATCTTAATTTGGTTTAAGTAATCTGAAAAGAATGACTTGTACTTGCTATCTAATCAGTTATTTCCACAGTTAGTCTAGTTTATTCCGCATGACATTGTTTAGTTCCATGTGTGGTTTGTTATCGTGGGTTTAGTCCATGCACACATGGGTGGCTAGTTAAGGGTCGGACTTAGGTAGTTTGGACTTAGCTCGCGTCGTGACGCCGCCCGCTCTCTTCCGGTGTTATTATATTATTGTTATTTTAAAAAAAAAAATTAGACTTTGATCTGTCGGAGAGGGCGGGACGTTACAAAATCCATGTAAAACAATGCCATGTCATAGTGTCAAATGCAATGAGTCTCACCCATCACAAACACATATATCTTCTTGATGGAATTCTCCTCATAAAGGTATCCCCACAGTTGCCTTACGGACGCCCCGACAGAGTGTGTTCTCCGGATTCTTCTTGATAGATAATGCACATCAAGGTCTTCCCACAGATGCCTTACAGACTCCCCGACGGAGCGTGGCCTCCGGTTACAAATATCCCTCCCATGCCATGCATGAGATGTATATGTCCACATGCTATGTAATAGTATGATCATAGCATTAAAAACCTCATATTTGAAACATATTATTTTACAACATAAACCAACAAATAAGAATGAAAACCAACATACATAACCCATGGTTTCAAAGAGGTAGAATCCTACCAAAGACCACTAAAGTGTCCTTGCGCTTTCGTCCGGAAACCGCTCACGATCGTACATCCCTTGTGAGGTCTCGTTGCCTTATAACATGCCAATCAATCAATCCAATGTTCTATTTGATCTACAAATATGTCTAAGTCCATAAACACCACCTTGTGGGGTTCGGCCATACACCATGGCCAAACCTCACTTACTTGATTTTAGTCCTTCCTTTTATTTATTACTCAATCACCACTTAGTTAATTACTTAACCCTTAGTCCACAAAATACACCTTAGTGGGGTTCGGTCATACATCATGGCCGAACCTCACTCACTTGATTTTTGGTCCCTCTTTGTAATCCTTTGATCTTATAAATTAAATCAAGATCATGTCATCTTGATTCATTAATCTAATCACTTATAAATTAATCATCTAACATTGGTAACCACTAAGTCCATAACGAAACATTCCTCATGGGGTTCAGCCATACACCATGGCCGAACCCATGAAATTTTATTTTACCCATTTTTACTTCTTTGTCATTGTTTCCATCACCTTATGTTTTAGGTCCATAAACATAAGTCCACAAAATATTCCTTATGGGGTTCGGCCATACACCATGGCCGAACCAATGGTCCTTCAATTCCATGAGTCAATCATACATTTTAGGCCACTTATACAAATCTATATTCCAAAAACACAATCCATGGGGTTCGGCCATACACCATGGCCGAACCCATGGTCCTTTAATTTCACCCCTTTGGCCATCATTTCTAATCATGCTTAAATCTCCAAATGGCCCCTTAAAATGGTTCATGGGGTTCGGCCATACACTTGGCCGAACCCATGGTCCTTTGTTTCCATGTTCTCCATTAAATAATTTACCATCTCAAGTTAATAAACAAGTCCTCCATGGGGTGGTTTAATCATACCCTTAGGTTCATCCTTTTTCATCATCAAAAACCATATTCAAAATCAATTAAAATTAACAACACTATCCATCATTGTCTCTCCATGGGGTTCGGCCATACGACATGGCCGAACCCTATGGTTCCTCATTTCCCTTAAAACATAATACATCCATGATTGATTCTTTGATGGTTCTCATACATCCATCCATTTAAACCCTTTTAAACCTTTTTAAATCATACACATATATCTATGATTTTCATCCCTCAAATCCATTAAAATATAACCAATGTCTTACCATGGCGTTCGGCCATACAACATGGCCGAACCCTATGGTTCATCATCTTCCCTTTAAAATCACTTAGACCCATTTGACTTCTTTAATACCTTTCCATGGGGTTCGGCCATACAACACGGCCGAACCCTATGGTTCATCATTGGCAAAAATCTACAAAACAGTCCATGGGGTTCGGCCATACATATGGCCGAACCCTATGGTTCTCTTGGTGTAATTATTCCAACCTTTGTCCATGGTTTTAATCCATAATTTAACCATAGCATTAGTATGATTCAGCCAAGCCATAGTTACCTAAAAACAGTAAGCTTATCTTCATTTTAAATCCTTTAAAATCTTCATTAACTAATATGGATTTTATCCCTCAAACTCCATTAAGAATCACCAAGTTTTTCCATGGGGTTCGGCCATCCAATGGGGCCGAACCCTATGGTCCATATTTTGTCATTTAAACATCATAATTCTAGATTAATTTCCTTGATGTGTTCGGCCAATCCATAGCCCAACACACAACACTTAAAACCATAATTTTAAAACTTTTCAAGGCATGTAATCAATCTAATTTAGCATCCAAAAACAGCCCATGATTTTGGTTCAAAAGACCATCCAATTGAACCCAATCTTTTCATGGAGTTCGGCCATCCCATATGGCCGAACCCTATAATCCATTTTTTGATCTTAATCATGCACTTCCAACCAATATCTAACCTTTGTTAGATTCAGCCATCCAATGGCCGGATCATGATTTAAAAATTGTTTATCGAAAAACCTACCGTTTCCGCGACTCCTCCAATTGATCTTCCCTCTGGCTTGTTCCTTTCCCTTTCTTAGCCTCTCCTTCTTCTTGATTCCTTGATGGTCAGGGACTGATTTTGTAACACCCCGATTTCTCAATAAGATGAATATTTACGAAAATGTCCCTAGATTGGTTGGGTAATTTCTCAATGAAGTGGAAAATTACCAAAATGCCCCTCAGTTGTTAAATTAATTATTTTGTGATGTTAAGTAAGGAAATAGTGGGGCCCATTGCTCAAAATAAAATCATATGAGCACATTATGAATGTTAAGTTTGATTGGTTGGGTAATTTTCATCATTTGGGTCAAAAATGGCTAAATGGGTCAAAGGGCCCAAATGGGGCCCATCGGGTCTTGCTGGGTTATTTGACCGTTTTGTGATTTTAAATTAAAAGGGGTTAAGCCTATTTGATTGGAAATCAAGTGGAGGAAAAATGGGTAGGCTTGATCCATATGTAAAAACCAATTGGAAATGATCAAAATACCATAAAAGTGTTTGATAAGTTGGTATGGTTTTTGGAGAGATAAAACCATACCAATAGTGGAGATTTTTATGTGATAATGTTACTGTTTTTGGTTGGCCATTGAATGGCTGAACCAAATGGTGTTTATGATTAAAGAGAAGGGTCTAAGTTATGACATTATGGTGAAGAATAATGGATAAAAGAACCCCATGGAGTGGTTTTAGTGGATTAAAGTTTGGATGATTAATGCGATTAGAATGGATTAAGAAATCCAAATGGGATTGGTGAGGTTTGGCCAAGCTGTATGGCCGAACCCCACTAAGGTGGTTTGGTCATATGGGCTTTGATTGTGAAGCAAAAATTAAACAAGGCTTGGCCGAGTGGCAAAGCTGTAAATACAAGTGATTATGGTAATTATGAATAAAAAGAACAAAGGACTTAAAGAAGAGGGCTCAAACCAATATGGTGAGGTTCGGTCATGTTGTATGGCCGAACCCCACCAAGTGAGATTTAGTGGTTTGAAGTATTAATAAATCGTTTGGATGGTGTTAATCCAAAACCAAAGAGATCAAGTCAAAGTGGGTGAGGTTCGGCCATGGGTATGGCCGAACCCCACAAGATGTTTGGGTCTTATATGAGAATGGATATTTAATTATTAGTATGATTTACTTATTGTTACATGACAAGGTAACGGATCGTGAACGGCAGGCAAGTCGTGATCAAGTGAAAAAGAACAAACACCGAAGCAAGTTTTCAGTAGGTTTCCTACCTACTTGTAACCACAGTTTTTACCCTGGTTTTCTTTATGAGATTCTTGTTTTAATATATGTGTTTCAAATGATATATTATGCATTAACAAATGGCATACAGGCATTGGCATCTCATGCATAGTCATGGGATAATGAATGAAGTTCTACAGTGATGGATACGATGGTACATGATGGGGGTTGCTCATTACATGTACATCGCTTATAGAAGAGATGAAGGTGTGTTGTAATTTACCTTGTCGGTGCGAGGCACGTCAAGTGATGGCTATGAAAGTACATGATGGGGGATGCTCATTGCATGTGCATATTTCATAGCATTGTTTTACCTGTTTTGATGATCATGTAATATGATATGTATATGCATGTTTTATATGCTAACATGTGGTAGCCCTGATTCGGGAACCTACTGGGCGCGTTGATCTAACGCCCTAATTCTATCCTCAGAGGAGATTGCAGGTACAAGCAAGGGGAAAGGGAAGGTCATTGACCAAGAGGGGAGCTGAGCCTAAGTGCTTAAATAATGGATTTGGATTACGTTTTATTACTGTTATTTGAATACTATTGATGGACATGTAATAATTCGTTATTTGCTATGGTTTGTTTAGGATCATAACTTGTGGATGGTTGATTTATGTTATTTAATATTTAAGAATATTACTTGCTATCTCGTCTTTTTATTCCGCATGTTGATGTTAGTTCCATGTGTGAATCACTCTCATGGTCTATTCCATGTACACATGGGTGGCCAGTTAAGGTTCAGACTTGGGTAGTCTGAACTTAACTCGCGTCGTGACGCCGCCCGCTCTCTTCCGTTGTTTATAAAAAAAAAAAAAAAAAAAAAAAAAAAAAAATTAGACTCTGAAACTCTCGGAAAGGGCGGGGCGTTACAGTTGGTATCAGAGCGAAACGGGAAGTTGAATCATCGAAGTAAGATTAAGACGGTTTCATGTCTCACTGACGGATAAGAATCCCAACTGACCGACTCTTCGGAGTCCGCTGCCTGGGGGCCGGATTAATTTACTTCGAGTGACTCGGACTGAACAATCAATCTGAGAACGACAATGAAAGATAGCAAAGTAAAGTACAGTCATCATAATTGGACAAATCAAACGTAGCAAGGTAGGATGAACTCCCCTGAAATCCCCACACTGAGAAACAAACAAGAGGAAATTAGAGATTTCCCCAGAAACAAAAGAATACAAAGAGTGATGATTTGGTAATCTTCCCCAAACAAAATACATGATATAATGCGTGATCAGATTCCCCTAAAAACCAAGAGTGGGTTATTTAAAATTGTTGTTGAATATTCTTGTATTTTATTGATATGATACAGATATATCGAGTAATGTGGAGTACTCAGAGTGTTACAGTGGAACTCCTAACAATCCCATAGACTTGGTGTCTGCTTCTAACAACACCAACATGGAGGCTAATGTGAACCTTCAAGAAGAGGAATGGAATCTAGCACCATTGGAAGAATTGAACTTAGCACCAATGGAGGAGGTGAATCTAGCACCGTTACCCAAGTATCTTGTGGAAGATATTCCTTGGTTAGTGGAACCTCTTGAGGAAGAAGAGGAGGAGGATCTGGGATTTTTCTTTTATGAGGATCCTATGGAAGACTTTTCTATAATATTGGAATCGGCGGGGGAGGTAGATCCCTACGATACATGTGAGTTGTGAAATCAAGACGGGCACAACTGTAGGTATTGCCCTCACCCTTTAGGCATTGTCTGCCCGTTCTATGGACTGTATGGGCATGGAAAGGCGAGGAGTAATTGTCCTTATATTGGAGGACCTGGGTTAATACCCTGCACAACATGTGAAGTATTGGGGCACACGGCAATGATGTGTCCTGATAACTATTTCAAGTTCGCTAATGATGCGGAATCTTCTACGGAAGCCTAGGATAGGAAGTAATATGAAGGGTATTAAAAAAAAGGGTTATTTTTGCAAGGGTGTATATTTTGGTTATACATAGGGTTTGTTTCACCCTACCCACCTTTGTACAAGGATAAAGTATGAAGTTATATTAAGTATGCGATGTTATGATTCTAAGAGGATTTTTGGGACTAAGATATAGGTGGCGAGGTCACTTGATTACATTGAGACGTGGTATGGGGTGCGTCCCTCACGTGATGTTGATGATTGAGATGTGGTATGGGTGCGTCCCTCACATGGTATTGATGAGATAAGAATATAAACTTCATGAGTATGGCTTTGAGTAGCTATGAGGCTGTGGGAACCTTGATACGAAATACGGAGACTTGGTCCCGTAGGACTACCGTTGAGGAGTGGGTCCCTTGCATGCTACGCGCTGGAGGGCGCTCTCACTGCTGTTTGGCACACTAGATGTGCTGGAATGCGCAGAGCTAGGTACTATTTTACCCGGTGGGGGTGGTACTAGCTTCATCAGACGCGGAGCGACCGCCTTAGAGCTTGACTGAATCACCTATGAGGTGAATGGATGCAGGGCGAGGTAGACCGGATCACGTTGGACGTGGGTCTTCTGCTTGGTAAGTCATGAGCCCTAAGTCTTGGAAGGGGTCGGGATATATTTGTGATTTGATATGGTTACCACAGTCTTATAGTGATTCATTTGAATGTTGTTCCTACGGATATTAATCATAGATAAATGATACTCATGGACAGAGTGATACCAAGGATGGATGGTTTCCATGAATGGATTATACCCATAGGTGGGTTATATTCATGGATGGTTATTAACTGTTGTATAGATGATGCTCTTGGACAGAGTAATACCAAGGATGGATTGTTACCATGAATGGATTATACCCATAGGGGTTATATTCATGGATGATTATAAAACAGGGATAGATGATATTTACTGAAAGCGAAACACCAGGGATGGATGTATTTAACCATGGGTGATTATTCCCATGGTGGTTTGGATTGATGCCGGGAATTGGTATCGTGGAAGTTGGAACAAAAGTTGTTAGTCACATAGAGACTTATGTGCAAAGAAAGATGTGTTTAAATTTGGAGATATACTCAACGGAAAAGATAAGTGTCTGGTGAAACTTGAATGGGAAACTATGGACGACTGCCGAGTTAGACTGATCACCTGGCTCTGTAGTTAACCGATGGAGTTCCAGGAAAGTGCAACTAGAAACCTAGTTGAAATGGAATCAGAAAAAGCTCTGAGCATAGGCTCGCATTGGCAGGCTACCTCACACAGAGAGTGGATAAAAGAACATATTGAGCCGGTACGTATGGAAAATACTATGAGAGCAGGTAAAGTGAAACATAGTAGATTGATCTATGTGAGATCACAAATGGCTCACGAGAAAAAGATATAACATGAGACAAAACAAAAGGTGTTACGGAACCAAGCGATTCAATTTGTCAAAGTGGTGTGGACCGACATGGTAATGAAGAGGTCACTTGGGAACTTGAAATCGGAAATAAGAATAGCACACTCTGAGATATTTATGGAATCGTTCAGAACCCTACTTCACTCGATTTTCGGGACGAAAATTTTAAAAAGAGGGTTATATTGTAACACCCCGATTTCTCAATAAGATGAATATTTACGAAAATGTCCCTAGATTGGTTGGGTAATTTCTCAATGAAGTGGAAAATTACCAAAATGCCCCTCAGTTGTTAAATTAATTATTTTGTGATGTTAAGTAAGGAAATAGTGGGGCCCATTGCTCAAAATAAAATCATATGAGCACATTATGAATGTTAAGTTTGATTGGTTGGGTAATTTTCATCATTTGGGTCAAAAATGGCTAAATGGGTCAAAGGGCCCAAATGGGGCCCATCGGGTCTTGCTGGGTTATTTGACCGTTTTGTGATTTTAAATTAAAAGGGGTTAAGCCTATTTGATTGGAAATCAAGTGGAGGAAAAATGGGTAGGCTTGATCCATATGTAAAAACCAATTGGAAATGATCAAAATACCATAAAAGTGTTTGATAAGTTGGTATGGTTTTTGGAGAGATAAAACCATACCAATAGTGGAGATTTTTATGTGATAATGTTACTGTTTTTGGTTGGCCATTGAATGGCTGAACCAAATGGTGTTTATGATTAAAGAGAAGGGTCTAAGTTATGACATTATGGTGAAGAATAATGGATAAAAGAACCCCATGGAGTGGTTTTAGTGGATTAAAGTTTGGATGATTAATGCGATTAGAATGGATTAAGAAATCCAAATGGGATTGGTGAGGTTTGGCCAAGCTGTATGGCCGAACCCCACTAAGGTGGTTTGGTCATATGGGCTTTGATTGTGAAGCAAAAATTAAACAAGGCTTGGCCGAGTGGCAAAGCTGTAAATACAAGTGATTATGGTAATTATGAATAAAAAGAACAAAGGACTTAAAGAAGAGGGCTCAAACCAATATGGTGAGGTTCGGTCATGTTGTATGGCCGAACCCCACCAAGTGAGATTTAGTGGTTTGAAGTATTAATAAATCGTTTGGATGGTGTTAATCCAAAACCAAAGAGATCAAGTCAAAGTGGGTGAGGTTCGGCCATGGGTATGGCCGAACCCCACAAGATGTTTGGGTCTTATATGAGAATGGATATTTAATTATTAGTATGATTTACTTATTGTTACATGACAAGGTAACGGATCGTGAACGGCAGGCAAGTCGTGATCAAGTGAAAAAGAACAAACACCGAAGCAAGTTTTCAGTAGGTTTCCTACCTACTTGTAACCACAGTTTTTACCCTGGTTTTCTTTATGAGATTCTTGTTTTAATATATGTGTTTCAAATGATATATTATGCATTAACAAATGGCATACAGGCATTGGCATCTCATGCATAGTCATGGGATAATGAATGAAGTTCTACAGTGATGGATACGATGGTACATGATGGGGGTTGCTCATTACATGTACATCGCTTATAGAAGAGATGAAGGTGTGTTGTAATTTACCTTGTCGGTGCGAGGCACGTCAAGTGATGGCTATGAAAGTACATGATGGGGGATGCTCATTGCATGTGCATATTTCATAGCATTGTTTTACCTGTTTTGATGATCATGTAATATGATATGTATATGCATGTTTTATATGCTAACATGTGGTAGCCCTGATTCGGGAACCTACTGGGCGCGTTGATCTAACGCCCTAATTCTATCCTCAGAGGAGATTGCAGGTACAAGCAAGGGGAAAGGGAAGGTCATTGACCAAGAGGGGAGCTGAGCCTAAGTGCTTAAATAATGGATTTGGATTACGTTTTATTACTGTTATTTGAATACTATTGATGGACATGTAATAATTCGTTATTTGCTATGGTTTGTTTAGGATCATAACTTGTGGATGGTTGATTTATGTTATTTAATATTTAAGAATATTACTTGCTATCTCGTCTTTTTATTCCGCATGTTGATGTTAGTTCCATGTGTGAATCACTCTCATGGTCTATTCCATGTACACATGGGTGGCCAGTTAAGGTTCAGACTTGGGTAGTCTGAACTTAACTCGCGTCGTGACGCCGCCCGCTCTCTTCCGTTGTTTATAAAAAAAAAAAAAAAAAAAAAAAAAAAATTAGACTCTGAAACTCTCGGAAAGGGCGGGGCGTTACAGATTTAAACAACCAGCTGCTGTTCTTGGTGTTTGGGAGATGATAATACAGTCCAAGAAAGAAAGAGAGATAGAGAGAGTAAAATGAAAATCCCTTGTTTTATCAAAAACAGTCCAAGGTTACCCTTGTGTAACTCCCTCACTTTAATCAAACTTCTTTATGTTACTTGGGGGTTTCATCTATGAAATGAAACACCCCAAGCAACCAACGTCTCTTGTGGTTGGACTAATGTAACCTCCCCTCTCTTTAAGGTCTCACATGGGAGTTTCATTTTGAAATGTAACTCCCATGTGCTGCACCATCCCTTGTGGGTTGCCTCTAAATTTTGGCTTATGTAACAGCCACCACTCTCAAGTGTAACTCCACAAACAGCAGCTCCAATCAGCCCCATTTGGCCCTCATCAACGTCCCATGTGGGAGTTCTATCATTGGAATAAAAACTCCCCTCTTCCAAGTGTGAACACACTTTGTAACTCCCATTGGTTTAGTATCTAATTTGAATTTGGAATGCCATAATTATTGTGTGTAACTCCTCCAATCAGCTACCCATTTTATTTTCCAACCTTGGAGTTACATGCATGAACCATCAATCCATGTATTGGCTATCTTTTGAAGACTCAAGCATGGCATAAATCCTATACCATCTCCAACGTGCATAATGATTTGAAAACTCAACTCTCACCCAAGTAACTCCCATGTAACGTCATTTTCATTCTTAACTTGGGTGGGAGTTACATGCATATAAGTTTCCCATGCAGCCAACGATTCTTGGTGTTTTGAATTTGAAACAACCTACAAACCTTCTATCTCTACATCTCACTCACTTAAAAAATAAAAATACATATTCATCCAACTTATTTATTCAACTCACCCAACCTAACTCATTCATTTAATTTAACTTAAGCAATAAATTCAACTCCACTAAACCTATCATTCATTTCAACTCAAATCCAACTCAAATATTTAATAAACTCAAACCAATTAACCTTTGAGCTCACTCATGATTAGTCATGATCATTTCGACTCATTGGGTCCCATTTAACCATTTTGACCCATTTAACAAAATTTGACCCAAATATGATTCTTGACCCGTTTAAGTTCATCTTATCCATTTATTTGTTTTATAATTAAAACTACTGACCATTGGGTCTTATTTGAACCACTGACCCATTTAAATTCAACTCAAATATATCACAATGGCAATTCTGTAAATATGAATAAATTCATATAAAATGATAACTTTGAAATTCCAGGGTGTTACAATACAATACTCTTTTTATAATTTTCGTCCCGAAAATCGAACGAAGTAGGATTTCAAAGTAAATCATACAAACAATTCAGGGTGAGATGTTCTCATCTCCGATTCCAATTCCCAAGTGGCTTCCTCAACACCATGTCGATCCCATACCACCTTGATAAACTGAATCGCTCGGTTACGCAACACCCTTTGCTCACTCTCCAATATTCTGACCGGCTTCTCGACATAAGTGACGTCGCTTTGCACATCTATACCTTGCACATTCAAAACATGAGACGGATCAGGGTTGTACTTCCTCATCATCGACACATGGAATACATCATGTAGAGACGCCAATTGCGAAGGAAGTGCCAACTGATAGGCTACATCTCCCATCCTTCTGATAATTGAAAACGGTCCCACATATCTTGGCTACAATTTTCCTTTCTTCCCAAATCTCATGTGCCCTTTTCGTGGCGAGACCTTCAAGAATACCATGTCTCCTACTTCAAATTCGAGAAACCTCCTCCTTTTATCAGCATAGCTCTTTTGCCGACTCTGTGCGGTCAACAAATGTTGACGTATCAACTGGATCTGTGCAGTAGTTTCTGCAACCAACTCGGGTCCTACCAGTGCAGGTTCGCCGACCTCGGTCCAGCACACTGGTGACCTGCATGGTCTACCATACAAAGCTTCGAATGGTGCCATCTAGAGGCTTGCTTGGTAGCTATTGTTATAAGAAAACTCCACCAATGGCAAATGATCCTCCCATCCACCTTGGAAGTCTAGCATGCACGCCCTCAACATGTCCTCCAACGTTTGTATTGTTCTTTCCGATTGTCCATTGGTCTGTGGATGGAATGCTGTGCTAATAAGTAGATCGGTCCCCATGGCCGACTGCATGCTCTGCCATACCCTGCCGGTGAATCGACCATCTCTATCAGACACTATAGTCCGTGGGATACCATGTAATCTGATGATGTCTTTAATATATCTCTGACCCAATGTCTCTGATGAATCCGACATCTTGATAGGAATAAAATGCACGGATTTGGTCAGTCGATCTACCACGACCCATATAGCGTCATTGCCCTTCGAGGACCTCGGCAACCCCTTCACAAAGTCCATGGAAATGTGCTCCCATTTCCATTCCGGCACTGCTAAGGGTTTGAGTAACCCTGGTGGCTTCTGATGTTCCATCTTAACCTGCTGACAAGTTAAACAATGAGCCACGAACTCCGCAACATCCTTCTTGAGTCCATGCCACCAATAATGTCTTTTTAAGTCATGATACATTTTTGTGCTACCCGGATGAATGGACAGCTTGCTCTGATGTGCCTCTATCAGTAATTCTTTTCTGCAGCTTCTTGGCACATGCATTCTACCCCGGAACATAAGACCCTGTCCTGGTCGTAATTCCCAATTCGGTACAACCTCGCCAATAGACATCTTGGCCCATGTCTCTGCCATTTCCTGGTCTGTTCGCTGCTCCTGTTCAATCTTTGTAACCATGTTGGATCGTATGATCAAATTGTACATACTCCCATGGTTTGTGATGTATAGATTAAACTCACGAATGGAATTCAACATCTCCCATTCAGTCCTGATCAACCATGCCACTGATGCATGAGACATGCGGCTGAGAGCTTCTGCCACTTTGTTGGCCTTTCCCGGATGATATCGGAGCGCAAATTCATAGTCCGCCAGATATTCCATCCATCTGCGCTGCCTCAGGTTGAGCTCTTTCTGATCAAATAAATACTTCAAGCTCTTGTGATCTGAAAATACTTCAAACTTCTCACCATATAGATAGTGTCTCCAGCTTTTGAGAGCGAAGACCACCGCAGCTAATTCCAGATCATGGGTGGGGTAGAGGCGTTCATGTATCTTTAGTTGTCTTGAACCATATGCCACCACCCGATCACGTTGCATGAGTGAACATCCCAGTCCCTCTCCTGATGCATCACATTGTACTTCATAACCTTTGCCTCTTTCCGGCAAAACTAAAATAGGAGCAGTTGTAAGTCTCTCTTTCAGCTCCTCAAATCTCTGATTGCACAACTCTGACCATTCATATTTGACTCCTTTCTGCCTGAGTCGAGTCAATGGGGATGCAATTTTGGAGAAGTCCATGATAAACTTTCTATAATATCCAGCCAAACCCAGAAAGCAACGGATTTCAGTGACATTCTTTGGTGCTTTCCACTCACTTACTGCTGCCACCTTAGCCGGATCAACGGCTATACCATCTGCTGTTATAACATGCCCCAAGAATTTGACCTCAGGTAGCCAAAATTCGCATTTGCTTGTTTTGGCATACAACTGGTTCTGTCTCAAGGTGTTCAATACTATTCGTAGATGCTCAGCATGATCCTCCTGACTCTTGGAATAGATCAGGATATCGTCAATGAACACTATAACAAACCGATCCAGATATGGACGGAAGATTCTGTTCATTAAGTCCATGAACACAGCCGGTGCATTGGTAAGCCCAAATGGCATGACTACAAATTCAAATAGTCCATACCGTGTTCTGAAAGCTGTCTTCTCGATATCTTCCTCCTTGACCTGGATTTGATGATAACCGGACATCAGGTCAATCTTGGAAAAGTGACTGGATCCCCTCAACTGATCGAATAAATCATCGATCCTGGGTAGAGGATACTTGTTCCGGACAGTTAGCTGATTCAACTTCCGGTAGTCCACACACATTCTGAGTGAACGATCCTTCTTTTTCACGAACAACACTGGAGCTCCCCATGACGATGTGCTGTTCCGAATGTAACCCAGTCTGAGTAATTCATCAAGCTGCTTCTTCAACTCGAACATTTCTACTGGTGCCATCCGATAATGGGGTAGAGACACTGGTGAGGTACCAGGATACAGCTTGATCTCAAAATTGAGCTCCCTCATAGGCGGTATACCAGGGAGTTCTTTTGGAAAGACATCAACAAATTCTTTCACAATTGCTGGAAGTTCAGTGACTGGTGCTTTGTTGATGACAATATTGTTCAACACCAAATGATGCAACCCTTCCTGCAGTCTGCTTTGCTTGTCGGCACGAACTATATACTGCTTTCCCTCGGGTGACCAAAATGTCACTCTTCGGCGATAACAATCAATATTGGCTTCATAACCAGCCAACCATCCCATGCCAAATATAATATCGTACTCAGTCATGTCGAGTACTAGATAATTGAACTCAAATCTGAGTCCAGCGAGTTCTGTATTTATGGCCGTGCATATGAGTCCCAAAGACGTGTCTCCGACAGGGGATACTACTGTGAGTGTGGTGGACAGCTTTTGAACTAGTGTTCCAGTAGCAGTTATAAAGGATGCAGATATAAAAGAGTGTGAAGCTCCAGAATCAAACAATGCATAAGCATAAGAACTATTGACAATGACCATACCTTGAATCACAGAATGATCCACATCCTCAGGAGGTTCCAGAGCAAATAGTCGTCCAGATCAGGTAGGATTAGGCGCCCGTCCCGCCTGATTATAAGTCCTGCCTCCTCGGGAGTTAGCTGGCCTAGCTGGTGGACGGAAAGATCCTCTGGAATATGAGAGCTTATTGAGCTTTGGACAGTCTCTCTTGAAGTGACCCGGATGATCACAGTGGAAACAGTTGTTCACCCCTCTGAATGACTGGGTGACTGATGCAGATGGGGAGGGCTGATTGGGACGAAAACCCCCGGTCGACCCTGTAGATGGTGAGGGTCTACTGAAGTTCGGACGGAACCTCTTGTTGGGCTGGAACCCACCCCTCCCACTTGGAGTTCGGCGGTTGTGAAACCGCACCATTGCATTCAACTCCTGTTCTGCTATTATGGCCTTGCTGACCACCTCAGCCAATGTGGTGCACTTAAATATGGCCACTTTGGCCCAGATGTTTGGCCGTAGACCCCTCTCAAACTTTCTTGCCTTGCGAAGTTCTGTGTCCACCATATAGAATGCATAAATGGATAAACTGAGAAATTCACGGTGATACTCTGCCACCGTCATAGAGCCCTGTACCAAGGGCAGAAAAAGTTCCGTCTGTCGCTCCTTCTCCTCCTCCGGAAAGTAGTGTTCCAGAAAGGTTGCTGAAAACTCATTCCATGTCATGGTCGTCCTCTCCCTAACTGGTATGAGTGCCCTCTGCTTCTCCACCACCTCCCACCATTTACCGGCATCTTCTATCAATTGTGAAGTAGCCAATAGAATCCTGTCAGCATGACTCGAGATCTTAAGTAATTTTAAGATCTGAGTGATCTTCTTCAGCCAATGCTCGGCTCCGACAGCCCCTTCCTTCCTTTTGAAGTAGGGAGGACGCTGTTGTTGAAATTCTCGTGCCATACTCCGGTCATTGGCATCCCTGGAACTTTCACTCCCATTCATATGTTGCCGGAGTACAGAGGTCACCATTGCTTGGACTAAGCCCTGAAGCTCAGGCGGCACATGTGGTATATGTACACCACTGTTCCCTTCTCCCTCCTTCCGTGATGCATTCTCACTCCCCTTTTCTTCCCTCCAAGAGTGTTGTGATTCTTCCCCATTGTGCAACTTTTCATGAACAGATCGCTCCTCATCAGGTTGGGTTACCTCTTTCTCATGTATAGATGGCTCCTTCTCATGCACAGATTTTTCGTGTTGTGATAACACTTTCTCATGTTGCGTGATTTGCAACACCTTTTCCTTCCCTTTCTGGTTCTGAGGGATCCTTTTCTTTGGAGCCATTTCCTTAAGTCATAAAAACATTATGGACTTAGTTTCCTCGTACAGTTTGTAACTTTCATAATTTTGGGGAGATTTCCAAATAAACAAACTTGGTTTTCTATTTGTTTTTGCGGAGAGAGTCTCTAAATTCCCTATGTTTGTTTTTCTCAATTGGGGAGTATTGGGGGATGTATAACCTTTTCTGCTACGTTTGATAGATCAATTATAATACTGTGCTTTTGCTATCTTTCACTGTTGTTCTCAGATTGATTTGTTCAGTCTGAGTCCACGAAGTAAATTAATCCGGCCCCCAGTCAGCGGACTCTGAAGAGTCGGTCAGTTGGGATTCTTATCCGTCAGTGAGACATGAAACCGTCTTAATCTTACTTCGGAAGATTCAACTCCCCTTTCGCTCTGATACCAACTGTAACACCCCGCCCTTTTCACTCTAATTTTCAGAGTTTATTTATTTTTTATTTAAAATAATCATGTGATCGGGGCGGAGTGTCACAACGCGAGTTAAGTTCGGATCTCTAAATCCGACCCTTAACTGGCCAAGCCCATGTGCGTATGAACTAAGTCCATAAAACTGATCCGCACATGGTACATATATAACTTGCGGAATTAACTTAATCTAAATCTAACTGAGGTTATAATAGAACCTATGACTAATCCAATTTTCCATTCTTAGATAGCAAAGTACATAACTTATTCTCCAAAATTACTAATCAATCTTAAGTAATCGATTAATCAAAACATCCAACATAAAACAAACCATAGCATCTATCTTAACTACTTATTACAAGCCAACATAACTAATTACCAAATTACATTGTCCAAATATATCAAATATCAAGTCCATAAAATAGTCAATTCATAATCCATTCCAATCATTCAAACCGCCCAAGTTTCCGTACTTGGTCCTCTTCTCGATCCACGTTCTTTCCTTTCCCTGCATCATCCACTAAGGATATAGATAGGGTGTTAGATCAACGCGCCCAGTAGTGTTTTCGAATAGGGCTACCACATGGTTAGTCAAAACATGCAAATAATATAATGATAATACATGTGAGACAAAATTCCATAAAAACATGCTATGTATGAAATGAACATGTAATGAGTCCCACCCATCACCATTCAACATAGACATCACTTGACGGGATTCTCATCATCAAGGTAACCCACAGTGGTCTTTCGGACGCCCCGACGGAGTGTGGCCTCCGGATTCCTCCTGATGGGATTCTCATCATCAGGGTACCCCACAGTGGTCTTTCGGACGCCCCGACGGAGTGTGGCCTCCGGTTACAACACCATCATCCCATGCCATGCATGAGATGTTTATGCAAACATGTCATTTAGAAACATAACATTACAATCATATAAGATATCAAAATCAACATAAAACAGCATATGAAATAGTGGTTACAATAAAGGTAGGAAACCTACAATAGTTTACTTTGTTCGACCCTTCCTTTGGACCGTCTTCCGATCACGGCTTTGTACACCGTTCTAGAAATCCGAATACCCTATGTACATGGCAGCAAGTTAATCATTTGACCATATGATTCTAATTTGATTTAAATCCCAAAAATCCACTTTGTGGGGTTCGGCCATACCCCATGGCCGAACCTCACCCATTTAAACCTTGATAAATCTTTTATTTACTTAATACCATCTAAGTATCCCAAACTTTTCAAATGACACTTGGTAGGGTTCGGCCATAGTACATGGCCGAATCTTACCACCTTAGGTTTTGGCTCATAAGTCCATTCTTTTGATCATTTCATCTTTTCATCCTTATTTACAATAATGCCATTATACTATCCTTTAACTAATTTTTTCCTTAGACAACACAGTCCATCAACAAGCCACCTTTGTGGGGTTTGGCCATACAATATGGCTGAACCTCACCATTTATTTTAGTCATATAAACCTTTCAATCATACATCTCATTTTGCCCAAATTTGTTATGAATGAACCACCAAGTCCATCACATGACAATTGGTGGGGTTCGGCCACATAACATGGCCGAGCCTCACCCTAAAGATTTTAATCCTATATTCCATCATCACCTTAATACTAAGTCCATAATTGATGTGATTTCCATCTTCTTGAAAGCCAAACCAAACAACCAAATACTTACATGGGGTTCGGCCATCCAAGGTGGCCGAACCCTATGTCCATGTTTTGGTCCTCTAAAACATGTTTTTGGGTCTCATTTGGACATAGGCTAACTGTATAATGTTACCATGTTTTTACCCTTCAAAACCATCCAATAAGTCCATCACCTTGTATGATTTCTATTTTGTAAAACTCAATCCAAAAATCCACAAAACAGTCCATGGGGTTCGGCCATACATATGGCCGAACCCTATGGTTCTCTTGGTGTAATTATTCCAACCTTTGTCCATGGTTTTAATCCATAATTTAACCATAGCATTAGTATGATTCGGCCAAGCCATAGTTACCTAAAAACAGTAAGCTTATCTTCATTTTAAATCCTTTAAAATCTTCATTAACTAATATGGATTTTATCCGTCAAACTCCATTAAGAATCACCAAGTTTTTCCATGGGGTTCGGCCATCCAATGGGGCCGAACCCTATGGTCCATATTTTGTCATTTAAACATCATAATTCTAGATTAATTTCCTTGATGTGTTCGGCCAATCCATAGCCCAAAACACAACACTTAAAACCATAATTTTAAAACTTTTCAAGGCATGTAATCAATCTAATTTAGCATCCAAAAACAGCCCATGATTTTGGTTCAAAAGACCATCCAATTGAACCCAATCTTTTCATGGAGTTCGGCCATCCCATATGGCCGAACCCTATAATCCATTTTTTTATCTTAATCATGCACTTCCAACCAATATCTAACCTTTGTTAGATTCAGCCATCCAATGGCCGGATCATGATTTAAAAATTGTTTATCGAAAAACCTACCGTTTCCGCGACTCCTCCAATTGATCTTCCCTCCGGCTTGTTCCTTTCCCTTTCTTAGCCTCTCCTTCTTCTTGATTCCTTGATGGTCAGGGACTGATTTAAACAACCAGCTGCTGTTCTTGGTGTTTGGGAGATGATAATACAGTCCAAGAAAGAAAGAGAGATAGAGAGAGTAAAATGAAAATCCCTTGTTTTATCAAAAACAGTCCAAGGTTACCCTTGTGTAACTCCCTCACTTTAATCAAACTTCTTTATGTTACTTGGGGGTTTCATCTATGAAATGAAACACCCCAAGCAACCAACGTCTCTTGTGGTTGGACTAATGTAACCTCCCCTCTCTTTAAGGTCTCACATGGGAGTTTCATTTTGAAATGTAACTCCCATGTGCTGCACCATCCCTTGTGGGTTGCCTCTAAATTTTGGCTTATGTAACAGCCACCACTCTCAAGTGTAACTCCACAAACAGCAGCTCCAATCAGCCCCATTTGGCCCTCATCAACGTCCCATGTGGGAGTTCTATCATTGGAATAAAAACTCCCCTCTTCCAAGTGTGAACACACTTTGTAACTCCCATTGGTTTAGTATCTAATTTGAATTTGGAATGCCATAATCTATTGTGTGTAACTCCTCCAATCAGCTACCCATTTTATTTTCCAACCTTGGAGTTACATGCATGAACCATCAATCCATGTATTGGCTGTCTTTTGAAGACTCAAGCATGGCATAAATCCTATACCATCTCCAACGTGCATAATGATTTGAAAACTCAACTCTCACCCAAGTAACTCCCATGTAACGTCATTTTCATTCTTAACTTGGGTGGGAGTTACATGCATATAAGTTTCCCATGCAGCCAACGATTCTTGGTGTTTTGAATTTGAAACAACCTTCTATCTCTACATCTCACTCACTTAAAAAAAAAAAATACATATTCATCCAACTTATTTATTCAACTCACCCAACCTAACTCATTCATTTAATTTAACTTAACCAATAAATTCAACTCCACTAAACCTATCATTCATTTCAACTCAAATCCAACTCAAATATTTAATAAACTCAAACCAATTAAGCTTTGAGCTCACTCATGATTAGTCATGCTCATTTCGACCCATTGGGTCCCATTTAACCATTTTGACCCATTTAACAAAATTTGACCCAAATATGATTCTTGACCTGTTTAAGTTCATCTTATCCATTTATTTGTTTTATAATTAAAACTACTAACCATTGGGTCTTATTTGAACCACTAACCCATTTAAATTCAACTCAAATATATCACAATGGCAATTCTGTAAATATGAATAAATTTATATAAAATGATAACTTTGAAATTCCAGGGTGTTACAAATGGGTCATGGGTTCGGCCATGGTGCATGGCCGAACCCATGATGTCTTTACCCCATTCTTTCTTTGGGCCTATTTATACATTTGAATCATCACCCTTAACCGCATTAAAGTCTATTAACTTAGCCACACTTAAGTCCAAAATTGATCCATAACTTAGATCTATTAGTGACGTATCATCCATAACATGAACTCATTAAAAATAAGTCTTTAACTTAACCTAATCCCAATCAATTTAAACACCTTCATACTCCAATCTAACCCATCAAAAGGTTCACAAATGGGCCATGGGTTCGGCCATACACCATGGTCGAACCCATGGTGTCCTTTTCCCATTTTTTTTTTCTTGGGTCCATTGCTCACATTTTAATTTATCACAAATCCCTCTATATGGGAATTTCATCATTTATTTAGATCATTCATTTGATCAACATTTGTTTCATCTCTTGAGCCCATCAAAACTAATAGTATTCCCCCTCATCTTTTCATGGTTTCAAACATACTTAACCCATTGAATCTTCCCATTTTCCATCCTTTTTAAACCCCTTTAAAATTTGTAATACATGACCATAGGATTCGGCCATACACCATGGCCAAACCCATGGTTCATGTTCCATTATTTTTCTATGCCTCTTAAGGCCACAACATTACTCATTCAAAACCCTAAACTCATTAATACATTAATCCCTCTTTTGCATCCCTTAAACCCATCATTTGATCACCATTACACCACCATAGGTTTCGGCCATTTACCATGTAACACCCTAGAATTTCAAAGTTGTCATTTTATATGAGATTATTCATATTTACGGAATTGCCATTGTGATAAAATTGATTTTAATTTAAATGGGTCAATGGCTCAATCAAGACCCAAAGGATGGTAGTTTGTTTACAAAACAAATAAATGGATAAGATGAATTTAAACGGGTCAAGAATCATATTTGGGTCAAATTTTGATAAATGGGTCAAAATGGCTAGATGGGACCCAATGGGTCGTGAATGGCATGATTAACCATGGATTGAGTTCAAGCTTAGTTAATTTAAGTTTATTAATTGCTTGAGTTTGGTTTGAGTTGAAATGAATGATGGGTTTAGTTGAGTTGAATTTATTAGTTAAGTTAAATTAAATGAATGAGTTAGGTTGGGTGAGTTGAATAAATGAGTTGGATGAATATGTATTTTTAAATGAGTGAGATGTAGAGATAGAAGGTTTGTAGGTTGTTTCAAATTCAAACACTGAGAATTGTTGGCTGCATGGGAAACTTATATGCATGTAACTCCCACCTAAGTTAAGAATGAAAATGACGTTACATGGGAGTTACTTGGGTGAGAGTTGAGTTTTCAAATCATTATGCACGTTGGAGATGGTATAGGGTTTATGCCATGCTTGGGTCTTCAAAAGACAGCCAATACATGGATTGATGGTTCATGCATGTAACTCCAAGGTTGGAGAATAAAATGGGTAGCTGATTGGAGGAGTTACACACAATAGATTATGGCATTCCAAATTCAAATTAGATACTAAACCAATGGGAGTTACAAAGTGTGTTCACACTTGGAGGAGGGGAGTTTTATTCCCATGATAGAACTCCCACATGGGACGTTGATGAGGGCTGAATGGAACTGCTGTTTGTGGAGTTACACATGGGAATGGTGGTTGTTACATAAGCCAAAACATAGAGGCAAACAATAGAGGACGGTGCAGCACATGGGAGTTACATTTCAAAATGAAACTCCCATGTGAGACCCTAAGGAAAGGGGAGGTTACACTAGTCCAACCACAAGGGACGTTGGTTGCTTGGGGTGTTTCATTTCATAGATCAAACCCCCAAGTAACATAAAGAACTTTGATTGAGGAGAGGGAGTTACACAAGGATTAACCTTGGGCTGTTTTTGGTCAAACAAAGGATTTTCATTTTACTCTCTCTATCTCTCTCTCTTCCTTGGACTGTTATCATCTCTCTAAGATCAAGAACAGCAGCTGGTTATTGATATGAAATCAGTCCTTGATTGATTTATTTCACCAAGACAAAAGCATACTTTGAGCAAAAGAGTTGGCATCAAGGTGTTCCATCCAAAGTCAAAATCCTATCTCTTTCTCTCTTTGCCGTTTTCTACCAAGAGCAGCAGCTGTTTGTTTAATCAGTCCTTGACCATCAAGGAATCAAGAAGAATGAGAGGCTAAGAAAGGGAAATGAACAAGCCAGAGGGAAGATCAATTGGAGGAGTCGCGGAAACGGTAGGTTTTTCGATAAACAATTTTTAAATCATGATCCGGTCATTGGATGGCAAAATCTAACAAAGGTTAGAAATTGGTTGGAAGTGCATGATTAAGATAAAAAAATGGATTATAGGGTTCGGCCATATGGGATGGCCGAACCCCATGAAAAGATTGGGTTAAATTGGATGGTCTTTTGAACCAAAATCATGGGCTGTTTTTGGATGCTAAATTAGATTGATTACATGCCTTGAAAAGTTTTAAAATTATGGTTTTAAGTGTTGTGTGTTGGGCTATGGATTGGCCGAACACATCAAGGAAATTAATCTAGAATTATGATGTTTAAATGACATGTTTGCATAGACATCTCATGCATGGCATGCGATGATGGTGTTGTAACCGGAGGCCACACTCCGTCGGGGCGTCCGAAAGACCACTGTGGGGTACCCTGATGATGAGAATCCCATCAGGAGGAATTCGGAGGCCACACTCCGTCGGGGCGTCCGAAAGACCACTGTGGGTTACCTTGACGATGAGAATCCCGTCAAGTGATGGCTGTGTTGAATGGTGATGGGTGGGACTCATACATGTCCATTTCATACATAGCATGTTTTTATGGAATTTTGTCACACATGTGTTATTATTATATTATTTGCATGTTTTTGACTAACCATGTGGTAGCCCTATTCGGAAACACTACTGGGCACGTTGATCTAACGCCCTATCTATATCCTTAGTGGATGATGCAGGGAAAGGGAAGAACGTGGATCGAGAAGAGGACCAAGTACGGAAACTTGGGCTGTTTGAATGATTGGAATGGATTATGAATTGACTATTTTATGGACTTGATATTTGATATATTTGGACAATGTAATTTGGTAATTAGTTATGTTGGCTTGTAATAAGTAGTTAAGATAGATGCTATGGTTTGTTTTATGTTGGATGTTTTGATTAAACGATTACTTAAGATTGATTAGTAATTTTGGAGAATAAGTTATGTACTTTGCTATCTAAGAATGGAAAATTGGATTAGTCATAGGTTCTATTATAACCTCAGTTAGATTTAGACTAAGTTAATTCCGTAAGTTATATATGTACCATGTGCGGATCAGTTTTATGGACTTAGTTCATACGCACATGGGCTTGGCCAGTTAAGGGTCAGATTTAGAGATCCGAACTTAACTCGCGTCGTGACACTTCGCCCCGATCACATGATTATTATATTTAAAAAAAAAATAAACTCTGAAAATTAGAGTGAAAAGGGCGGGGTGTTACATACCATGGCCAAATCCATGGTTCATGATCCACCATTCATTGCTCCAAACACCTACATTGACCCATTTAAAATCCTAATTTTCATTTGCTACCCTCATTGTCTTCCACTTATCAAAACCTTAACCAATTAAATCAATTAGCTAATCACTCACCATGGGGTTCTGCCATGCTACATGGCCGAACCCTATGGCCCATGATTTTTCTTCCAATCATCCACTTCCATGCTTAATTTCATAAATTACCCAATGCACATAATCACTTATTTATTTCTTTTCCCTACTCCTAATTCACCCATTTAGGGTTTTCTCCATCTTCCATTTTCTCAAAACCCTAAAAAAACATACATTACTTACCATTCCTTCCATTTGATGGATTTAAAATCCATGGCATAAACTTATGTAACCACCATTAAATTCACAAAAATAAATTCCAATTCTTAAACCCTAAAAATCCAAATTTTCTTGTTTAAGAAATACTTACAATCCGTCGTCTCCTCCGATTTCGGGCACTCCCGTCGGTTTCCTTAGCCTCCTCTCTCCTTCCTCTTGACCTTTGGTAGGTCAAGATTCTTGATCCATGGTGGCAACCCCCAACCTTAGGATCGGCCAAGGTAGGGTTTAAATTGAGAGAGGGAGAGGGAGAGATGATGAGAGGGGAGATGATCACCTTGATCTTAGGGTGATTTTCCTTAAAATTCTACTTCTTTCTTCTCTCCTTCTCTTCTTAGCTTCCTTTCCTTAATTTCCTTCTTCTCTTCTCCTTCCTAGTGTGGGACGGCCATAAGAGAGTGAAGGATTGAAATGAGAATGAAAAGAGAGAAAGAAAGGAAAAGATGAGGTTTACCCCCATTTTTTACTTTACATTAATTACATTCACCAACCTTAAGATACTTTTGAGATATTTAAATTGCTTTATGGTGGTGGTTATCTAAACCACCACCAAGCCCAACGTGTTTCATATTTGAGGTTGGAATGAGGTGGGTCTTCACCTCTTGGCCCCACTTTGACCACTTTTAACCACCATTTTAAATAATTTAATTATTTAATTAATTAGATAATTACCTTACGTTAATCCATTTGTACTTAACCTAACTCCATTACTCCACCCATGGTTGACCAAATCAACCATGGTGGCCGGTCCCACCAAACCTTGGTCCACACGCCACCTCACTTGATGAGGTGGAGGTGGGTCCCACTTGGCCACATCACCTTGGTTTAATTCCAAATAACTTAGGTGATTTAAATTTTATTAAGCCCACTGCAACCAATTGGATCATCATTGGGCCCATGGCCCAATAACATTTCCATCTTACCCATTTACCTTAGAGCTTAACCATCTTGACCCATTGGGTCCCAAATGGGTATTTGACCTAATTTGACCACCCATGGCCCAATTGGCCATCATTGACCACTTAGATGACTTTAAAATGAAATCCATGGTCTATTGGGCCATATTTGGGCCTTTGTCCAAATTTTAGCCCATTTACCATTTATTCCACCAATTTCCAATTTTCATCATTAAAATAAATAATATTCACATATTTATTGATTTAAAAATTTCGGGCCATTACAATACAATCATCTTTTAAAATTTTCGTCCCGAAAATTCGAGCGAAGTAAGGGTTCAAATCATCTTATACAAAGAATTCCGGATGAGCGGCACTCATCTCTGACTCCAGTTCCCAGGTGGTTTCCTCATTGCCATGTCGTTCCCATACCACCTTGATCTGCGCTGTAGTCTCCGCAACCATCTCTGGTCCAATTAGCGCAGGCTCACCGGCCTCTGTTCAACACACTGGCGATCTACCCGGCCTACCATATAAGGCCTCAAATAGAGCCATTTGGAGGCTTGCCTGACAACTATTATTGTAGTAGAATTCCACCAGGAGCAATTGATTCTCCCATCCACCTTTGAAATCCAGTACACATGCTCTCAGCATATCCTCCAATACCCGTATTGTTCTCTCCGACTGTCCATCAATCTGTGGGTGGATTGCTGTCCTGGTTAACACATCGGTCCCCATAGCCGACTACATGCTCCTAGGCACATCCGTCCTACCTCGGAATAGAAGACCTTGTCCCGGTCGTAACTCCTATTCCGGTACTACCTCACCGGTAGACATCTTAGTCCATATCTCCTCAATTTCTGGGCCTATTCCCTGTTCCCATTCATTCGTGTCAAGTATCTCTTAATTACATCAACACCACACATATCAACCTATGAGTTTCATTCTTGCGGAAATTACTCTGTCTCCTGCTATCTCTTTCTCTCATGAACCCATTTGCGATCTTATGCAGACTAATGTATTCTATTTCACTTTACCTACTACCAGGATATTTCCCATCCGTACTCATTCAACACGTTCTTTCATCTACTATCTGTGTGAAGTAGCCTGCCAGTACGAGCCTATGCTCAAGTCATTGGCTGATTCCATTTCAACTAGGTTTCTAGCTGCACTCTCCTGGAACTCCATCGGCTAACTACAGAGTCAGCTAGTTAGACTAACTCGGCAGTTGCCCATAGCTTCCCATTCGAGTTTCACTAGACTTTTTATCTTTCCCATCAATTACATCTCCAAAACTTAACACCTCTTCATTTGCACACAAGTCACTATGTGACTAACCCTTTTTGTTCATAACTTCTACAACACCAATACCTGACATCAATCCAATCCGCCATGGGAACCCCCATCCATGGTTTATAACCATCCATGAATATAACCTCCTATGGGTATAATCCATTCATGGGCATAACTAATACCTTCGTAGGGCTATTCTGTCAATCATAGGGCTAGCAGGTCTAACATACGACCCATGCGTCGACTACGAAATCAAAAATGTCTATCATAATGCCATTGTCCGGCATCAATCCAAATCATATAAATACTAATTTCCTACCCCTCTGAATTATTCAACACATATTCATAGATTCCTAAAAATAGTGGTCTAAGCTTACTTAGGTTGTGTCAAATAATATCCATTCACCACTAAAAATATTCCCAAGTATTACAAATTTCACCAACTACCAATACTCCCCCAATATTTTTTTTTTCCATGATTCCAAAACACCTAAGTTCACCAAAATTTCTCCATGGTTTTATTTTTTAAAACCCTATTTATAATACCTAAACTCCACTTAAAACAATGCACCTTCTCCATCATTTTTTCCTACTTTTACAGCATTCAAATTTACAACCACATAACCCTAGGGTTCATCATCCATTCATGCCTTTTTAAGGCCACCAAATCATTCGCATCATTCCTAAACTCCTCATAATTCTTTTAAAATTTGCAACATTTAATCATTACGCACTTAAAATTCTTAACCATTCTTCCATGGTTTTAAACCTTGAAATTCCATTAAAATTCCCAAATTTCTTTCCATGTCTTCCATTCTTCACAACCTTACTAAAATCATTCAACCAACCACCATGGGGTTCATGGTTCATCATTCATTGGTGACATTTAAGATCATTAGAAACCTTAACCTTCATCCACTAACTTCCACAATGTCACACCCAAAAACCATTACAACACCTCACTATAGGGTTCGGCCATTCACCATGGCCGAACCCATGGTTCATGGTCAACCATTTATTCATGTCTTTTAAGACCATATAAACCACTTTACATCTTCATGAATTTCTTCATTCAAGATCCCTAAAAGAAAACATCACTACACTTAATCATTATGAGCCTCAATATCCTTGTAAACTCTTAAATTTGAATACTTTATTGAAAATCATTCGAACTTTCATCACATTACAAGGTTTGGTAGGGTTAGCACAAACCTTTATAACGTATCCACAACCTTTACAAAATGTCTTCCTTTTCCCCGACATTTCCTTACCCTTTCTTATCCTAATCTTCCATAGAAGACCCTACATCATCCTCAAACACAAAGGAACTGTCAGGGCATGACATCGACATGTGACCCAGTACTTCACATGTCAACCAAGATATTATCTCTGGTCCTCCAACATAAGGACAGTTAGTCCTTTCTTTCCCGTGTCCATGTAGCCCACAAACCGGGCATACCACTTCAAAAGGGTAGGAACAGTATGCGCAGTTGTGCCCCAACCTGGTTGCACAACTCGTACCTATAATCGGGTCCCATTTCCCCTACCGACTTTCTTATCATCGGAAAGTCTTCCACATTCTCTTCAGGAAGAGATGATAAATCCCCTTCATCTTCCTCGGGAGGTCCCTCCAGAAAGTCCAGGCTAACTGCTTATGCTAGATGCAGACACCAAATCTATGGGACAGCTAGGGGTTTCCTTACCCCACGGTTCCATATACTCCCCGTCATTTGACATATCTATATCATAAACTACAATAGAATACACAAACACCATCCACAGCAGTTTCTAATAAAACCAATCTAGGTTTTGGGGATTTTCCTATATATAACACAACATATTTTGGGGAAAATTTTCCAAACTAGCACACTCAGTTTTGGGAATAACATTCCTAAGTACCAATGCTTGTTCCATTTGGTGAGATGGGGGAAATTTTCCTACATTTGATAAATCCATCACTGTTCCATTAATTGGGGAAAGCTAGATTTGTTTTCTCATTTTGGGGGAAATTTTCCCTAAGTATCACTGTTTTTCTTTCCATTTGGGGGGAAGTTGCCAAATAAGCACACTTGGTTTTCCTTTGTTTCTGGGGGGGAGAATCTCTAAACTCCTACTGTTTGTTGTTCAACTTAAGAATACTGGGGAAAACACATCCTATTTTCGCTACGTTTGATAAAGTTATCATTGTTTCATCAATTCGGGGAAAAGATTTCTAAGTGATTATACCTTGTTTTGGGGGAAACTTCCTAAGTATCAAAATATCATGTTCTCATTTTCGGGGAAGATAAGCCCTATCTTGCTATGTTCGATAAATCTAACTTAGAATGAATTTTTCTTCCCTTGCTATCATTCCTTTTCGTCCGACGTTGTTCTCAGACTGAATACTTCAGTTTGAGTCAATCGAAGTAAATTAACCCGGCCCCCGTGCAGCGGACTCCGAAGAGTCGGTCGGTTGGGATTCTTAGCTGCCAGCGAGACATGCAACCGTCTTAATCTTCCTTCGAGAGATTCATTCTTCCAAGTTCGCTCTGATACCAACTGTAACACCCGCCCCTTTTCACCTAAAATCAGAGTTTATTTTTTTTTTTAATAAAGAGTGACAAAGGGCGCTGATGTCACGACGCGAGTTAAGTCCGAGCTTCTAAAGCTTGGCCCTTAACTGGCCAACCCTACGTGTGCATGGAACGAAGTCCACGGAGAACAGTTCACACGTAGACAGCAAGCATCAAGGAATAATACAACTATATGCAGAATTAACAATAAGGACTATCCTACAAATTTGAGATCGCAGGGAAGATAACATCCATTTAAATTACTACAATACCTCAAAATCATAATGTCCATAATATAATCCCAAACATAGCAAGTAATCTAATTTATTACATTTCCGACAAGCTAAACTATTGCAACTTACATTATCCAAAATAAACATTAGTAACTATCTAGCACGCTTTTCCAAGCTCCTTAACTTGGCTCTCGTCTCTTCCTTCTGCTTCGCCACCTCCTGCATCATCAGCTAGGGTAGAAGTAGGGCGTTAGACAACGTGCCTAGTAGGACTCCGAGTAGGGCTAACACATGGATTAGTGATAACAAACACATATGAAATCATATTATGAACTAAAAAACTATAAGATGAATGTCATGCCATGGGTGTCTGTGTTATGAATCCCACCCATCATCTTTACTATCCCGATGCCATATCCCCTTTGACGGCACGGCCTCTTCAAAATATACACAATCCCAAATCATCCCCCTGGACGGCAAAACCTCGTCCAGATATAACCAATCACAGATCATCCCCCTGGACGGCAAAACCTCGTCCAGATATAACCAATCACAAATCATCCCCCTTGATGGAAGAACCCTCATCAAGGTATCATAATTTCATACAACATCCCTGATAAATCAAATACATTAAAATATCTCCATGTCTGTTTATCGGTCGCCCCGACGGAGCATGGACTCCGGTTTCATTTCATCCTTCCCCTGTCATATCCCTCCCATGCCATGCATGAGATGTAGATGTCATATGCCATGTAATGAATATAATAACAAACCATGACATTTAAAAAATCCCATGCATAAAACATACAACTTGATTATCAAAAATAGATCAAGAAAAGCCTCAATATCCACATCATAGCTTTAAAACCGATTTATAAACCAATCATATACTTACCAGAATAAATCAAATGAAAACCCCTACGTAATACATAATTCAAAACCAATCTTAACCAAACCATATAATTTCCAAAGTAATTCAAAGAAACCATCACTCCATCCATGGCTTACAAAAAGGTTAGAATCCTACCAAATACCGACTAGCGTTCTTTCTTTCGTTTCCGTCCGACAGTCCTGCTACCGACACGCGTACCGCTTGCGATGTCCAGTACCTTATTACACATTAATCAGTCCACATTTTAATTACATGAGTCTAAAATCAGCCTCCCAGGCTTTATTTTACCCTACATAATGCTATTACTTAGAATCCCTAAACCCACGATCATCTCCCATGGAGTTCTTCATTTTAGCCATTATTTACGGTTTTGCCACTACCTCTTCTCCATGGTTAATCACTCATTCATCCATGCATGATTAAGTCCATAGATGATTCATAGATTTGGATCCATCAATGACCCATCACTCATATCTTAAAATCAATAAAGTCAGCCACTTAATTTAACCTAAAGTCCATTACTTTAAACATGTACAAACACATTAACCTTAGGCCATAATGATCTACAATTGAGTCATTAAAATTCAGCCCTTTAAATTTAACCAAATCTCCATTGTCCTTGGTCTTTGGTTACACATTAAATTCATCATAAGTCCCTCCATTGAGAGAACCTAAACCATACACTTGACTTATCATTACTTAATCACATTTCCATTACAACTAACAACACTAAAAATTAGCCACTTAAGCACTCTAATCCTCATTCCTTTCTCACATACATCATACCAAATTTATCCATAAGTTTACCCACAAATGGGTCATGGGTTCGGCCATACACCATGGCCGAACCTATGATGTCTTTACCCCATTCTTTCTTTGGGCCTATTTATACATTTGAATCATCACCCTTAACCACATTAAAGTCTATTAACTTAGCCACACTTAAGTCCAAAATTGATCCATAACTTAGATCTATTAGTGACGTATCATCCATAACATGAACTCATTAAAAATAAGTCTTTAACTTAACCTAATTCCAATCAATTTAAACACCTTCATACTCCAATCTAACCCATCAAAAGGCTCACAAATGGGCCATGGGTTCGGCCATACACCATGGTCGAACCCATGGTGTCCTTTTCCCATTTTTTTTTTCTTGGGTCCATTGCTCACATTTTAATTTACCACAAATCCCTCTATATGGGAATTTCATCATTTATTTAGAACATTCATTTGATCAACATTTGTTTCATCTCTTGAGCCCATCAAAACTAATAATATTCCCCCTCATCTTTTCATGGTTTCAAACATACTTAACCCATTGAATCTTCCCATTTTCCATCCTTTTTAAACCCCTTTAAAATTTGTAATACATGACCATAGGATTCGGCCATACACCATGGCCGAACCCATGGTTCATGTTCCATTATTTTTCTATGCCTCTTAAAGCCACAACATTACTCATTCAAAACCCTAAACTCATTAATACATTAATCCCTCTTTTGCATCCCTTAAACCCATCATTTGATCACCATTACACCACCATAGGTTTCGGCCATTTACCGTGGCCGAATCCATGGTTCATGATCCACCATTCATTGCTCCAAACACCTACATTGACCCATTTAAAATCCTAATTTTCATTTGCTACCCTCATTGTCTTCCACTTATCAAAACCTTAACCAATTAAATCAATTAGCTAATCACTCACCATGGGGTTCGGCCATGCTACATGGCCGAACCCTATGGCCCATGATTTTTCTTCCAATCATCCACTTCCATGCTTAATTTCATAAATTACCCAATGCACATAATCACTTATTTATTTCTTTTCCCTACTCCTAATTCACCCATTTAGGGTTTTCTCCATCTTCCATTTTCTCAAAACCCTAAAAAAACATACATTACTTACCATTCCTTCCATTTGATGGATTTAAAATCCATGGCATAAACTTATGTAACCACCATTAAATTCACAAAAATAAATTCCAATTCTTAAACCCTAAAAATCCAAATTTTCTTGTTTAAGAAATACTTACAATCCGTCGTCTCCTCCGATTTCCGGCACTCCCGTCGGTTTCCTTAGCCTCCTCTCTCCCTCCTCTTGATCTTTGGTAGGTCAAGATTCTTGATCCATGGTGGCAACCCCCAACCTTAGGATCGGCCAAGGTAGGGTTTAAATTGAGAGAGGGAGAGGGAGAGATGATGAGAGGGGAGATGATCACCTTGATCTTAGGGTGATTTTCCTTAAAATTCTACTTCTTTCTTCTCTCCTTCTCTTCTTAGCTTCCTTTCCTTAATTTCCTTCTTCTCTTCTCCTTCCTAGTGTGGGACGGCCATAAGAGAGTGAAGGATTGAAATGAGAATGAAAAGAGAGAAAGAAAGGAAAAGATGAGGTTTACACCCATTTTTTACTTTACATTAATTACTTTCACCAACCTTAAGATACTTTTGAGATATTTAAATTGCTTTATGGTGGTGGTTATCTAAACCACCACCAAGCCCAACGTGTTTCATATTTGAGGTTGGAATGAGGTGGGTCTTCACCTCTTGGCCCCACTTTGACCACTTTTAACCACCATTTTAAATAATTTAATTATTTAATTAATTAGATAATTACCTTACGTTAATCCATTTGTACTTAACCTAACTCCATTACTCCACCCATGGTTGACCAAATCAACCATGGTGGCCGGTCCCACTAAACCTTGGCCCACACGCCACCTCACTTGATGAGGTGGAGGTGGGTCCCACTTGGCCACATCACCTTGGTTTAATTCCAAATAACTTAGGTGATTTAAATTTTATTAAGCCCACTGCAACCAATTGGATCATCACTGGGCCCATGGCCCAATAACATTTCCATCTTACCCATTTACCTTAGAGCTTAACCATCTTGACCCATTGGGTCCCAAATGGGTATTTGACCCAATTTGACCACCCATGGCCCAATTGGCCATCATTGACCATTTAAATGACTTTAAAATGAAATCCATGGTCTATTGGGCCATATTTGGGCCTTTGTCCAAATTTTGGCCCATTTATCATTTATTCCACCAATTTCCAATTTTCATCATTAAAATAAATAATATTCACATATTTATTGATTTAAAAATTTCGGGCCATTGCAACAGTACTCCTCATTTCCTGTGGATAGGACTCTCATCATTGAGTTATTTCACAGTGTTCTTTCATTGTGACTCTCAGGACAAGGTAATCCAGAGTAATCCACATTTCCTCTGAATAGGACTCTCATCATTGAGTTATATCACAGCGTTCTTTTATTGGGACTCTTAAGTCGAGGTAATCCATAATCATCACCCCATGCCATGCATGAGATGTCAATGTATATGTATGTCAATTGTAAATACATATCTCATCATTCAAAACCAATTTGAAACATAATATCAATAACAACATAACTTATAAAAACCATGATAAAACCAATATAACAGTGGTTACAAGTAGGTAGGAAACCTACGGAAACTTCGCTTAAGTGTCTGTTCCTTTTAAGCTTCACCCGATCACGACTCGCACGCCGTTCAAGTTCCGTTACCTTATTTCATGTCAATAAGTCAATACAATATACCATCTAATTTCTAACTAAGTCCAAAACCCTATAAACCATCTTGTGGGGTTCGGCCATACCCATGGCCGAACCTCACCAACTTAGGATTTAATCTTCCTTTTCATTTGATCAACCCTTAAACACTTTACCCTTCAAACATATCTTGGTAGGGTTCGGCCATACTACATGGCTGACCCATACCACTTTGGTTTTACCCTTCTTTCATGTCCTTTTAATCTTGTTATTCATAATTACCATAATTACCTGTATTTACAGCTTTGCCACTAGGCTAAGCCTTGTTTAATTTTCCTTGATAAACCATGGTTCATAATGAATCTACCTTGGTGGGGTTCGGCCATACTACTTGGCCGAACCTCACCAATCCCACTTGGATCTCTTAATCCATTCTAATCACATTCCATTGCCATTCAAATCACTTGGTGGGGTTCGGCCATACCCCATGGCCGAACCTCATTATGGCCGAACCTCATCCCTTTTTGGTTTTGGTGCTCCACATGCCATTCTTGTTGATGAACCATTCACATGTGTTAACGATAAAAAATAGTAAGATTCAGCCATACATTGGCCGATCCTTCACATTAACCTTAACTCCCTTTAAATCACATAAACACTCTCCACCATTGGTATGGTTTTTATCTCTCCAAAAACCATACCAAATTATCAAATACTTTTATGGGGTTCGGCCATCCAATATGGCCGAAACCCTATGCCCATGATTTGGACCTTTTTAACTTACATCTTATGTTCATTAAATCATGTAAAAACCACCATAGTATTGTATGGTTTTTACCCTTCAATAACCATCCAAATACCCAAATAAGTTCATGGGGTTCAGCCATCCAAAGTGGCCGAACCCAATGATCCATTTTTTATCATTTAAACCAACTTTATCCAAGGTTTGAACCCATGATGCATTTGGCCATTCCATGGCCAAATTATGTTCCATTTAACACATTGTATTAAACGAAATTCCAAGGAATTACTTACCAATTCTCTAAGCCTTTCTCCTTGCTTTTGATCCTTGATTCCTATCTTTCTTAGCCTCCCTTCCTTTGCTGATTATATGCTTGATCAATGGTGAAAAACACCCAAGGATAATTCGGCCAAGAGGGTGTGTTATTGAGAGAGGGGAAGAGAGATGAATTCTATGGTTTCACTGAGTGACAATCGACCAAGCATATGGTTTATCTCCTTTATATAACAACCCCAAAAACCATTCATTTACCCTCATTACTATTCGATCAAACCAAGGAGTCACTTGGCACAAACCAAGACATCCCTTGGCACCAACCAACGCATCCCTTGGCACCAACCAATGCATCTCATGAGATGGAAAGACTCCTCCATCTTTCATCATTTAAGCCGCCCCCAACCATGGTGACCCTTGGCTTGGCCAAGGCAACCCTTCACTTCCAACGTGTGGGATGTAACACCCGCCCCTTTTCACCGTAAATCAGAGTCTATATTTTTTTTAAAAAAAAATGAAAGGGCGTGGACTTCATGACGCGAGTTAAGTCCGAGCTTCTAAAGCCCGGCCCTTAACTGGCCAACCCTACGGGTGCGTGGAACGAAGTCCACGAAGAACAGTTCACATGTAGAGGTAAGTGTGCGGAATGTTACATTTAATGCGGAATGATAATACAGGCTAACCTACAATTTTTAGATAGCAGGGAAGATTTCATCATTTAATTACTAAAATGCCATAACATTATATGTCTACAATAAAATCCAAAACATAGTAATAAGTCTAAAATATACAGTCCAACAAGTTAACTATTCAAATACACATTTTCAAAATAAAGCTTAAAACAAAGTAAATAATTCGTCTCCCCAAGCTCTTAAGCTTGGCTCCCATCTCGTCCTTCTGCTCCGGCATTTCCTGCGTCATCAGCTAGGGTAGAAGTAGGGCGTTAGACCACGCGCCCAGTAGGACTCCGAGTAGGGCTAGCACATGGATTAGTAATAACAGCATACGGATAATAACACAATGAAAACTGGTAAACCATCATATAATGAAAATATAAAGTAAATACCATGCCATGGGTGTCTATGTTATGAATCCCACCCATCATCCTTACCATCATGATGTCATATCCCCCTTGACGGCAAGACCTCGTCAAGGTATCCCCATGCCTGTTCTCGGTCGCCCCGATAGAGCATGTACTCCAGTTATAGCCTATCAGGCTATCCCCATGCCTGTTCTCGGTCGCCCCGACGAAGCATGGACTCCTGTTATAGCCTATTAGGCTATCCCCATGCCTGTTCTCGGTCGCCCCGACGAAGCATGGACTCCGGTTTGTTTATTTTTTTTCTGCCCATGCCATGCATGAGATGTAATGCATTATGCTATGTAATATTTATAACTCATAACCTTAACATATCATACATAGCCTTATCTTATAATGCATAACCTTAAACATAATCCATAGCCATATTCCATATAATACTTAATCATAGCCATAAGAATCAATCTTAAACATATCATAATCTTAAAACCCATCATACAACCAATCAATATAATTATTAAAAATAAACCAATAAACCAATCACACAGCATCTAATCCATGGCTTACAAATAGGTAGGAATCCTACCGAATACCGATTCGCGTCCTTTTTACGGTTTCGTCTGATAATCCGGCTACCGACACGTGTACCACTCGCGATAGCCAATACCTTATTACATACACAAAATTAGTCCATGTTTTTAACCTTTTAAATCCATTAATCACATACTTAAGGTTACCATAATTGCACTTATGTCCATGATCATTTTTCATGGAGTTCTTGAATTTGGCCATTATTTACAATTTTGCCACTACTCCTTTACATGATTAATTACTCATTTTTATTTCTCCATTCTTAGATCCATGATAGATCCAAAATCTTGGATCCATCAATGATTCATTAACATGTCACAAGATCACTAAAATTCCACCATCTAATTAGCCTAATCCTTATTAATTTAAACACCCATATAGTCCCATACTTAACCCATCAATTGTCTCATAAAATTGGGTCATGGGTTCAAAATACCCCATTCCTCAAATCTTCCCATGGGGTTTACTTCATGCATTTAACCCACATTAAGTCCATTATCCATTCATGCCCTTTGAAGGCCATAAACATCATTCACATTTCAATCTAACCCATCACAAGGCTCACCAATGGGCCATGGGTTCGGCCATACACCATGGTCGAACCCATGGTGTCCTTTTCCCATTTTCTTCCTTGGTCAACATATATCACTTAATTCCATCTCAAGTCCCTCCATGTGGGGATTTTATCATACATTTTAGATCACCCCTTTGATCAACATTAGGTCTCTTTTTGGTTCATCTACATTACCAACACTCCCATTTATTTTCCATTATTCATAGCCATTATCACACCATCATAAAACCCTCATCTTTAACTACATTGGAGTCCATTACCAATCAACACTAGGTTCAATTTGTTACAACAAAACCACCAACATTCATCACCATAGGGTTCCACAACATTCCATCCATAAAATCTTTCCATAGTTTTTGTTTTTGAAACCCCATTTACAATGCTTAAGGTCCATTTAAAAGTTGTTAATCTTCTCCATCATTTTTCTTATAAACACCCCTTTAAACTTAACCACATTTAATCAACAAGCCCTTAAAACCCTAAACCATTCTCCATACTTCCATTCTTATAAAACCCTAATTAAATCCATTAATCATTTACCATGGGGTTCGGCCATACCACATGGCCGAACCCTATGGTCCATTAATTCATTCAATTTACACACTTCCATGCTTAATTAACACCTAATTATACAATGTCCTTCATTCCTTAAAACCCTAAAAAATTCACACATTAATTACATAACCCTTAATCCATTTATATTTTTTCTTTCTTTCTTTAACCCTAATTTATCCATTAGAGTTTCTTCCACTTTCCGTCTTTCAAATTGATGGATTTAAAATCCATGGCATAAAATCATTTGACCACCATTAAATTTACAAAATGAATCCCAAATCTTAAACCCTAAAAATCCAAAATTTCTTGTTTAAGAAATACTCACAATCCGTCGTCTCCTCCGACTTCTGCCACTCCCATCGGCTTCCTTAGCCTCCTTTCTCCTTCCTCTTGATCTTTGGTAGGCCAAGATGCTTGATCAATGGTGAAACCCTCCTAACTTAGGATTGGCCAAGGTAGGGTTTGCTTGAGAGAGGGAGAGGAGAAGATGATGGGAGGGAAGACAATAAACCTTGATCTTAGAGTAATGAACTAAGAATTTGCATTTCTTTCTTTTCTCCTTAATTTTTTCTTCTTCTCTTCTCTTCCTAGTGGGGAACGGCCATGAGAGAGTGAAAGAGAGGAAAGAATGAAATGAGGATGAAAAGAGAGGGAGAAAAGAAAAGGTAAGACTTATCCCCATTTGCTTACCTAATTTCCACTTTACATTAACTATCCCAACTACCCCACATGATATTTCTCATGCTTTATGGCCCAAGCACACTAGGCAACGTTTTTTACATGTTTTGCAATGGTTGGTTTTGGTCTCCCCTCTTTGACCACGTTTTTGGATAAGCTTACTTAATTATTTAATTAAATCATTACTTAGGTTAATTTAATTCCCATTTAATTTAATTCCATTAAATTCCTTCCATGAAATCCACCCATGGTTGACCAAGTCAACCATGGTAGCCGGCCCCACCAATTCTTGGTCCACACGCCACCTCACTTGGTGAGGTGGAGGTGGGTCCCATTGGACCATGTCACCTTGGTCAACTTTAAATTAACTTAGATGATTTAGACCCATTCAATTCATTCTAATTGGATCACCATTGGGCCTATGGCCCAATTACATTTCCCTCTTACCCATTTACCTTAGGGCTTACATCAATTTGATCCATTGGGTCCCAAATGGGTATTGGGCCCAATTTGACCATCCTTGACCCAATTGACCATCTTTGACCCTTTAAGTAAACTTAAATCCAATCCATAGTCCATTGGGTCCTACTTGGGCCTTTGCCCAAATTTTGGTCCATTTACCATTTATTCCTTCAATTTTCCCAATTTCCATGATTAAAATAAATAATATTCACATATTCATTGATTTACAAATTCCGGGCTACTACATGGGACATGCTTCCTTGGTGATGTTTGAGATCAAGACAACCCTTCAAATTCCATTTGACTCACTTGAACTCAAGGTCCCTTTGATTTCCAACTCAACACACCCAACTCACTACACTTAATGCATATCATTTAATGCATTTGAGTCAACTCATTACTTGATTTAATTCCAACTCACTTTAGTCCCAACTTGTAACACCCCAATTTTTCAATAAAATGGAAAATTATGAAAATGCCCCTGAGTTGTGAAATTAATTATTTTGTGATGACAAAATAAGAAATGGTGGGGCCCATTGCTCAAATTAAGGTCATATGAGCTCATTATAAATATCAAATTTGATTGGATGGGTAATGAACATCAATTGGGTTGGAAATGGCTAAATGGGTCAAAGGGCCCAATTGGACCCAATGGGTCAAAATGGATGATTTGACCATTGTGTAAGCTTAAATTAAATAGGGTTAAGCCTATTTGATTGGAAATCAAGTAGAGAAGAAATGGGTAGGCTTGATCCATATGAGAAAACCACTTACAAATGACCAAAATACCATAATCGGGTCATAGAGTCAAAAACGGGTCAAGGAGCTAAAGGGGGGACCCAACGGGTCGGGTTGACCAGTTTGACCACGGATGACCGTGTGGGCCCTCAATTGAACTCAAGTGTGAGTTAATTCAGCTTGAGTTGGGTTGATTTGAAATGAGTTGGATTTAAGAAATGAGTTGACTCAAACTTAGTGCATTAAAAGTGATGAGTTGGATGAATTGGTTTAGAATAAAAATATTCCGAGTTAGGTGAGTCAAGAGGAGATGGAAATGAGTTGTAATCTCACACAAAAATTAATCAGAATTAATCTCAGCCGTTGGTATGAAAGGGTGCTTTGGCAAAGCCAAAAGACACCAAGGTTGGGTGGCACCTTTTCATGAAGGGTTGCATTGGTTCATTTCCCATGTGATACAATGTTTGGCACCAAGGGGTGCAACGTTTGGCACCAAGAGGTGTCTTGGTTAAACACCCTTTGCCCCATCGTTATTAACAACATTAATGAGGGAGGATGAATGGGAGTTGGGGGGCTGAAACTATAAAAGAAAAACCTTACCATACATGGCCGTTTTTCACACCAAGGAATCCAAGAATTCCCATCTCTCTCTCCCTCTCTCCAATTCGTTTTCTTGGCTGAACAGCAGAGGTTTTTGGCATCAGTTAGTCAAGTATAAACCAGCAAGAAATTAAGGAAAGAAAAAAGAAATAAAAGGGAGAAACCAAGGATCAAAGTCAAGAAGACAGGCTTGGGAAAATTGGTAAGTTTTTCATTGAGTTTTGTTGAAAAAACATGGAACAAGTAGGGTGCGGATTGGGCCATGATCATGGCCGATTACACCAATGATTAACCTTGATTAAATGGAGGATTTAAAATGGTAAAAATAACCATTGGGTTCGGCCACCATGGAGGGCCGAAGCCCCATGTAAAAGATGGGTGGTTTTTCATGTTTGAACATGGAAACCATGAAATTTTATGGACTGTTTTTAGATGATTAAAGGTGTATGTTTTACAAAGGTTAAATCACAAATAAGAGTTTGATTTAGACCTAGTTGAATGATAAAGAAATGCAAAACCAAAGGTCATAGGGTTCGGCCACCATGGAGGGCCGAACCCCATGCAAATGATGGTTGGTTTTAAGGTGTTTGAAACATGGAAACCATAGAGCTTTGGTGGACTGTTTTTGGGTTTTTATTTAAGAATCAAATACATGTTATAGAAGGGATGATAAACATGGATCTGAATGACAAGAAGACTGAAGTTAATATGGGTTTAAACAGTAGTTTTAAATTGATATTTTGGACCATTTGGATCGGCCATCTTGGATGGCCGAATCCCATGAAATGTTGTGGTCATTCGGACAAAGTGATTAACTTATTTCTATGGTTTTGAGAGGTAAAAATGCAGTAGTAATATACTGATTAATACTTGTCTAAATGAGAATTTAAAACATATACATAAGGACCAAGACATGGACATAGGGTTCGGCCACTTTGGATGGCCGAACCCCATGTTAGTTTTGATGATGTTGGTGAGTTTTAAACCATATAAAATATGGTGTTTGAGGTGATTTATGGAAGTTTAACTTGCTGTTATTGGTTGGCCAACATAGGGCTGAACCATGTCATTTTTTTAGGTTAAGTTATGGATTCAAATCAGAGGTAAATCATGGACTAGTTGAACCAAGAGAACCCCATGGACTGTTTTTGGATGCCATGGTTGGATTGAATCCTATTGGAAACTATGAATTGTTTCATGTTTTTGATCTAAGAATTACCTAGTTTGAGTTGTGGATTTAATACTAAGTTGACCAACCATGTTATAAGATGGAAAGTGGAGACAAAAACCAGATTGGTGAGGATCGGCCATGTGTATGGCCGAACCCCACTAAGGGTCTTTGGTAACCCTATTGTGTAGCCGACTTTGTGATTGAAATTATGGGAAAGAGTGATTATTGATCAAAGGTGGAATAATCATGTGTATGGTTGTATGGACCTTAACAAGACATGTTTAAAAGGGTTAAGTGTTTAAGAGTTGATTAAATAAAGTAGGAAGTTAAATCCTAAGTTGGTAATGTTCGGCCAAGGGCATGGTCGAACCCCACATGATGCGGATGGGTCGTAGATGTGATTGAATAAGTAAATGATGTTATGACTTGCTGATTGGTATATGGATAAGGTACCGGAAGTCGAACGACGTGCGAGTCGTGACCGGGTGACACGAAAGAAAGATCAGTTACTGAAGGGATTCTTCAGTAGGTTTCCTACCTACTTGTAACCACGGTTTTTACCCAGTTTGTCTTATGATACTCTTGTTTTAATATATGTGTTTCAAATGATATATTATGCATTAACAAATGGCATACAGGCATTGGCATCTCATGCATAGTCATGGGATAATGAATGAAGTTCTACAGTGATGGCTACGATTGTACATGATGGGGGTTGCCCATTGCATGTACATATTGTATAAAAGAGATGAATGTTGTTGTAATTTACCTTGTCGGTGCAAGGCACGTCAAGTGATGGCTACGATGGTACATGATGGGGGTTGCTCATTACATGTACATTGAAATTCTGCTACTAGACGTATGCACGACCTAGAGGGGGGTGAATAGGTCGGTTTTCAATTTTAATTCCCTTTTAAAATTTTCTTACCAATTTATATGTTTAAGTGAGCAAAACAATCAATCCATGCATTCAATCACATATAACACAAATATTTTATAGTGGTTCGGTTTCATCAAACCTACATCCACTGTTAGACTTCCCAACTCTAGGGTCGTCCCAAACATACTATGTAAGGGTCTCACACCCAAATAGTACAACCTAGTTTTTTATAGAGGTTCAACCCAATTGGTCTAATCCTCTACACCTATTTTTTAGAGTGGTTTGAACACACTGTTCTAATCCACTTTACAATGTTTAAAAGTAAACAAGAAGAAAACTTGCCTTGGGCCTTAACCGTTTTCCTTTTAGCTTTTTCTTCTTTACTGAATCTCTGTGCTCCTTTCCATCAACTCGGCAATCAGCAGCGTATTTTGTAGGCACAACAGTAGGACAATGTATGACTATTTTTAGTCCTATTTAAAACACCTTATTCTTCATCTTGATTACCCGAATCTCATTAAGAAGGATGATGAAGAATAATGTCTAGAAGGAAGGCCGAATGCTCTCTCACTGATAATCTTATTCCTCTGTATTTTCTGAGTGGATTCGGTACATTAAACAGCCCCCTTACTGTTATTTTATAAACAGTTTCAAACAGTCCTATTAGTCACGCCTGCGAGGCCTCGCAGATTTTGATGAGGCCTCGCCAGCGTTAGAATCTGGAAAGACAGCACACGTATGTGTTGTGCAAGCTGACAAACCCAATCCATATAGATACCAGCAGCTCGTGTTTACTGTGCATGAGTTACAACACTTTCCTTAGCCATCAATCAAGGATTAGATTAAAGATTTTCAATATTTACCTTAGCTATCAATTAAGAATCAGATGGAAGATTTTCAACATTTTCCTTAGCCATGGAGGAGCCTTTCCATACTAGTCATGGACAGCTCCTCAAGGATATCCAAATTCAAATTTCAAATGAGGTGGCAATATCTCACAATGGGTTTATTTGTTTATCATAATAGATTTACCATAATTGGCTGCCAATAGATTTCCCATGTTTTACCTCTTAATTAAACGGTCACATATTAGTCTGAGTCAGGTCGACACAGGTTCAGCTGCACTCAACTCAGCATAGTTGGTTGTGAGGCCTCGGCAGATTACATGAGGCCTCGAGGCTGAAAGTCATTTATTTAATTTATTTTCCAATTGAATACTAGGTATATGACTTAGCCTAAGGTCTCCTACGGGTCACTTACCTGTGTGCCAATACTGTATTTGATGTAGCCGCTTCAACTTCATAGTAGATCTTCTTATTCATCCAAGGCAAGTCCAACTGAGTCACATAATTGACAATAAGGGTGACTCGGACGAACCGGGGCACTTACAATCTCCCCCTTTGTCAATTTCGTGACAAAAACCTAAGATCTACCCATTACACCAATTTCCCAAAAATTACATATTCACACATGACCACTCCTTAAAAAGTACAATGAAATTAAATCCCCAAGTTTCTCCCCCTAACTTGTGCCCTACGTAGACACAATGAATGTCTCATTTTCCTGCATACAACCAAAGAGATACTGTGGGACTTGTGTGCTGCTCCCCCTCAATATTAGCAATATATGTTACTCCCCCTTTTTTGTCAAGAAAATCGACAAGTGAAGGCAACCAGAAACAATAGATATGCAAATGAGGCAAGCAAAGCAATATTGAGCTCATGGAGTCTGATATACATAGAAAAATAGCAAATGAACTACTAGCATGCACAATAGGAAACCATTTCCAACATAACAAAAACTGGTTTTAAATATTACAGACCCAAAAAGTAGTTTGATGATAGACAAAATAATCAGAGTTTAATAAAAAGTCTTCAGTCCTCAGGAGATGGGGGAAGAAATTCTGCATCAGTTCGACGGCACGAATCTGTAATCTGCTGGAGAGTGCGAAAGATGCGCCGCATGGATGTTCGGACATAGACAGAGAGCTCCTGATGTTGATATAGGAGACGATCTTGACGCTTGCTCAAGTCAGAGAGAGAGGATTCCTGACGCGTTTCCAGCTCGGCAAATCGCTCATCGAAATACTTACGATCAATAGAATGCGATGGACTGGTAGCATGCCTTCGAGGCAGGCGATCAGTAGAGGGAGTGGAAAGGGGTGAGCCTCCAGATGATGGGCGAAATGAACCGATACTTCTCTCAATGCCGGTCTTTGTCAGAGGACGTACATTGAGAGGAACTTCTCCAGGATAAGATACCATTCCGAAATGAGTACCTAGACGTGTCATGAGATAGCAGAAGGGTACAGCACTTTGGGCGGACGACTTCCAGAAGCGTTAATATGTTCACAAATCAAAGAAGGAAGGCAGATTTTTCCTCCCCATAGCCACAGCATACAAACGTTGATCATATGGTCACTCAGCTGGGACGTGTTCATCAGACGAGGATACACATTGTAAGTGAAGATCAGATGTAAAAATCTTGTACTTGGGAAGGAGAGAAGAGGAGTGAATTTGGATTTTCCTTCCCGTTCGATACCACCACCACAGAGTGTGCTAATAATTTTGTGGTAATCTGCTGGGGCGACCTCATGTCGGGCTGCAGAGATGTCCCCACCTTTAAATACATGGATGTTCATGAGCTGAGAGACCAGCTCAGGTGTGACAGTGAATTTTTTCTCGATTGGGAAATTTGACAATGAACGAATGAGGGGGATCATCAATGGATTTATGGATGGATGAGTACAAGCCCTTTACCATAGAGGGATAGGCATTGCCACCCCAACTCAAAATGTGTTTCCCAGCCAACCTTCTGAAGGACTTTGAAGGTACTGGTATTTTCAAGATCTGGAAGATAGCAGGTACGCTCCACATTGAAATTTTTGAAGGAGTGTTCCTTCAGTACAGACCTGAAAAGCCTAGCACTGGGGAGGATCTGAAGGGGGTGAAGAGTCATCAGACCCGTCAATACTGACATCCGTGGAACGGGACATATCGGGAGGAGCTGGGAGAGGGACGAGTGAAAGGGAGAAGGAGTTGGTTGAAGTTGAAGTTCATTTGCTATGAAGTTGAAGCGGGCTACATCAAATACAGTATTGGCACACAGGTAGTGACCGTAGGAGACCTTAGGCTAAGTCATATACCTAGTATTCAATTGGAAAATAAATTAAATAAATGACTTTCAGCCTCGAGGCCCTCATGTATCTGCCGAGGCCTCACAACCAGCTATGCTGAGTTGAGTGCAGCTGACCCTGTGTCGACCTGACTCAGACTAATATGTGACTGTTTATTAAGAGGCAAAAACATGGGAAATCTATTGGCAGCCAATTATGGTAATCTATTATGATAAACAAATAAACCCATTGTGAGATATTGCCACCTCGTTTGAAATTTGAATTGGATATCCTTGAGGAGCTGTCCAGGACTAGTATGGAAAGGCTCCTCCATGCTAAGGAAAATGTTGAAAATCTTCCATCTGATTCTTAATTGATAGCTAAGGTAAATATTGAAAATCTTTAATCTAATCTTTGATTGATGGCTAAGGAAAGTGTTGCAAATCATGCACAGTAAACACGAGCTGGCTGGTATCTATATGGATTGGGTTTGTCAGCTTGCACAGCACATACGTGTGTTGTCTTTCCAGATTCTAACGCTGGCGAGGCCTCATCAGAATCTGCGAGGCCTCGCAGGCTGACTAATCAGGACTGTTTGAAACTGTTTATAAATAACAGTAAGGGGGCTGTTTAATGTACCGAATCCACTTAGAAAACAGAGGAATAAGATTATCAGTGAGAGAGCATCGGCCTTCCTTCTAGACATTATTCTTCATCATCCTTCTTAATGAGATTCGGGTAATCAAGATGAAGAATAAGGTGTTTTAAATAGGACTAAAAACAGTCATACCTTGTCCTATTGTTGTGCCTACAAAATACGCTGCTGATGCCGAGTTGATGGAAAGGAGCACAGAGATTCAGTAAAGAAGAAAAAGCTAAAAGGAAAACGGTTAAGGCCCAGGCAAGTTTTCTTCTTGTTTACTTTAAACATTGTAAAGTGGATTAGAACAGTGTGTTCGAACCACTCTAAAAATAGGTGTAGAGGATTAGACCGATTGGGTTGAACCTCTATAAAAAATAGGTTGTACTATTTGGGTGTGAGACCCTTACATAGTAGTTTGGGACGACCCTAGAGTTGGGAAGTCTAACATGGATGTAGGTTTGATGAAACCGAACCACTATAAAATATTTGTGTTATATGTGATTGAATGCATGGATTGATTGTTTTGCTCACTTAAACATAAATTGGTAAGAAAATTTTAAAAGGAAATTAAAATTGAAAACCGACCTATTCCCCCCTCTAGGTCGTGCATACGTCTAGTAGCGGAATTTCAATTGGTATCCAGAGCTCGGTTACTCTGAGTTGGACTTAACCGTCCGAGTTGATCCTTTACTAGAATCATGCACAAAGGTGATAGTCACCCCGTTTCTAAACCTCCCTATTTTGATGGCTCCAACTATGCCTCTTGGAAGGCAAAAATGCAAAGCTTTTTTATATCACTAGATGGAGCTGTTTGGGAATCAATTGTAAGAGGTTGGGAACCACCGATTGAGGAAATCATAGAAAAACCTACTAAATATGAAGCTGGAAAATCTGTACAACAAGTTATTGGTACCAAACTTAAAGATTATTTCACTTGGACAGACATGGAAAAAATGTTATACATAGCAAATGGAAAGGCTTTGAATGCCATTAATTGTGCTGTTTCACCTGATGAGTTTAAACGTATCATGACTTGTATAACAACTAAAGATGCTTGGGACATCTTAGAAAGAACACATGAAGGTACTTCTGTTGTTAAAAGGTCTAAACTCCAAATTCTCCAATCAAAATTTGATAATATACGAATGGATGAAAGTGAGATGTTTATGGACTTTTACTCTAAGCTGAGTGATATAGTAAATTCTATGTGGGCCTTAGGAGAGATAATTCCCGAATCTAAAGTTTGTACCAAGCTACTTAGAAATCTGCCCAAGAGATTTAAACCTAAGGTAACAGCTATTGAAGAGTATAGAGATGTATCCTTCATGAAAATTCTAGTAGGATCCCTTCAAACTTATGAACTTCATTTTGAAGATGAGATACCTAAAAAGAAGTCTGTTGCTTTAAAATTGTCTTCAAACAGTGAGAAACTTAAAGAAGAAAAGTCTGAATCTGATAGTGAAGATGATGTTGCCTTGTTAGCTAAAAAATTCTTAAGAAACTTCAATAAAAGAAATAAGTTTAAAAACTTTAAAAGAAGTGAATCAAGGGATAAAAATACCAACAGAATAAAGATACCAACAGAGTTAATACATTGAAAGAAAAAGGAAGAGACAAGACAAAGAACAAAAATGTTATAATTGTGGAGGTCAGGGACATTTTGCTGTTGAATGTCCCTCAGAAAGAAATAAGAAAGCCTTGACTGGAACTTATGAAAACACCTTTGAATCGGAAAGTGAGTCTGATGAATCCACTCAAGATAAATCTGAAAATCTAAAAGGGTTCATAGCCTCTATAGCAACTGTTGGAAGGACTCAGAAAGTGACTCAGAAAATGATGAAGATGATGATCTTCAAGAGGCCTATGATTCTCTTTTCTGGAAAGTCAAAAACTGGCTAAGAAATTAAGTAAAAGAAAATCTGAAAATGCAAATTTAATAAGTCAGTTG